>CM036251.1:2078787-2618787 GCA_020698575.1 Bostrychus sinensis
GTCGTTCAGACAGCAGCCTAGGGTCCTGGTCTTGGGTTCAATTCCCAGTCTTGGCCTTTCCGAGGAGTTTGTTCTGTTTGCTGTCTCTGGCTGTTTCCCAGTTCCCGGGGTTTTCCTCTGGAGGCCTCTGGAAAGTGTCCTGCTGACGTAGAGTCCCACTGTTGGTTTTCCTGCACAGCCATTTAGATGTTTGTCCCTCCGTCCCAGTTGTTAACACTGCAAATTTTCAATATCTACATTAGATAAAATGACTTGAATTCAGATTATTAAGCCCTATTCAGTTTTACCCAGGGACCTCCAGTAATTTGTAATAATCGCCGATGTCGTCTGTGATTTTTATCCCGTGTGAATCATCCATGTCTGTAAAAATGTCTGTAAAAATTCCCTCGAAAATTACCGACCATATTTCGGCAACACAGAGGTCCTCTGATAAAACTCGTCCCGTGATTCAGGCTGATTTTGTCGACAGATTGTTTCCTAAAGTTCCTAACAGCGATCCAAAATGTCTTTAACGCTCCATTTTATCTTAATAATAAGACGTCTCTTTTGGTCTTACTCCGAAATGATTACTTTTTTTCTCAGAGCAAAAAGTAAAAAGTAAAAAAAAAAAAGAGAGTAAACAAACTACGTTGACACCTCCCGTCGTCATGGCAACGTTAGACTAAGTTTTTGTAGCAACATGGGGCTGTTTTGGAAAGTTTTGAAGCTTTCAGTGCTAAAGTTAGATCCAGAGACGAATCACAGTGAATGGATTAATAAAGAGCGCCACCTGCTGTTTAAGAAGAGAGAAATCTCCACAGATAATGGATGACCTGCGCCGTAGCCTGAGGTAGAGTTTGTTTTTTGTCAGGACAGAAAATCAACATTAAAAGTTAGTAGTTTAGGATTAACTAGAGCTAGAAACATAAACGAAATCTGGGATTTTTATTATAAATCTGTGTAATTTTCAATACGTCATATCTGGAATAAAGTTTGTAAAATCGAGTAAATTACAGACATCGTTTATCCCGTGTGAAAGCCCGACTAAAAACACTGACGTCAGGGGTAATTCACAAATTACAGAGGTCCAGGGGTAAATGCTTAGCCCATGAGAATAGGGCTTAAATCTTGATTTGAGCAATTTTCACTAGATTAGATTTATTTATTAGGTAACTTATTACTAGATTTTTTGCCTTGTTTCAAGCATTTTTTTTTACTTATTTTACGCAAAATTATCTGTCCATGGGGTAAGATAAATTTGCAAGAAATTGAGTTTGAAATGCACTCTAAAAAACAATGCTGCAAAAACTCAAGGCAAGAGGATCCCTCAAGATTGTTCAAATTTAACGTTCATACATCTAAAAACTTGAAATTTTAAGTTTTACTCACTATTTTTTCCAGCTCATCTTACAGCAACTGACTCCACTGTTCAGACAAAGTATTATTGATAATAATAAAAACTAAATATACTACATTTAACAAAAGAATCACTTTTTCTGAACTCTGTAAGTTGGCTGTAAGATGAGTAAAAAAATAATGATAGATCTGGAGGACGGTGAGCGCCACGCGAAAAGGAATAATGTTTTTATTAAAAGAGTTTTTAAAAGAGCGCGAGTAGCTCTGACCAATCACAGAGCTCGTTACATCGCTTTCCTTTTTATTTTATTTAACTTTAGCCAGGACCAGGAACGCCACGGAAAAGCTAAAAGGAGAAGCTAATACGTTTTGCAAATGCTTTTCCGACAAGGTTTTGTAAATACATTTAGAAATCGGTTTCCTAAATGGATTAATGAATAACGCTATTAATCCTTCTTTTATTAAAACCATTTAGTAATCCATTTATTAAATGCTCTTTTAAAAACTCTTTTAATAAAAGCATTATTCCTTTTCCCGTGGCGCTCACCGTCCTCCATAGATAGAGAGAAAAAAAGACGTATGACGTATGAACATCAAATTAAGTGAAAGTGTGGAAAACTTGAGATTTTGAGTTGGCCCCAAAAATCTTGAGGGATCCTTTGCCTTGAGTTATTATAGTAGTTTTTGCAGCATTTTATTTGTTTTTACAGTGTATTTGTTTAAAAATATAACTTTAAAACACTTTTTAGCCAATAGTCAGTGTCTTTTGGAATGTTTTTATAGAAATCTATGGAGAAAAACATGAAAATAAAATGTGGGATGGAGGGAAGTTGTATTGTTGGGGGTCAGCGTGGGATTTTGGTAAATTTAAGGGAACCGTGACGCTCCTGACTTTGGGAATGGTTGGTCTAGAGTCACGATAATACAACAGAGACAGAGACGGTTTATTTTAGAAAACATACTTTTATTCAGAGACGTGTCCAGAGTTTTTCACTTCTACAGCACTAACTTTATTCACAGAGACATGTTACAGCTCAGACTTCAGATATAAACCTACAGGACTTTTACTTTGAAACACACACATATATTTATTTCATACAGAGCTTTTATTTACACAGGGCTCCGGTGTTTCCTCCAGTGTTTGGCAGAATATTTACACGCAGTAGTTCCACACACAGCTTCTCCTCCACCGTTCTGACTCTGAACATTATCAAAACATATTCTTCGAGACACATTTCCATTTTCAGAGAACTTTAGATGAATTATATTTCAGTCCAGATGCAGCTATGGCTGTTTTTGTTCCTCCTTGAAGCGGATTCCTCTTCTGTGGCTCAAAAAAAAAAAAAAAAAAAGTTTATTTTGAAAGAAAAAGTGGACGTACAGAGAATAAAATGGCACGTTACTCTCACTTTTATGGCAAATGCATTTTAAAATCACAATTTCATGTCATTAAAACATCATTTAGGCTTTAAATCAAGAACTCCAGCCATAATTTGTCCCAATCCCAAGCCTGGATAAATGGAGAAATTGTCTCAAACTGCAACCAAAAACATGTAGGAACTCAGTTTGTCCTCTATACAGTAGATTTACACAAATATGTACAAATGGCAGTGGTCATAATGCTTTGGCTCATTTTCTACACAAATATCATGAATTTATCTCTTCATTGGTTTTAGCCTAAAGACCTAAAAGTGCAATTGAAGTCCACATTTTCTAGTGCTTTTTCTTACCCAGCCACAACCAGTACAAGCCATTGAGCCAGTCCCAAGCCCGGATAAACGGAAAAATGTGTCATGAAAAATGTTAAGAGATGGTTTACTGGCGACTTCAGAAGGGAAACGCTGACAGAATAAGAATTTTTGTGCCTTTTGCTGTGGACAAACATAAAGCAATTGGTTCAAAATCAAGCAAAATAGTTTTGTCAAGATTCTACGTCAAACTTTTTAGGCCACAGTAGAAAACAGCGCCACCTATAGGCAATTTTTTCTTGGCATTTTTGCAGATAAACGGTTCAAATGTAGCACTGAACTTCCTTATTGTAGAAGGCGTACATGAATTTGAGCCAACGGCATGGACTTACTCTGTAAATGCTGTCAAAACAATGAGCAGCGCCACCTATAGGCATTTTTTTGTAGCCGACTCACAAAGAAATGGTTCAAAATTTGTCTAAAACATTCTTAGTTGAAGCCATCAAAGACAACTTTTGTGGGCAGAATTTGAACTAAATGCACTGACTTACTCTTTAAGCACTTTTAATACAGGTATAGCGCCACCTATAGGCAAGATATGTGATAGTTTTGCAAAGAAATGGCTAAAAGTAATATAGAAATTGTTCAAATCATTCTCACTGTAGAGGCCTAAAGTTTTCCAAGCCAGAATTTGGACCAAAGGCATGAAGATGTGAGCCTGAAACCTGAATAGCGCCACCTATGGGTAAGATTATCTCTCGTTCTGTCTTTTTTTTTTGAGCTGACAAGCAAGGAAGTGGTTCAAAATTAACATGTCCAAAGCTCTACAAGACAATTCTCCAAACCAGCATTCGGAATAAATCCATTCACATGAAACAAACATGAATAGCGCCACCTATAGGGAATACTTTCTTGTCCTTTTAGCTGTCCACAACCTAAGAATTGTCCTTCTTATAGAAAAGCCATACAAAATTTTGAGCCAGAAACATAGACTTTAAGCTTTATACACCGACCACAACACGAATAGCGCCACCTGTAGGCAATATCTTTGTCCTTTTTTCAGCTGTTTACAAGCTGAAGTTAAAAAACACCAGTGAAATGAAAGTTAGAGACGCTTTCCCGAGCTTCTTGTCCTTTTTGCTGTCGACGAGCAGAGAAATGGTTCAAAATGAGGCCTGACGTCAAACTTTTCCATAACCTTCTCCATACAAGACAATATTTAAGTTTTCAACCCAAAAGCGTCGACTCAAACAGCTTTCTACACCAAGCCACAAGCCCACAACGGGAATAGTGCCACCTACAGGCAATATTTTCTTGTGTGCCGTTGTGAGCAAAGAAATGGTCAAAAACCTTCCTGCAAAGCTGCAAAAATGGTTCAGCCTGTGGTCAAACTTGTGTTCAAACAGTTTTCTGTGGAAGTACAGAGTCTTTTCATCCTCCTTTCACATTTTCAGAGTTTTTAACTTTCCCGTTGACTTCTTAAAGTTCAAAATGGCAGTAGATGCTTGTGTTCTGTACATTTTGCTCATATTTCGAGTCTGTTAAAGTCTCTGCAGCTCAGGTGTAGCAGTGGTGCTCCTCGTTGCAGAACAGCGCCTCCTGCATGGTCAGGCTGAGAAACGCAGAGTCTCCGCCGGAGTCGTAGGAGGTGGACGCCTCGCCGCCGCCTGCAGGGGGCAGCAGAGACGGGTACGGGCTCAGCTTGCTGATGTTGACGTAGGTGGTGTTGAGCAGGACGTAGTGCTCGCCGCTGAAGGAGGAGAAGATGGAGGAGATCCGGGACTCCAGCTCAGAGAAGGAGGGGCGGCGCTCCGGTTTGGGATGCCAGCACTCCACCATCACCGTGTAACTGTGGGACGGGAGAGGAAAGGAGTTTAGTGAAGAAAAAGAAAGACAGAAGTATAATAGTCAGCATCAGGTCACTGGAATGGAAAGAACAGATGATAATCAAGGTTAAGTTTATTTGTGCAGCACATTTACAACAACAATCGCTGCCCAAAGTGCTTCACCTGCCAACAAAGTGCAATACTTCAATAAATAATAAATAAAACAAGTAAAACAAGCACGTTAATACACTAAAAGCACACAATGATAAAATTAAATAAAACAATTAAATACATAATAATAACAATCAAAAGTCCAGCTCAGCTTGTGTTAAAAGCCAGTGCAAACAAATGGGTTTTTAATAAAGATTTAAAAATATTTAAAGATTGGGCTGTTCTAATACACAGAGGCAGTTCCAGAGTTGCGGAGCCGCTACAGCAAAGGCCCTGTCTCCTCTGGTTTTCATACGTGATCTCGTAATCTGTAACATCAGCTGATGCGTTGACCTCATTGTTCTGGTTGGAACATGGACGAACAGTAACTCTGAGAGGCAGGAGGGGGCCAGCCCAGTTAGACATTTAAAAACAATCAATAAAATCTTAAAATGAATCCTACAGCTGACAGGAAGCCAGTGCAAAGAAGCCAGAACGGGGGTTACATGTTCATATTTCCAGACGAGCTGCAGCGTTTTGGACGAACTGCAACCGATGGAGGGAGGCCTGGTCCAATCCACAACACAGGGAGCTGCAGTCCGAGCGGGTCGTAATGAAAGCATGAATAACACACTCAAAGTCATTCAGTGGCGAGTATGACTTAACTTTGCTCAGTAAGCGCAGCTGAAAAAAGCTAGTTTTGACCACTGAGCTTATTTGCTGAGTAAATTTGAAAGCGCTGTCTAAAACCACTCCAAGGTTTCTGGCCGAAGGGTGGCAGGAGCCGGAGAAAGGGCCCAGGACATTGCTGACATCATTGAGTTTTCCAAATGTAACTATTTCAGTTTTAGATTCGTTGAGCTTTAAAAAATGTAACTCCCTCCAGTCTTTAACATCTCGCAGGCTCTAACAGGATAACAGGAGCTTAATTCACTGAGTCTGAGGTTAGGTACAGTTCCAGACATTTTTCATCTGTAGTAACCCTGGGAGACCAGCAGGCGGCGCTGTTCTTGGCTGCTGACAAAGGCACCACCGCAGAAGAAGTCGCAGATAAATACTTTAACTTTTCCATCCTGTGGTCCTCCTGGGCAGAGCTGATGAACTCCAGAGAGGATTTATACAAATGTGGCTGACAGTACGTTACCAAAATGCATGAAGAGTAAAAAGATGAATGTTTGAGTGGACTCGGACGTTTACACAGAGATCAGAGCCGAGCGGCTCCGAGCGGCTCCGAGCGGCTCCTACTGGGAGACCTAAACACCTCTTGCTGTTTCCAAAGTATTGTGTATTTGTAAACGAAAAACGCTGTCCTTGTGTAAACAAAAGGCCAATCCACAACTGAATCTTTGTGTTTACTGATAAACGTTTGCATCTGAGCTACACCTAAACATTCACAAAAATGATTAATTATTGCTTTTATTAAAATTTATAATGAATGACACTGTTAATTCTTTTTTGTAAAAGCTCTTTCAGTAAAAATCTGTCCTCTGTACAATCAGAATATTAATATTATCAGTAGTTTTCTACACAGTTAAAGTGACACTGTGTAAGATTCCCGGTCTTGCGCCTCTAGAGGCCACAGGTGCCACTGCACCGTCGCAAAACGTAAACACTAGGGCCCCTCCTCCTTCTGAAACTGTGCGAGCGTGCGTCTATTTCCATCATTGTTTCAACTTTAGTTGACCTGCTGCTACCTTTGGAAGTTTGGACTGGATCTTCTATAGAGTTAGCGCTAGCGTTAGCTTATCAACAAATATCGCGCAATGGAAAATAACAAAGCTAAAAGTAGCTTCCTGGTTATACTGCGCCTCAAGTCGTTTCCTGTCACGTGACTCTTCCTCAACAGCGGAGCGCTCCCGGCCAAGTTGCGAGGGCGGTTTCTCAGTACAGAAGCCCCGCTCGGAGCAACAGATCGCGCCTCAGGCCTTATAATCGCTCAAAAAATCACAAAAACAAGTCAGTATGCCCCACATATTTAGGAGAAAAGTTACACAGTGTAACTTTAACTTCACTGTCAGTATCTCGGCTACAAATGCTAATGCTCATAGTGTTTTAACTTTTTTTTGGAACAAGGTCATCTAAAAAATTATTAAAAACGATTCTAAAATGTTTTACTGTTCTTTTCTGTCATTCCACATTTGTTATATTTCCTGGTCTTTTAACTTTCCAGCAGGTGATTGATAAACACTGTTTTTTCAGGCGTTCTGTCTTTAAATAACTTTTCTTTTTACACAGACTTCTTTGGAAATGTTCCTAATTTTCCATTAGTAATAATAATAAAGTCCATGTTATCATGTCACATTCTGTATTTTTCATGCTTTTCTTCCTGATCCCTGGCTGTAAAACTCTCGGTGCGATGAAGACGTCAGGATTTTTTGACCCTGAGTCATCAGAAAATTGTCTGCAGTGAGGAATTATGGGAGTGTTTTTACCTTTAACGTGTAAACCTGTGCTTAATGTTTTTGGTCGACCGTCTTTCTGGTCTCTGTCTCTGCAGGTTTTCACTCGGGCGTCACATTTGTCTCTGTACACAGCTCAGATTCTTCACTAAAACGCCACTAAAGCTGTGAATTTCCGAGTGTGTGTGATGTTTCTGGAGGTTTCTATGGAGCTGAGTGTTTTACAGCGAACCGGAGAGGAACTCGTCAGTGAGGTTTTCTTTGGAACTTCTCGCGTTACCTTTGTCCTGTGCACTGACGTGGGCTGTGATTTTTGGACTGACTCAGGTTAAAATAATGAGCTAACAGTGCTTTAAATTTACAAAACTGATCGTCTCAATGGACTCTCCAGGAATCAGTAACGGAGTCATTTGGTGATGAGGGGCCCCAGTGCCTGTTTTAAGGAATAAGGAACATTATCTCAGAGCTATCAGCTGTTTTTATTGCAGTTTATTGCTAAAAAAAAGTTGCTACAGGTGGAATAGAGCTCAACAGTGACGGTTCTGGAAGTAAAATTCCCATTAATTGTATTTTCACATTGACTTTTTGAAAAATCCGTACAGAAAGGCTCAGCTCTGTGGTAAATCTTGGCTATAAAACCATTATTTTGGCTATAAACATGTATCTGAAACTTGTCAAAAGGCAAAGTTATAAACACATTTTGCTGAATTTTCAAGTTTTTCTTTTAAACTCTTAATATATGCATTTTTAAAAAAGTCTATGCCAGGCCCTGTTTGTGTGGAAGTGTAGTAATATTTATTAACCTTACAGAGCGTCAGGGCAGAACTCTCCGCTCTGATTGGACAGTGTAGTGATACTGTGCTGTATTGTAGTACTGTGTAGTAGTAAATGCAGTATTTGTGGTACTTACAGAGCGTCAGGGCAGAACTCTGGCTGCAGAAGTCTGCGTCCCTGCAGCAGGAACACGGTGATGTCAAAGGAGTTCACGTCTGAGTACGGAGGAGCTCCTCGAGTCATCAGCTCCCACAGCAGGACCCCGAAGGACCACTGAGAGAGACAAAACCAGGTCTAAACCAGGTCTAAACCAGGTCTAAACCAGGTCTAAACCAGGCCTAAACCAGGTCTAAACCAGGCCTAAACCAGGTCTAAACCAGGACTAAACCAGGTCTAAACCAGGTCTAAACCAGGCCTAAACCAGGTCTAAACCAGGTCTAAACCAGGTCTAAACCAGGTCTAAACCAGGCCTAAACCAGGCCTAAACCAGGTCTAAACCAGGACTAAACCAGGACTAAACCAGGTCTAAACCAGGACTAAACCAGGGCTAAACCAGGCCTAAACCAGGTCTAAACCAGGCCTAAACCAGGACTAAACCAGGTCTAAACCAGGTCTAAACCAGGTCTAAACCAGGCCTAAACCAGGACTAAACCAGGACTAAACCAGGACTAAACCAGGTCTAAACCAGGTCTAAACCAGGACTAAACCAGGTCTAAACCAGGTCTAAACCAGGACTAAACCAGGACTAAACCAGGTCTAAACCAGGTCTAAACCAGGTCTAAACCAGGACTAAACCAGGTCTAAACCAGGTCTAAACCAGGACTAAACCAGGTCTAAACCAGGTCTAAACCAGGTCTAAACCAGGGCTAAACCAGGTCTAAACCAGGACTAAACCAGGTCTAAACCAGGTCTAAACCAGGTCTAAACCAGGTCTAAACCAGGTCTGAACCAGGTCTGAACCAGGTCTAAACCAGGTCTAAACCAGGTCTAAACCAGGTCTAAACCAGGTCTAAACCAGGACTAAACCAGGTCTAAACCAGGTCTAAACCAGGACTAAACCAGGACTAAACCAGGTCTAAACCAGGTCTAAACCAGGTCTAAACCAGGACTAAACCAGGTCTAAACCAGGTCTAAACCAGGACTAAACCAGGTCTAAACCAGGTCTAAACCAGGTCTAAACCAGGGCTAAACCAGGTCTAAACCAGGACTAAACCAGGTCTAAACCAGGTCTAAACCAGGTCTAAACCAGGTCTAAACCAGGTCTGAACCAGGTCTGAACCAGGTCTAAACCAGGTCTAAACCAGGTCTAAACCAGGTCTAAACCAGGACTAAACCAGGTCTAAACCAGGTCTAAACCAGGTCTAAACCAGGTCTAAACCAGGACTAAACCAGGTCTAAACCAGGTCTAAACCAGGTCTAAACCAGGTCTAAACCAGGACTAAACCAGGTCTAAACCAGGTCTAAACCAGGTCTAAACCAGGTCTAAACCAGGTCTGAACCAGGTCTAAACCAGGTCTAAACCAGGTCTAAACCAGGTCTAAACCAGGACTAAACCAGGTCTAAACCAGGTCTAAACCAGGACTAAACCAGGGCTAAACCAGGCCTAAACCAGGTCTAAATCAGGACTAAACCAGGACTAAACCAGGTCTAAATCAGGACTAAACCAGGCCTAAACCAGGTCTAAATCAGGACTAAACCAGGACTAAACCAGGTCTAAATCAGGACTAAACCAGGACTAAACCACAGTGACTCTCACCACGTCAGATTTGTGGGTGAACTTGTGCGTCTGCAGACTCTCCAGAGCCATCCACTTCACCGGCAGCTTCACTCCGCTCTTGTTATGGACGCTGTAATATTCTTTATCGTAGACGTCCCGGGCCAAACCGAAGTCCGCCACCTTCACCGTGTAGCTCTCATCCAACCTACGGCACGAGAACGGACGGACGGTCACCAAAAGAACAGGCTGGAGTAACCATTACAGAAGAAATACTGGAAATAGGACTTATTCCAAGAAATACAACAGGAAATCTAAACCAGGGCTAAACCAACAATAAGCCACGGTTACAACCAAGTCTGAACCACGATTAAATAAGAACTAAACCAGGGCTTAAATTGAGACTAAAACAGGACTACCGTATTTTCCGGACTATAAGTCGCACTTTTTCCATCGTCTGGCCAGGGGTGCGACGTATACTCAGGTGTGACTTATATATTAAAATATGTCAGGTGTTGGTTAGGGGGCGCTCTAGGCTTGTGTACCAGCATCTGCTGCACCTGTACCACTGACAATTTAAAATGTAAACATTACCACTAACAACTTAGGCTATAAAGACAACTGAGAAAGAGCGGAATAATTGGAAATGGAACTGATGCTGAGTCTGACGACAGCCACGCAGAGGAGGAAGCGGCGCTTCGTCTACCTCCGGAGTTGGCGGAGTTGTTCAGAAGCGACACCGAGGATGAAGAATTTAAAGGATTTAGCGATTAGGAGTGAGATGGTGAGTTTGGTGAACTTGTTATGTTCTTTATGCTATAGTTATGTGAATAACTGTTAATATATTACGTTAACATACGAGACACCTATTCAGTTCGTTGTTTATGCTTCATGTAGCTGAATAACCATCAATGTGTTACGTTAGCATAGCGCACACCTATTCAGCTGTTGTTCTCTATTCTATTATTACTATAACTTGCCTTTCAACATGAAATGTCTGTTCTTGGTGTCGGATTTTGTAAAATAAATTTCCCCCAAAAAATGCAACTTATAGTCCAATGCGACTTATATACATTTTTTCATTTCTTCATTACGAATTTTTTGGCTAGTGCGACTTATACTCCGGAGCAACTTATAGTCTTGAAAATACAATAATCAGATCTAAACCAGGTCTAAACCAGGACTAAACCAGGACTAAACCAGTAAAAGTTGTCCGTACATGCAGTTTCTTGCAGCCAGGTCTCTGTGGACGAACTTCTTCGAGGCTAAATACTCCATGCCCCGGGCCACCTGCAGCCCGAAGCCCATCAGATCCTTCACCGTCGGGTTCTGCAGAGAAAGGAACGTCTGAACATCAACACCGGGACTTAAACCAGAACCAAACATGGCCTGAACCCGGTCTAACCCCGGACTCACGTGTGCCTCGTCCCGTATGAAGTTCCTGAGGTCTCCGTGCTTCATGTAGGGCAGGACGACCAGCGGAGAGCCCTCTGGTGGCAGGCAGATGCCCAGCAGCGACAGGACGTTCTCGTGGCTGAAGTCCTTCATGATGATGCCCTCCTTCAGGAACTGGGACACCTCCTCCAGGTCCGTGATCCCTGAGACGCACACAGAGAAGACGGTTAACTCCATGCTCTTCTCACTCAAATCTGCAGGTTTGTCGTCTGTTCACAGCCTTTACGACGAGGAAATACTTCAGATTCCGTTGTGCAGCGTCTGACAGAGCTGTTAGAAAGAAAAAGCTCCAAAATATAAATGTTCACTTGATTCATGGCCTGTAATGTTTATTATTTTTTGGAAGGAGGGTCAGGCGTTCAGGCTCCTGCTCGAAATGCATACTGTTGTGTCCCTCGGCCAAACACTTCACCCACATTGTAAGGGCATCTGGCGTAAAAAGCTACCAAATCACCGTGGCCACCCCGAATAATAAAGTGAGCTCCCGAAGAAACAAAACAAAAAACAAAACCCTTCTTGCCCAGTCTTTGGAACATCTGCGTCCCAAAGCCTGATACTGGAGGTGAAAAAGACGATAACATTAAAGTTACACTGTGTAACTTTTCTCCTAAATATGTGGGGCATACTGACTTGTTTTTGTGATTTTTTGAGCGATTATAAGGCCTGAGGCGCGATCTGTTGCTCCGAGCGGGGCTTCTGTACTGAGAAACCGCCCTCGCAACTTGGCCGGGAGCGCTCCGCTGTTGAGGAAGAGTCACGTGACAGGGAACGACTTGAGGCGCAGTATAACCAGGAAGCTACTTTTAGCGTTGTTATTTTCGCCAGTTCGTCAGGGCCGAAGGACACAAGAAGATGAAGACAATGTCGGACGAGGCAAGAAAAAGAAAACGTGAAAGGGACCGCACCAGATCGCAGACAAGAGTCAACATCGGACAGACTTTTGCTCGCTGGCGTCAGATGAGAGACAGAGAAGGCTGCAAATCAGATCACGTTTTTGCTTCTTTATTGTTGGGCAGGTAAATTAGCCTCTTTATTTTTTCTTTAGAACGTGCTTTTTCATACAGTTATTAGTTGTTTTTACTGCGACCATTGCGCGATAAGCTAACGCTAGCGCTAACTCTATAGAAGATCCAAACTGCGGCCACACAAGTGGTTACAGAAGTTTATACAGTAAATATGAATGCACTCTCTAGTCCCATTGTTAGTTTGACGTAACGCACGCTCGCACAGTTTCAGAAGGAGGAGGGGCCCTAGTGTTTACGTTTTGCGACGGTGCAGTGGCACCTGTGGCCTCTAGAGGCGCAACACCGGGAATCTTACACAGTGTAACTTTAACACAAACTGAGCAAAACTGAACACATTAAAATTAAACAGAAACTGAAGTCTGTCTCCAACTTATTGTTTAATTAAACAATAGGTTCTCAACTTTGGTTTATACAACATTTCTCTTTATAGATTTCAAAATAAACCACTTTAATTTGCCCAATATTACATCTTAGCTTTTTTCTATATCTGTACTGAAGCTCTGTGTTTTTGAATATTTTCTCCATCTGTCAGGTCCAGGTGTTTATTAGAAAGATCCCAGCTGAACATATATTTTGTAGTAATCAACCTGTTCCATAAACGCACCGTATCACACACGAGTCTCACGTCACCACACTTTCATCTTACTTTTTTATTGGAGCAATTAGCGTTAGCCACCAAACACTGCAAATAAATCAAGACAGGTTTGGAAACTGACAACCACTCTGCCACATGTGCATAATATCAGAGCTTTAACATTAGCGAGCGTGAGAACCTTTAGCTGCAGTTAGCATCTGTAATTAGCATATAAGCTAACTGAAAGTGATTTACATTTCTTGGAGAAGTATTTACTGAAACGTGTCAGAGCTGAAAGTTTGTCAGTCTCCGCTAATCCAACTTTAATAAGTTCACTTTAGACCTGGCCCTGACTCGGAACTGGGTCAGATTCATTTTTAATAAATATATAAACTACTTTTGATCCAAAGGGGTACTTTTACTTTTACTTCACTACGTTTTAGAGCAAGTATCTGTACTTTTTATTCCATTACATTTATGAGTGGGTTTTAAGTTCAAAGTATTTTGTGTTTTGGCTTAAAATAGTTTTTGTTGTACCCTCACTGTAGACACACAGTACTTAAATATAACAGATGCAGTAAAGTAGTACACGCAGTACTTAAATATAACAGATGCAGTAAAGTAGTACACGTAGTACTTAAATATAACAGATGCAGTAAAGTAGTACACGCAGTACTTAAATATAACAGATGCAGTAAAGTAGTACACGCAGTACTTAAATATAACAGATGCAGTAAAGTAGTACTGCGTTAGAAACATCAGAATAATAAAGACAGAAGAACTGCAGCAGTTTGTTCGTTTCATCTGGAATCAGCAAAATCCCTCACATTTAACTCATTCCTGAGAGAAATACTTTACTTTTTTACTCACAAGTACATTTAAAAGTAAGTACTTTTATACTTTTACTTCAATATAAATTTAAAGATGACACTTTTACTTGAATAAATATTTTATGTGTACTTTTATTGAAGTAAAGAAATGGAGTACTTCTTCCACCAATGACGATATACAGCACTTTGAGTTTTTTTTTTTAAATGTAAAGTGCATTACACGTTATTATTATTATTATTTTATTATTATTATTATTGACAAAATAACTAGTCCTACACTGACAACAACACAACCTGGAGATGAATTGGGAATGAAAAATGAAAAGCTGCCTCATCGAGGTAAAAGCCGGTGCCTTGATCTGAGGTCAGAGAGGAGCAGGAAATCCCCAAAGACCTCAGACCTGACCTGAGACCAGAGCTGCACCTCCCTGTCCCGGTTAATCTGGTTTAGACCTGAACCAAGGACTAAACCAGGACTCAGCACATCCAGGGCTCGGCTTCAAGAAAATCTAGGACAAAGGACGACACTAAACCGAGACTAAACCAGGACTAAACCAAGACTAAACTACATCAGGACTGAACAAGACTTTTATTAAACCAGGAACAAGCTTAGACTAAACCAGGTCTAAACTAGGTCTAAACCAGGTCTAAACCAGGTCTAAACCAGGTCTAGCCCCCCTGGGACGTCCCACACCGGTCTCTGAAACAGTTTAACAGGATTAAGTGTGGCTCCTGTCGCTCTGAGCTCCCAGACTCATCCATCTCTGTTCATCTGATCAACATTAATACAATAGAGACAGATTTAATTCTATCAGAGCACTGGACTCAGACCAGGACTGGGACTGGGACTGGGACTGGGACTGGGACTGGGACTGGGGGCAGAGGGGCATCATGGGAATTGTTTAAGGCATATCTCTATTTTATTACTGTTTTATAAATATTTGTACTCTCAGAAAAGGAGTAAAGAGCGGTTTTCTTCACCTGAAGCTGATTACAAACCCAAACAATGCACTGAGAATATTTACTATTTATTATTATTATATTTTATTTTTTATTGTTGGTTGTAATAGGTCTTGCCTTTTGTCTTTTATTGGCTTGTATCGTATTGTTTATGGGTCTTTGTTGGATATTTTATGTCATTTTACAGATTATTATTATTATTATTATGACTAAACCAGGTCTAAATCAGTCCCAGACCAGTCTCCTGTGGTGACTCTACAACCCTCTCCTCAAATCCAGGGCCTTTTTTGTGAGAAGTTTAGGTTTGAGTTGTGAGGAAATGTTTATTTACAGAATATATTTGGGAGACTCACTGTTGAGGCTCTTGACGGCGCAGTGCTGGTTGTGTCCGTCCGGCTCCAGCAGCGTCCCGTGGAAGACGCACCCGAAGTGACCTGTGATATAAAAACAACATTAGCGTGGGTTAATCAGCATTATCCACTCCAGAGCTCTAAAGTTTTCACGGTTTGGTCTGAGATCCTCGAGTTTCCACTGCGGCCTCCACATCTGAGCTCCCCACGCAACCTGAGAGAGGCTTTTTTTATTCTACAATAAAATTAATGAGCAAAAGCAGTGGTACTTTGGGAGAAACGGCCTTTCAAAGACTGTTTTTATTGAGATTAATGTGGTTTTAAAGAGCGGGGTTCTCATGCTACGGTCCCGGGTCTGCGCAGGGGTCGTGGGGCAGTAATCAGCGTGGCCTGGTCCGGTCACGTTCTCACAGATCGACTTTCAACATGAACTGAAAAAACTGAGGAGAAGTCAGCTAAAGCTTCAGGGCTTTTACTGTGGAGGCGCAGAGGGACGGGGCTTTTATTGTGGAGGGACAAAGTTATTGTTTTACAGGTGAAACAAAGACAGGGCCAGTCCTGGTTTAGTCTTGGTTCAGTCCTGGTTCAGTCCTGGTCTGGTCCTGGTTTAGTCTTGGTTCAGTCCTGGTTCAGTCCTGGTCTGGTCCTGGTCTAGGCCTGGTTCAGTCCTGGTCTGGTCCTGGTCTGGTCCTGGTCTGGTCCTGGTCTAGTCCTGGTCTGGTCCTGATCCGGTCCTGGTCCGGTCCTGGTCTAGTCCTGGTCTAGTCCTGGTCTAGTCCTGGTCTAGTCCTGGTCTGGTCCTGATCCGGTCCTGGTCCGGTCCTGGTCTAGTCCTGGTCCGGTCCTGGTCTAGTCCTGGTCTGGTCCTGGTCCGGTCCTGGTCTAGTCCTGGTCTAGTCCTGGTCTAGTCCTGGTCTAGTCCTGGTCTAGTCCTGGTCTGGTCCTGATCCGGTCCTGGTCTGGTCCTGGTCTGGTCCTGACCTCTGCCGATGACCTGGCTCAGGTGCAGGATGAGCCGGTCTCTGCTGATGACCACGTGCTGGACCTCCTGGAGCAGGTCTGGGTGGAGACAGCTGGGGTCGATGTGGACCGGAGGCGCCACCATTAACAGAGGAGAGACCAGCTCGCCGTCGGGCCCCACCGCGACTCCCGGGGGCCCTCGGTGATGGTGCAGCAGCTCCCCGGGAGCCGCTCGACACGACTCGGGACGCTCACCGTTCTGGTCTGAAATACAGAAGACAGACACAATATTAAGCTTTTATTACAATATATACTGGTTATGGCCTGGTTATGGTCTGGTTATGGCCTGGTTATGGCCTGGTTATGGTCTGGTTATGGTCTGGTTATGGCCTGGTTATGGCCTGATTATGGCCTGGTTATGGCCTGATTATGGCCTGGTTATGGTCTGGTTATGACCTGGTTATGGCCTGGTTATGGTCTGGTTATGGTCTGGTTATGGCCTGATTATGGCCTGGTTATGGTCTGGTTATGGTCTGGTTATGGTCTGGTTATGACCTGGTTATGGCCTGGTTATGGTCTGGTTATGGTCTGGTTATGGCCTGATTATGGCCTAACTCTGAAACTAACTCTGGAGCTAACTCTGGAGCTAACTCTGGAACTAACTCTAGAACTAACTCTGGAGCTAACTCTGGAACTAACTCTGAAACTAACTCTGAAACTAACTCTGGATCTAACTCTGGAGCTAACTCTGGAACTAACTCTGAAACTAACTCTGGAGCTAACTCTGGAACTAACTCTGAAACTAACTCTGGAGCTAACTCTGAAACAAACTCTGGAACTAACTCTGAAACTAACTCTGAAACTAACTCTGGAACTAACTCTGAAACTAACTCTGAAACTAACTCTGAAACTAACTCTGGAACTAACTCTGGAACTAACTCTGAAACTAACTCTGAAACTAACTCTGGAACTAACTCTGAAACTAACTCTGAAACTAACTCTGGAACTAACTCTGGAGCTAACTCTAGAACTAACTCTGGAACTAACTCTGGAACTAACTCTGAAACTAACTCTGAAACTAACTCTGGAACTAACTCTGAAACTAACTCTGAAACTAACTCTGGAACTAACTCTGGAGCTAACTCTAGAACTAACTCTGGAACTAACTCTGAAACTAACTCTGGAACTAACTCTGGAACTAACTCTGAAACTAACTCTGGAACTAACTCTGGAGCTAACTCTAGAACTAACTCTGAAACTAACTCTGAAACTAACTCTGGAACTAACTCTGAAACTAACTCTGGAACTAACTCTGAAACTAACTCTGAAACTAACTCTGGAACTAACTCTGGAGCTAACTCTGAAACTAACTCTGAAACTAACTCTGGAACTAACTCTGAAACTAACTCTGGAACTAACTGGAGCTAACTCTAGAACTAACTCTGGAACTAACTCTGGAACTAACTCTGAAACTAACTCTGGAACTAACTCTGAAACTAACTCTGAAACTAACTCTGGAACTAACTCTGGAGCTAACTCTGAAACTAACTCTGAAACTAACTCTGGAACTAACTCTGAAACTAACTCTGGAACTAACTCTGGAGCTAACTCTAGAACTAACTCTGGAACTAACTCTGGAACTAACTCTGAAACTAACTCTGAAACTAACTCTGGAGCTAACTCTAGAACTAACTCTGGAACTAACTCTAGAACTAACTCTGGAACTAACTCTGGAACTAACTCTGAAACTAACTCTGAAACTAACTCTGGAGCTAACTCTGGAGCTAACTCTGAAACTAACTCTGGAGCTAACTCTAGAACTAACTCTGGAACTAACTCTGGAACTAACTCTGGAACACACTTTATACTCTGCTTTAAACTACATTCAGACTGAAGGAAAATAAAATCCCTGTGTTCTCCAAACGTCCTCCTCTCTGTCTCCAGGTTCTAACGTTGTTCCTCATCAGGAACAGACCTGCAGCTGGGTTCTGTTTGAGTTAATCCTGTATTCTCTGGCGCTGAGTTTCTGAGGCCTCAGAACGCTCAGTTCCACCATGAAGCCCCGCCCACTCCAGGTATACTCTCAGTCATTTATCCAAAAAACTGTGCACAGAATATAACATACTGTACAAAATCAAAACTTTATGAACCACACAGGAAGATAAAGAAGGAGGATGTTTTTCTTCTCTCCTGAGTTGAGTTGTTGGTAAAAAAATAAAAGCCAAAAGTGCTGATTTTTGGTAGAAACATCATGAGATGTTTGGGATGTTAATGCATCCACAGAATATTTAAAATGATCAAACTCTTCTGTCTCTGTGGCCTGGGGAGAGATTTTTCATTGCGTTTACAGAAGAGAGAATGATTCTGTGTGAGGCTCGAGTGGATCCATAACCGCCGGAGCCTCGGGACGATCATTACCAGGAACTTAACTCCGCAGGTTTTCATCAGACACAGCTTCTCCTGCCATTATCACAGAAAACACGATACGCCTCTGACTCAAGTGGCTTTATACACAATAAAGAGGATTACATTTAACCAGCAGCACACATTCTGTACAGCTGCATCATCTCATACTGTTAACAAGCTTTTTATACCTTCTATACTTAGATACTACTACTACATACTCTACACTGGCAGAGTATGGGTGTGTTTCTATTACCTGCTTTCTATGTACAGCTAAAAAATACTTCTAAATACTGACTACTACTAAAAAATAGCAGTAGCAGTAGAAGTAGTAGTAGTAGTAAGTAGTAGCAGCAGCAGTGATAGTAGTTGTAATATTAGTAGCAGTAGTAGTAGTATCAATAAATACTTTCTACATCAGCAAACCTAAACTGAATACTTTTTTACTTCTTAGTTAGTAATGTGGTGATCAGTGTAATGTTATTATGAAGTAACTTATTGTGTGCCATTGTGAGATAGGGCCAAAGATACTCACTCCAGCCACAAGGGGGCAGCAAAGGAACAGCTGTTTAGTTTTAGTGGAGTCTTTACCATCGTGAGCTTGAGTATCAGGGCTTTGTGGATCAATGGAAACAGCATTTACCACTGAACTTTGAGCCCCATTGCGAGATAGGGCCAGTGTTAAAGCGACCCACCGTCCAGCAGCGTGGTCCTGTAGTCCACAGACTCGTGGGACACCATCTCGTTGGTGGGACTGACGCTGCGGGCGTTGGCGAGACGGTCCAGGTGCTGGATGTTCCCACGGCCGTCGTACCACACCTCAGACAGGTCTGGGTACAAGTACACAGGACAAAGTACTATTATACACACAGTACACAGGACAAAGTACTATTATACACACAGTACACAGGACACAGTACTGTTATACACACAGTACACAGGACACAGTACTGTTATACACACAGTACACAGGACACAGTACTGTTATACACACAGTACACAGGACACAGTACTATTATACACACAGTACACAGGACACAGTACTGTTATACACACAGTACACAGGACACAGTACTGTTATACACACAGTACACAGGACAAAGTACTGTTATACACACAGTACACAGGACACAGTACTGTTATACACACAGTACACAGGACACAGTACTATTATACACACAGTACACAGGACACAGTACTGTTATACACACAGTACACAGGACACAGTACTATTATACACACAGTACACAGGACAAAGTACTGTTATACACACAGTACACAGGACAAAGTACTGTTATACACACAGTACACAGGACAAAGTACTGTTATACACACAGTACACAGGACACAGTACTGTTATACACACAGTACACAGGACAAAGTACTGTTATACACACAGTACACAGGACAAAGTACTGTTATACACACAGTACACAGGACAAAGTACTGTTATACACACAGTACACAGGACACAGTACTGTTATACACACAGTACACAGGACAAAGTACTGTTATACACACAGTACACAGGACAAAGTACTATTATACACACAGTACACAGGACAAAGTACTGTTATACACACAGTACACAGGACAAAGTACTGTTATACACACAGTACACAGGACAAAGTACTGTTATACACACAGTACACAGGACACAGTACTGTTATACACACAGTACACAGGACACAGTACTGTTATACACACAGTACACAGGACACAGTACTATTATACACACAGTACACAGGACAAAGTACTGTTATACACACAGTACACAGGACAAAGTACTGTTATACACACAGTACACAGGACAAAGTACTGTTATACACACAGTACACAGGACACAGTACTGTTATACACACAGTACACAGGACAAAGTACTGTTATACACACAGTACACAGGACAAAGTACTGTTATACACACAGTACACAGGACAAAGTACTGTTATACACACAGTACACAGGACACAGTACTGTTATACACACAGTACACAGGACAAAGTACTGTTATACACACAGTACACAGGACAAAGTACTGTTATACACACAGTACACAGGACACAGTACTGTTATACACACAGTACACAGGACAAAGTACTGTTATACACACAGTACACAGGACAAAGTACTGTTATACACACAGTACACAGGACAAAGTACTGTTATACACACAGTACACAGGACACAGTACTGTTATACACACAGTACACAGGACAAAGTACTGTTATACACACAGTACACAGGACAAAGTACTGTTATACACAGTGCTCACCGTCGATGTGTTTGTTCCTCCTCCACATGAGCAGAGAGCCCAGCCCCAGCAGCAGCAGAGAGACGCACACACAGCCCACGATCAGTCCGGTGAAGTCCTGGTCCTGGGCCAGCGTCACTTTACCCAAACGCCTGATGGAGTCCGCCTGGCGCCACTGAGCACAACAACAACAACAACAACACTTTACAAACAAAAACTGACCACGGAAACCAGCCATGGATGCATACGTTTGCTTTCCAGTGTTGCCAACTCCTCAATAAGAAAAGTCGCTATTGGCTGTCCATATGACGTCATCGCCTAATTTGCATAATTGCAGTGTTCGAGCACAGAGCTTTACTAAATGAAAATATACTGTAGTACTATCCAGTGGTATTTCCTGATAAGCAGATTGTCAAATATTCAGATAAACTCAGATCATGACATGATCTAACACTGTTTTATAGCGCAGCTCTATCACTTAGCCATGTTGCTAACGCTATCTAGCTACATAACAAAGCACTCACTTCATAATCCAAGTATCCTTCGTTGAAGAATTAATATCCTTTTGCAAGTTTTGAACGTTTTGTGGGTAAATATTTATTTGAAAATCGCTGTATATTGTGTAAACTTGTAAACGGCAATTTTAAAAAAGTCTGGGTGAATTTCTTATGGGAGAAGCGCGGCACCGGAACTGAAGATACATCCCATCGTCTCAAAACGGAAGTTGTCTGACGCCACGTGAAAGGGTCTAATGAAAGTGAGGCTGCTGTTGGCACCAAATATCTCCAAATATTTCAAGAGAACTGCATATATAC
Source organism: Bostrychus sinensis (assembly GCA_020698575.1). NCBI lineage: Eukaryota > Metazoa > Chordata > Actinopteri > Gobiiformes > Eleotridae > Bostrychus > Bostrychus sinensis. Next base: position 2,100,297 of record CM036251.1, read on the forward strand.
TGTTGGCTTGCACTCTAACAGGTAACTGCTTATTATTTACATGCAAATTAGGGACATAACTGGCAAAAAATACTCTAAAAAATACTGTATTTGTATTATCGTTATACATGTTTTATGTACTATTGAACAGTGCTGTAATGTCTGTAAAATATTGGGATTATGCACAAATTTGTTGAATAAGCTCCTGCTGTGAGTTGCCTGCAGCTGACAGGCCTGCGTGCTGATTGGTCTGCGGCAGAGGGAAAGAGGCGGAGCTAAGAGCACGACAGCAGCAGCTGCTGGCGGCGAGAGGAGACGCAGGAGGAGACGCAGGTGGAGACGCAGGAGGAGACGCAGGAGGAGACGCAGGAGGAGACGCAGGAGGAGACGCAGGAGGAGACGCAGGAGGAGGAGACGCAGGAGGAGACGCAGGAGGAGACGCAGGAGGAGGAGACGCAGGAGGGAGCTCGCAGAGCAGTGAGAAGTGCTTTCACGTTTTTCATGAGTCGCCAAAGTTGCTAGCAACACCAGAAAAAGTCGCCGTACATTTGTCGCTTTTTTGAAAAAGTCGCTAGAGAAGTCTGAAAAGTCGCTAACACTGTTGCTTTCCTTCTGCTTTCTTGCTATAACGACATAATTCTGTTGTTTTCCCGACATAACAAATACATTTTTTCATTATAAAGAGAAAACAAGGTTCGTTTTTCCAAGATAATGACTTTGTGTTTTCTCGTTATAATAAGAAAATGAAGTTGTTATCTCAGGAAAACTAAAGAATTAAGTTGTAACGAGATAACGGAAGAAAAAAAAAAAGAATCCATGGCCACTTACGGCCTCCGCACTGATCCACAGAAATCACAGGAGTGGGTTATAAAATACATTTACCTGAGTAACTTTGTGCATACATTTTCTGCAGTAACAGCACTGATACTTGAGTAATATTATTTTGGATTAACAGTAGCCTTCCTGGTCTCTGCTGACTCTCTCCAGCTCTGGGCAGCACTCTCCCAGTTTGGAGGAGCAGACAGGAGCAACGACTGTGTGTGCGTTCCATTAAAGGGATTTTACTCTTTACTGTTACTTTTGTGGATGATGCTGTGTTTATCTCAGGTACTGCAGTCACACAACATCTGTAAACACATCTGCAGACTCTGGTTTTAGATCAACCTGCTTCTGTAAAGTCTCTAAAGGAATAAGCAGACGACTTTAAAACAATCTGCATCTCGTTGTCAGTTTAAAATAAAACTTCCTCCCTGTTTTCCTGCACATGCTACAAACTGAAGGTTAAACTGTTAAAGAAAACTGTTTTAGTCTCAGTTAGTCTTTAGTTTAGTCTCAGAGCGATAGTTACAGGATATAACTCTAGTTCTCTGAGTGAGATAATCAGTGCAGTATTTATTTTCAGTTAGTTTGCAGTTATTAATGACCTCATGTATTTCAGTAATAAGTGAAGCAACTTTTGTGCATTAAAATTGGTTGCAGCTCTTTGGGGAATAAAATAAATGTAGTGTTTTTGGGAACAATTGTGTTTTTTTATCAGAAAGCTGCAGACCCCTGGTGATTAAACAGAACTGAGGTGGAGCTTGGGGAGATGAATATAATGTATAATGTGAAACGTTAAAGAGTCGCTGTAGCTACAGAAGAAGAAAACATTCTTGTAAAAGCAGCGTAGTCGTTTATTCTGACAGATTTCCTGCTTCTGTCTCCTGCTGCTGAGTTTATTAAAGCGCTGCTGCAGACTTTATCATCGCTGATCCAACACTCGACGCTGTTTCTGTCACAGATAAGACTCCGAAACCAGACCTCACTATCTCTGTAACATCTCTACATCTCCATATCTCTGCAGCCGCTCTGCGTCAGCTCATTTCCACTGAAGCGCGCTCTCAGAATCAGAAATGTCATCGGCCCTGAGATTATTAATCCTGAGGATTATGAGAGTTCAGCGCTGCTTATCTCAGACTCAGCTGTCGGTGTCGAGGACTGGTTCATGAGTCCAAGAACAAACCCAACCCATCTCTGCTCGTTCTTCTCTGGTTTGGTCGCATGATTCTCTGCAGCGCCCCCTACATTTGGGAGAAAAAGTTGACTCTCGTCGCCAGTGTTGCCAGATTGGGCGGTTTCCTGCCCAATTGGGCTACTTTTGCTCTCTCTCGGCGGAAAAAAATAGCGTTGGGTGGGTGTATAATATTTGGGCTATTTTTAGACTTATGGGGCGGGATTTTGAAAATGTAAAACAAACTTATTTTAATAATATTTTTAAATTTCCTGATCAATAATTGTATATATTTGCTGGTTAGTGATGAATAAAATTAATTTGTAAAATAGAAGTAGTAATATTAGTGTCATTAGTTGTCAGTCACATGTCTAATTATGGCCCTCTGATTGGTTGAAAAAAGTAAACACTGCAGCCCTGTGAGCGGGGACAACAGTGTTTCCTCTCAAGCCTGGAGTTTTAGCGTTTAGCAACCTGCCGAAGTGGAGGAAATACAAGAAATCGTACAGGAAGGAGACTGACCCAGAGCTAAAAATGTGGATCGCTCCTGTCCCAGAGAAGTGCAAGCCTGTGAGAGAGCTATTTGTTTTTCTGATTACACTCATTGTGGAGACTGTTAATTACTTTTTCCATTGGCAGTTGTGAAGTTTTGTGAGCTCAAAATATGTTATTTCATATGTATTACAGTTTTAACAATTAAGATTGTAGAATGGTTGTGATTTGGGCGGGTTTTTATTGCGTTTGGCGGGTTTTACGTTATATTTGGGCTGGAAACTGTCAGTCAGATCTGGCAACCCTGCTCGTCGCATCTGTGCAGATGTTTCCTTTGCCTTTTGGCCGCTCTGCTGTGACCAACATCTCAGAAATCAACCTTTTTCTGGCAGAGGTCGACTGATTTGGGTTTTTCTGTGGCTGATGCTGATTTTTAAACTTCAGAGCAGCTGAAGGCCGATTAAAATCACTCTACACTGTGCCCGACAGATTCAGTTGTCACATTTGATCACATGGTCTGGGAATGCCCTGGGGTGGGCTGTTTTTGGGAGGCTGTGTTAAATCTCAGCTCCCCTCTCTGACCGAGCTGTCCAGCTTCAGTCTGCGGCAGCTCTCACTGCTGCAGAACAAACTTACAGCACTGAGATGGAAGCCTCCCCACACTTTGTCCCTTCGTCTGTGGCTGTTGACTTTTTTAGATGTTGCTTATTTGGAGCTTTCTATCGCTCGAAGCCACAAAGCAAAAGGAAAATACTTTAAACTTTGGAATCAAACAATCGTAAATCTTAAAACATTGCTGGTATAAATTTGATTTATTCACTGTTTGCTTGGCTTTATTCTGATGTGTGTTGATTGTGTAGCTGATGCCTATTTGTTTTTAATCCTGGACCCACCCTTGTTTGTTTGTTTGTTTGTTTAGTTTGGGGGGGGGGTTGTTTTTGTCTTGCTGTCTGATGCTTTGTTATATAATTTTGTAGTTGATATCTGTTGTTTTCAACCTGAAAATGAAAAATACCGATATGTAGGGCCGATTTTCTTACTTTTATGAAAGAAATGAATATAATGTAGCTATCTTTTTTTTAGTAATGCTTATTAAAAGGCAAACAAATGTGTTAGAATTGAAGAGTTAAAGATGAGTTGAGATTTTGGATGTTTCCTATAAACTGCAGAGTAAGGGCCCAAACTGAGACAAGACGGGGCCCTTCAGTCAGCATGGAGCCCCGACAGAAACCTGGTCAAAAATTGAAAAAAAAAAAGTGGAAGAATCTATTTTCTAATTCAAAAAAGTTGACCTCTAATCCCTGGCTTGTTATGATTGAACTGGGACCAGACCCAAGGCGTCAGGGACATTGGGTTGGTGCCATTTGTATAAAGCTGGAGATACACCAGACCAAGATAACACCAGGGGGCGCTGCAGGGGCTTTATTCAACTTCTTTAGTCATCACACAGACTCTGAAACTGTTTAATTAAGATAAAAACGTTGCATTGTCCCCTTTTAACAATGTTATCTTAAAAATGTGAGTAGCCATAGGGCATTTTGTGGATGAATATAAATATTATATCCAGGATTTTATTTTTGTCAGCGTTTATTAGAAATGCCTGAAGTGTTTTTTGTAATCCTGTTGGTGTCGTGTGTCAGATGTCACTTCATCCAGTTACAGACGGTCCACTGAGTCTCTGATGGTGTGTGTGTGTGTGTGTGTGTGTGTGTGTGCGTGCGTGCGTGTGTGTGTGTGTGTGTGTGTGTGTGTGTGTGTGCGTGTGCGTGCGTGCGTGTGTGTGTGTGTGTGTGTGCGTGTGCTGTGCGTGCGTGTGTGTGTGTGTGTGTGTTTGTGTGTATAACGCCTCTGTCTGATGCTGGGGTCCTGCAGCTGAGGCCTGTGTCTGGATTGAAGCATCCCAACAATTCAGTCACAGGGACACTGGAAGTTAAACTGTGGGCTCCAGAGCGCCCCCTGGTGTTTGTCTAAAAATAAATAATTTATAAACTAAAAATTAATTGTTTTTCCTAACGCTGCAGTAAACAGATGAAGATGATTTAACTCCAGTTCTTACTGCTTTAGACGACAACGCATTTTGCTGAATCCACAAAGGTTTGATTGTGTTTTGGCAGTTTTGTTTACACGATGGTCGTTCTGTAGCCTGATGAGCCAGACTCTAACGTTAAATGTAGAGTCTGGGGACGGTCCATAGACAGAGCTCAAGCCTAGAGGTGGAATCAACGGATGTCATTCAAACTGCTTCTGCACGTAACAGACCAGCGCTCTGACCAATCACAAGGTGAGCTTTGTTAGCTACCAGCGGAGACAGCTGGTGTATTAGACTTTTGCCATAGCCGGTCGGCAAAACAGCAAATCCATCCTTCTTTAAGACGAATGATGTGAGGGCTTCTTTCTGCTCCACTTTCAAAGAAAAACACAAATCTAACTTTTCAAAACTGATGTCAAGGCCGATTCAAACGAGCGCTGTTCGTTAGCCACAGCCATCGTAGTTGTTCTGCTCTGCACCGTCGCCCAGCCCTGACGTCATCGTGCTAAGCCCCGCCTACTCCACTCGCTACACAGATAGAGCGTTGTGATTGGTCCAACAAAGCCCTGGATTGGCCCCTATGGTGTGTTACCAGACCACCCCAGCTAGGCAAAAAATATTTTCTACCGCTAGGGTGCGTCTAGATTTCTAGGCTAGGGTTTCTGTTTTCTGATTCTGAAATCTTTTGAAAACTCTGCCTGTGCTTTGGTCTCACAGCAGGAGCCGCTCCGCTCTCTGTAAACTGTGAAAACAGCGACTCACTGAAAACGATGACGTAACAGCCCCAATCTGAACTGTGATTGGCTGACTGCCTGCTGCGAGTCAGCTGACCTGTGAGCGCAAAAGACGAGGCTTTCCTGTCTCAGAGCCGTTTACTCTCTGTGTGGTGGAGAGCAGTGGGTCCCAACGTTTTTGGTCTTGTGTACCCCCAGGACCTGGCTTAGTCCTGGTTTAGACCTGGTTTAGTCTTAGTTTAGTTCTGGTTTGACCTGGTTTAGTCTTAGTTTAGACCTGGTTTAGTTAAAGTTTAGTCCCTGCTTTGTTCTTTCGCACTGCATTTTCCTGTTAATCCCTGTTTTATCTCTCAGCACAGTCCTGAGTTCGTCCAGATTTCGATGCAGATCAAAAAACTCCCAGTACCCCCTGGTTGTGAAACACTGGTGTAGAGCCCACAGCGCCATTTGCTGGACAAACACGGGCACTACAGTTTATTCACACAACACCTCAGTATTTTATTTGAGTGTAAACGTGAGGATTGTTGTGTTTGTTGTTGGTAAACGGCCTTAGCTTGGTTCTTGCTTCGTGTTTGTGGCAGGGTTCAGTGTGGTTCTGTGTTTGGTGGTCGTCCGAGAGGCTGACAGTGGAAAAACAAGCCACAGACCCGCGCTGCGTCTCTGCTCTCACCTCCACCTGCAGCTCTTTGGCAGTGGCGGCGTGTAGCTCGGTGGGTACGGTGCACTGCAGAGTGTTTCCCAGCAGCGTCAGAGTCTCACAGCTGTGGTTGGACACGGTCAGGACCTGGCACTTCATGGCCTCGCGGTCCATGTGGTCGCCCTGGAGCAGAAACAGAAGGACACGGTTACTACTACTACTACTACTACTACTACTACTACTACTACTACTACTACTGGCTTGCTCATAACTGTCTTCAATTAAATTACAGGAAAACTGAAACTCTGATCATTGCTCCTGAACAGAAAGTTCCTTTTATCGAACAACACCTGGGTTTTCTGGGTTCCTCCTCCCAGCCCAGTCTCAGAAACCTTGGTGTTCTTGGTGTCATTCTAGATATTTGGTAAAAAACTGCTTTTACCAACTGAGAACTATCTCTAAATTGAGTGCAAAGTTATCCAAATCTGACCTGGAGTTGATTATCCATGCTTTTATTTCTTCTCGTTTAGATTATTGCAACTCTCTTTTTACTTGTTTTAACAAAGCTGCAGTTGGTCCAGGACGCTGCAGCGAGGCTTTTAACAGGAACAGGAACTAACAGGAACCTTTTATCCTCTTTACATTGGCTACCTGTCAAATTTAGAATTGATTTTAAAATTTTAGTCTTGACTTTTAGAGCTTTTAATGGACAGGCCCCCGAATACATCTCGGAAATGTTGGTTCCTGTCCTTTCACTGTGGAATGCCCTGCCCCTGTCTCTCCGTGTGGCCGACTCTGTTGATTCCTTTAAAAAGCAGCTGAAGACTGTTATTCAGACAAGCTTTTAGTTAATTACACTACTCACTGTCTCATTTACCTGTTTGAACGTTCATTGTTTTGCATTTTATTTGTCTTTACTTGCACTCTGTAAAGCATTTATCTGTGAAATAAAGTTTACTTACTTACTACTGGATAAAATCAGTTCTTCAGTGGTGTTAGAGGTAAAGGCTGGTGCTGATCCCTGCTACTATGGGCTTTAGGCGGGATACACAACTACTACAACTGCTACAACTACTACTATCATCTTTATTTTTTATTTATTTTTGATTAAATAAAGGTCAAATTAACTTAACTTTATTATGGATGGAGGATGGATGGTGGATTACTATAACGTTTAATGGAAATTTGTCTTTGGTTCACCATCAGTCGTACAGAACAATAAATACAAGGCATGGTTGCAGTAAAAAAGACAATTAGTACAGAAAAACACCATCATGTAAGGATTTGAAAATGTGCCGCTTAAAGGTATTAGGGAGGATCTTTATAAATTCATTTTTTGCAATATTAAAACTACCTTCATTGCCCTGTATAAGGATTATAAATTGGTGTATTAGAAAATATAATAATAATATTAATAAACTGTGGACTCTGTGGGACTTAAAAAACCTCATCCAATCGTTTTCGTCATGAGTACGGTAACCATTGTTCCAGGGACTCGCCATTCATTCGTTCATCTTCTTGGTTTCGGCGATACGTGCGCGTTCTTGTGCTTGCGCATGCGTACACACTATGTTTATGTAGCCCGGCATTAGCGCCGCATTAGCAGCGTTAACATCGTAGCGGGGACAGCCTGACTTCGAAGAGCACAATGGCTGAGGAAAACTGTGAACCGGGAGGTCACAAAAGGAAAACTGTTTTTGAAGTGAACCAGAGGAGGAGGAGAAAAACTGTAGAAGAGCAGAATAAAACCTGTGTAGTTATTGGCGATTCCTTCAAAGGACGGCGTGCGCTGTAGGAACAGAAAGGGCTTCAGACGATGCATTGGTCGCCAAGTTTCTGCAGGACAGGTACGTTTATCTTATCGCTTGAAAAAAATGCCTTTTTTCTTTATCTGTTGAACCTTTTCAACTGTACAGCAGTCAGTTTGCTAATGCTACCAACAGCAGGAGGACATATTTTTGCTCACATTTAGGGACTGTGCATGTGACTGGGTCTGTGTGGGGAACTAGGTCAAAGGTCACGCAAACAAACAATGCAGGTCTAGGTTGAGGCAAATCTCTGCTGTTGCTGGCTGTAAACAAACACTCGTGTTCCAACGCTCGTGCACGTCGCTGTGGAGGAGTTCCTTGGAAAGGAACAGTGAAGGGCGGGGCCTGACGCATGCGCGTTATTCAAAAAAGGACAAATAGTCGCTGATTTCTCTGCAGTCGAAAAAAATCCTCCCTAATATCTTTAATTCTTCACCAGTGCTTGTTTAGTAAACTGACTGCATTAGGGACAGATGAGCCTTTAAAGACTTTTTTAGTTGCTAAAGTCATTAAACTAAATTCACTAAACAAAGGATGTTCAATGTCACTGGAAACAGATTTATCCTGAACATAGACAAAGATAAAGTAGGTCCGGTTGTTTTTGATCTCGAGCAATGATTTTCCCTGCATTTCTGTTCAACGTTCTGCACACGAGCCGCAGAGTTACAGCTGACTTTGTTGTTAAAAAGACCGACAACAGCCAAGTCGTCAGCGTATCTGAAGAATTTAACATCACTGTCTTCTATCTGCAGAGCTTTAATGCACAGAGAAAACAACACACATCCCTGAACTACATCTGTAACTAGAACTTGTACCACGTCTTCTACTGCCAGGCTCTGGTACAGCGTCTTTTGTGGGGCCACTCTGAGATGTCGGAGCAGAGGGGGGGCCCTTAAACCCTCCGGTCACATTCTTGTGGTTCCTGGTGGATTTAGTGATTCTCCACAGAGAGCTGCACCTGTTCAGCCTCTGCTCTGACTCTCAGCGCCGTTTAGTTCAGCCACATGAACACTTTACACAGCGCTCTCACAAACTTCTGCAGTAAAATATAAAAGTATACACGTTTATAGCAACACTGGAAATGGTTTTAGGCTTGTTCCGATGTAAATATTTGGGAAGTAGAATGGTACTTTTGTAGTATATTCAGGATTTAGCTGTACTCAGTGGTAAGTTTTTAAGAAAATGTGAATATTTTCTATAACAACAGCTTTTAATTTTACTTCAGAACATCTTAGAATGAAAAAAGTACTTTATTGTGTTTTCTTTTCTTTACATTGGTGGCAAAGTGTGTAAACCAGGTTAGAGTAGTAGTAGTCGTCGTCGTCGTAGTAGTAGTAGTAGTAGTAGTAAGTAAATAACCCAGAGTATGTTTTGCCTTTGCTGGGAACACTTTTGATACTTTATTTTGACATGTTGTATAATTTTGTCCTGGTTACGGTTAACTTCCTGTTTTGACATTGTGCACTTTTATTTTTTAAGAGGTATTTCATACATAAAAAAAAACAAAAAATCACTTAAAAATCTTGTTTTTAAACTTGTCTGCTCACACGGAACATAACCCACTAACACAGGACTCTCAGTGGGGCCCCTCATGCCCTGGGCCCCAGTGAAGCTGCACTGCCCCTGGGTAGGAGTCAAAGTAGTAGTAGTACTAGTAGTAGCAGTGGTAGTAATAGCTGTGTTATTATAGTGTATTATTATATTCCCGTCATTCTATTATTGCTGGACATTTCTTACTGTTTAATATTTTTAATGTTGTTTTATTGATTTTAATTAGATTTTTGTTATTATTGTTTTGTTTTATTTGTGGCTACTGTTGTGTTTTTTTTATTGATATTCTATTTTATTAACACTGTACAGCACTTTGGGGCAGTAGTGTCTGTTTTTAAATGTGCTATATAAATAAACTTTGACTTTGACATTAGTTTTGTTGTTTTATGTCCTGTCTTTAGCTCTGTTCTCGTCTACTTTGGATATTTACGACAGTTCTTCTCCTCTCAGTACATTTCCAAACATCGCATATATTTTTATCCCCGTTTTTCTGATTACAGTTCACATTTGGAGCTGATTTGACCGCACGTCTGCGCTCGCTGTGATCAGTATTTGTTTCTGGTCTGGTTTAGCGCGTGTTGTTTTTGGCCTGCTGTCGCCGCACACATCGCTTCACGGGAGAACGACAAACACATCACACACAATTAGCATCAGACGCTAACAGACGCTAACAGCCTGGGAATCTCACGGCTAACTTTAGCAGTAAACAAGTCCGGGTCTGGGAGGGTTTAGGTCGGTTTGTGGGTCCAGAGTTTAAAACTGGGACAAGTAAAAGGCAACATGAAGGAAAGCAGCTTGGAACAATTGTGGCTGAAGTTGTTTATAGCATCCTGGTCCTGGAAACTTAGTGAAATGTAATCTGTTTACAACAAAGATGGAGCAGAGAACCAGGACTAAACCAGGACTTAACCAGGATTAAAATAGGACTTAACCAGGTCTGAACTTCGACTAAACAAGGCTTAAATCAGGACTGAACCAAGACTAAAGCCAGAACTTGGACTAAATCAAGACCAAAGCCAGGACTAAACCAAGATTGAACCAGGATTAAACTAGGACTTAACCAGGTCTAAACTAGGTCTAAAGAAGGACTGAATCAGAACTAAACCAGGACTTAACCAAGTTTAAATCAGGTCTAAACTAAAATTAAACCATGGCTAAACCAGGACTTAACCAAGTCTAAACCAGATCTGAACTTGGTCTAAACAAGGGTTAAATCTGAACCAAGACTAAAGCCAGAACTTGGACTAAATCAAGACCAAATCCAGGACTAAACCAAGACTGAATCATGATAGAACCAGGATTAAACTAGGACTTAACCAGGTCTAAACTAGGTCTAAAGAAGGACTGAATCAGAACTAAACCAGGACTAAACCAGGACTGAACCAGATTTAAATCAGGTCTAAACTAAAATTAAACCAGGGCTAAACCAGGACTTAACCAAGTCTAAACCAGATCTGAACTTGGTCTAAACAAGGGTTAAATCTGAACCAAGACTAAAGCCAGAACTTGGACTAAATCAAGACCAAAGCCAGGACTAAACCATGATAGAACCAGGATTAAACCAGGACTTAACCAGGTCTAAACTAGGTCTAAAGAAGGACTGAATCAGAACTAAACCAGGACTTAACCAGGGTTCAACCAGGACTAAACCAGGACTGAACCAGGTTTAAATCAGGTCTAAACTAAAATTAAACCAGGGCTAAACCAGAACTTAACCAAGTCTAAACCAGATCTGAACTTGGTCTAAACAAGGGTTAAATCAGGACTGAACCAAGACTAAAACCAGAACTTGGACTAAATCAAGACCAAAGCCAGGACTAAACCAAGACTGAACCATGATAGAACCAGGATTAAACTAGGACTTAACCAGGTCTAAACTAGGTCTAAAGAAGGACTGAATCAGAACTAAACTAGGACTTAACCAGGGTTCAACCAGGACTAAACCAGGACTGAACCAGGTTTAAATCAGGTCTAAACTAAAACTAAACCAGGACTGAGGAAGAATGTAAGTTTTATTGTGAACCAGAACTAAACCAGGGTTAAAGTGGACCCAAACCAGGTCTCAACCAGGCCTGAACCAGAACTAAACCACAGCTAAACCAGGACTGGGCCAGGACTGAACTGGGACTAGACCATTCAGTTACTTGTACTGTAAATACTAAAATGTTAAGTTCTCATTAATGCACTCATTCTGTCGGGGGCACTCATTCTGGCACAACACCGGTGACTGGAACCATAGCCAGTGATGTTAGAACCAGTTTCTAACCCGGAGTAAACCTAAAGCTGCTGGAAAACCTGAACGTGCAGAGAAGCGTTTGAAGTGTGCAGATGTTGGTTTTCCCTGCAGAGGCCGCTGAGCGTGAGCAGAGACGAAGGTCACTGAGACAGGAAACAATCCACACAGAAACAGGAAGTGGACTGCGTTTCCCAGAGTTCATTATTGCGTTGTTTATTCACACCATTGTTTTGGCCCCAGCTCTGACACAATAATGATGGGTCCCCGAGAGACTCAAGGGCCGGCTGCGGATCACAATAAACCTCACAGTTCTGGTTTAGTTCTGGTTTAGTTCTGGTTTAGTTCTGGTTTAGTTCTGGTTTAGTTCTGGTATAATCTAGGTTTAGTCCTGGGTAAGTCTCAGTTTAGTCCTGGTTTGGAGTAAGCTCAGTCCTGGTTCAGCAATGGGTTAATCTGACCTGGTTTGGTCCTGGTTTAGACCTGGTTTGGTCCTGGTTTAGACTTGGTTTAGTCCTGGTTTAGACTTGGTTTAGTCTTGGTTTAGACCTGGTTTAGTCCTGGTTTAGACCTGGTTTTGTCCTGGTTTAGACTTGGTTTAGTCCTGGTTTGGAGTAAGCTCAGTCCTTGTTCAGCAATTGTTTAATCTGGCCTTGAGCCCTGGTTTAATCCTGGTTTAGTCCTGGTTTAGTCCTGGTTCAGTTCTGGTTTAGTCTTGGGTAAGTCTCAGTTTAGTCCTGGTTTATTTGTGGTTTAGTCTAAGTTTAGTCTTGAGTTAGTCTAGATACAGTCCTGGTTTGGTCTGGTCTTTTTTTTTTTTTCCTTTTTTTGTTCAGTTCATGATCTAGTCATGGTTTAGTCCCTGTTTAGACCTGGTTTAGTCCCTGTTTAGACCTGGTTTAGTCCTGGTTTAGACCTGGTTTAGTCCTGGTTAAGTCCATGTTTTTTGGTTAAGTCCATAATTTAGTTCCTGATCTAAGTCTGCTTTAGTCCTAGTCCAGTCCTGGTCCAGTCCCGGTCCAGTCCCTGGTTTAGACCTGGTTTTGTCCTGGTTTAGTCTTGGTTTAGTCCTGGTTTAGACCTGGTTTAGACCTGGTTTAGACCTGGTTTAGTCCTGGTTAAGTCCATGTTTTTTGGTTAAGTCCATAATTTAGTTCCTGATCTAAGTCTGCTTTAGTCCTAGTCCAGTCCTAGTCCAGTCCTGGTCCAGTCCTAGTCCAGTCCCGGTCCAGTCCTGGTCCAGTCCCGGTCCAGTCCTGGTCCAGTTCTAGTCCAGTCCTGGTCCAGTCCCGGTCCAGTCCCGGTCCAGTCCCGGTCCAGTCCCGGTCCAGTCCCGGTCCAGTCCCGGTCCAGTCCCGGTCCAGTCCTGGTCCAGTCCAGTCCCGGTCCAGTCCCGGTCCAGTCCTGGTCCAGTCCCGGTCCAGTCCTCCGTTCCTACCTTGAGCTCGACGATGCTCTTGTTGTCCTTGGAGGTGAGTTTCGGGTCCTGGAACAGCGGGTCCTCGACGTAGACCAGGTCCCACTGATCCGTGGAGAACCCGTCCAGGACGAAGGAGACTTTGGTGACGACCGGCGGCTGCAGCGAGAGTTTGGCCAGAGACGGAGTCGTGCACTGGATCGAGGTCCGGTTCTCTCCGTACACACAGCTCTGACAGGAAACAAAAACACATCACATTTAAATTACACACGGCTCTGGAAACACAAGAGAAGTACTCAAGGAAAAGTACTGTTACTACAAAATAATATTACTCAAGTAGAAATAAAAGGACTCTAAAAATGTATTTCTCTTGAGAAAAAAGAACAGTTTTGAATTGAATCTAAAGTTTACAATGTGCAATGTTTTTTTTCCAAAAGTTGTTTTTTAACATTACTACCACTGCTAACACTGCTACTGCTACTACTACTATTACTACTACTACTGCTACTACTGCTAGTACTACTGCTATTACTACTACTACTACTGCTACTATTACTACTACTACTGCTACTACTGCTACTGCTACTACTACTATTACTACTACTACTGCTACTACTGCTAGTACTACTGCTATTACTACTACTACTACTGCTACTATTACTACTACTACTGCTACTACTGCTACTGCTACTACTACTATTACTACTACTACTGCTACTACTGCTAGTACTACTGCTATTACTACTACTACTACTGCTACTATTACTACTACTACTGCTACTACTGCTACTACTACTACTGCTACTACTGCTAGTACTACTGCTATTACTACTACTACTACTGCTACTGCTGCTACTACTACTGCTACTATTACTACTACTACTGCTACTATTGCTAGTACTACTGCTACTATTACTACTACTACTGCTACTACTGCTACTACTACTGCTACTATTACTACTACTACTGCTACTACTGCTAGTACTACTGCTACTATTACTACTACTACTGCTACTACTGCTACTACTACTGCTACTATTACTACTACTACTGCTACTACTGCTAGTACTACTGCTACTATTACTACTACTACTGCTACTACTGCTACTACTACTGCTACTATTACTACTACTACTGCTACTACTGCTAGTACTACTGCTACTATTACTACTACTACTGCTACTACTGCTAGTACTACTGCTACTATTACTACTACTACTACTACTACTGCTACTACTATTACTACTACTGCTACAAATGCTACAACAACCACTACTACTACAACTACAACTATTACTACTACTAGGCCAACTCATTTAGAGACTTTAATGTTTACTCAAAAGTATTTTTTCTTCTTCTAAGAACAGAGGCCGAGTCAAGACCAAGACGTTCAGGAACCAACACCAAGGAAAACCAAGACCGAGACGAGAACAAGACGTTTAAGGACCAAGAACGAGTCGAGATAAAGATTTGTAAGGAGTCTAGTGAGCTTAGATTAGCTTAGCTTAGCTTTCGGAGCAAAGACTTTGAAGGCCCAACGCCAACTCAAGACCAAGATTTTAATGAGACCAAGACTTTTAGGGACTAATCTCATGCTTCATATCCAGAACTTACCACCTCCAGACTCAAGTACAGGCGCTAGGGCCGCACGATATGGAGAAAACATGCGATATTCGATAACTATGTTGAAAACTGCGATAACGATATTATTGCGATATTTGAAAATAGAGCCTACTTTTTGAACATAGTAAGTTAAATTCACTACATTTCACAAAAATGTAAGTTCCTGTATTTACAAATCAAAACAGCCACAAAATCAAAACTTAACTCAGACTAAACCAGGAATAAAACAAGGCTAAGCTGTGACTAAATTAATTAAATTACCACTAAAACTGGACTTTTTAAACATTTTTATTTAGTCACAACACATGTTCTTTTAAGGCTCTGGTGGAAAATGATTCTTCAGTGTAAATCTCTGTCAGATGAAGACCACAGAGTTATTGTGATATATTTAGATTCTTGCGATACAGATATTGTGTTTGCTGATATTGCGATAATTTTGCGATATATCGTGCAGCCCTAACAGGCGCTGTTGCTTATTCATTTGAGGCAGAGACAGTTAATTAAGATAAAAACAATAAAAAACAAAATAGTGCAAACTTATTTTTAGTTTTTACAATGGTATAAAAATCTCTGAGACCTCCAAGACAAGACAGAGTGAAAATAAAATAAAAAAGTAAGACTGCAACTCCAACATTGGAACAGGCAAGTCTCAGCATTTACAGTACGTTCATAATCAAACTTTCTCAGAATCTGAATCTAGTTCCAACAGACCTTGCCCTGATGCTGCCAAATACCCAACGACCCTCACACAAACCTGTACATTTAGCTAGAAAAGCTCTTAACAGCATGTAATAAGTGCCTTAAAACTGCATATCCCGCAGCTTTGCAAACTCTTTGGCTTTTATTGTCATCGTTAAAACCTTTCCCAGCGCTCCGGGCCATATCTGTCGCACACAACTCTTTAAGTCTTCACAATGAAGCTGAGGCAGTGAGCTATAATCTTCCTAAATCCGTGCGTCTTATAGCTGTGTGTGTTTTTTTTTTTTTGAAATGGGTCCGATACAAAGAAATAATCCGGAGTCACGAACACGACGCTTCACATTCTGGCCGTCGAGTTCGTACAAGTCTCCTCAGGACGAGTTTATCACCGGCTGCTTTCAGGAGAGACGGGTCGTGCGGAGGAGGCGAAGGCGTGGCGCAGTCTGGAGTTGGTTTTGGAGGATTTTTAAGGAGCATAAAAACATGTCAGGTACACGCAGGAAGATTACATAACCTACTGTACAAGCTACCTTTGTTTGATCTGAGTTTTTTTCTCCTCTGGGTTGACGACGGCACATCCTGATTCACAGATAAATTATGCATCGGTTTTACAACGGATATGTCCTTCGTGGTGCAAGCTTTACATTTATCCAGGCTTGGGACTGGCACGAAGAGTACACTGGCTTGTGTCCTCTTTGTGGCTTGCATCTGAACAATCAACGAGCCTGATGTGTAACAGTAGAATCAGATAGGGTCACTGTAGAAAAGAGGGCTTAAAATCTTTGCTAAAAAAACAATTTCACTGTCAAATTCTTGAAACTTATAATTTATTGAGCTTTGAACATTTTAAACATTTTAAATTTGCCTGCACAATATATAAAAACCCTTCATGGACTCACACCACCACCATTAAGCGAAAACATTAAACAAAAACAGGCTTAAATCCAATCAACACTGCACCCTGCAATCTTTGCTGTTATTGTTTCTTTCTGTCACTATTTTCATGTAAACATGTAAATATGTAAATATTTATGAATGTTTGAGGATCTGGGGGCACTCTGAATTTTTTTTAGGTTGCCTGTTTACAGCTGGCAGGCGGACTACTGATGAAAATTGGCCTGATTTGGCAAACTCAGGTGTATTTACCTTGTTGTTGATTAATGCACACTGTCCCTTTTAAATAAATAAATGTAAATAAATACATTTCTCGTAGGGGACACGAGAATCATGAGTTTTTTCTTGAAATTAGGAACTTAAATCATCAGAGACTTTATTTAACCATGAGGTCCTGTTGCGATTCACACATTAAATCATTAAATTGATAAAAAAAGGCAGTGTTTTAGTCCTGAGAGCTTTAACCTTCTCTGCAGCCTTGGTTTGACCGACTGTGGAGTGAATGAAAAAACCCTTCCCTTCTGTGTAAAGTGCTTTAGGAGACTCGTGTCAGAGGTAAAGCGCTGTACAAATATCACTCCTTAACCTGGACCACAGAATGTTCCTGGGTTAGATCTGAGCCTGAATGGAAAAACTGAGACCAAACCGAACCAGGGCTGAGTGGATTTTTGTGTTCCTCTTCTGTTGTTTACAGACGAACTCTGCTCCGCTGCAGCTAACTCTGTGTAAACACCAACCTCTGGTGCAAAGGTTAAAGCCGCTCATGGATCTCTGTTTTTCTGTAAAATGTGTTGTGTTCTTCTGAAGACAAACAGAAGTGTGAGCACAGAGAGGAACACGTCAGAACAACTCACGCTGGTCACGGCTGTTTACTTTGACTTAATGAATTAAAAACCTGGTTACAACACGACAGGATCAGACTGGAAATATGAGTTTATGAGAACACATTTTAGAAAACATCATAAGCTCAATAAAGGCCTGTGTCGACTTAGCCTGCATTGCAAATTTTCAATATCTACATTAAATAAAATGACTTGAATTCAGAACATTTATCTTGATTTGAGCACTTTTCACTAGATTAGATTTATTTAGTTATTAGGTAACTTATTACTAGATTATTTGCCTTGTTTCAAGCTATTTTCTTTATTTCAAGAAAAATGATCTGTCCATGGGGTAAGATCATTTTAAATGAATAATGAATGAAATAAGTAACAATAGTTTGAAACAGGGAAAAAATACTTTGACACAAGGCAAATAATCTAGTAATAAGTTACCTAATAAATACATACATCTAACTTAGTGAAAACTGCGAAAATCAAGATTAATATTCTGAATTAGTAATTTTATCTAATGTAGATATAGATTTTTTGCAGTGTGACCAAGCCAGACTTATCCTTTTCCTATTCTACAGAAAAAGAGGAGATTATCTTGTGCTTCTGTAAGAGGCAGAGCTGCAAGAAACATCTCTGTGTGGCTGAGGAACCACACTCTGCTGCTTTAGAGAAGAAAGTAGGAAGAGTCTGGCAGTGTCAGCTTCTAATCAGGAATGGAACGATACATGGATGAATCTGTCAAAAACAAGATTCAAGATTCAAAGTGTTTATTGTCATCTGCACAGGAAAGAAACATGCTTCCCTGTACAACAAAATTATTTCTTTGCTGTCCACAATCAAGCTAAGGTATAAAATAAACAATAATATAGAAATAGAACAACTCAAAAGAGTTAGGATTTAAATCTGCTGAGATAGAAATGAAACAAGATGCATTTTTAAAACAACGTCTCAGCCGCTGCCATGTAAAGGTCAAAAACCTCACAAATGTCTCACTTACAGAGCGACAGAGGAAAGACATGTCATCTCCAAGTTTCTACACAAATACTGAAGAATTAATGAGAAGCACAGTTGAAAAAAAAAAAAAAAAAAAACTAGAAACCACTTGCACATATATTATTTTAAGTTGTAAAACATGAAATACTAAAGCAAAGGAGTCCAAGACTGTTTCAGAAAGACCAAGAGAAGCAGAATATGGCACTTTAATTGTTATTATTATTTGTTTTGCTGCACTTACGCAGCTGTTCTAACCAGAAACATACAGCTTATACCAGCGTCCGGTTAGAAACAATAACTCTACTGCTACTTACTACTCAAAAGATCAAAAAGTGAGACTTAAAAAGAACAATGAAGTTCCAGGCTCTGAATAAGTCACTACAGTAATATAAGAGTCAGCACTCTATTGTAAAGTCCTCTGGCTTCAGTGAATGTTTCATCAGTGCAGTTATTATCATGTTGTTAGACTGTCAGCACTCACAAACACAAGGACAGAGAGAGAAAACCTGCATCTTATGAATCACATTTGGCACGCGTCTCGTCACGAAGGGGTCCTTTCTTCTTAAAAAACCTCTCTGGGACCTCACTGTCATCGCCCCGCTCCAGAATCCTGCTCCGGTCTCGGTTCTCTGTCTTTGGCAAAAGTTTAAACCACAGATCGGACAAAGAAAAGCTCCGCTGAGGTTTCCTCGTCGCTGCCAAAAGGAAACGCTGGGGTTGTAAAAATGGTCCGGGGGTTAATTGGAATAAGGTTTGAGAGCGGAGACGGGGTTTGAGTGAGGTTTTGGTGTTAAAAGTTAAAGTGTGGGAGGTGATGGGTCTTCAGGGAACAGACTGGAAGGCTGTGAGGAAGTGTGGCTTCTGTAAAAGTCAATGAGGAGTGAGATTTGGACTGAGTTTGGCTCCAGTCTCAGACCCAGTCTCCCAAATCAATTATGTTTTATGAATGATTGAAAAGTAATTTACTTACATTTGTTAGTATTTCCTTAAACATAATTTTACTGGAGTATTTGAAAGTGAAAATATGACGCTCTGAAGTAATCCTTGTAGTAATGCAGAGGTCGAGCAGTGTGGGTTTTTCTGTGGCTGATGCTGATGCTAAGCTGCCAACGGCCGATAAACACTGACGAGTTTTTGGACTGATATGTAGAGGCAATTTTCTTAATTTTCTAAAAGAAATTAATATAATATACTGTATTTTCTGGACTATAAGTCGCACTTTTTTCCATCGTCTGTCTAGGGGTGCGACGTATACTCAGGTGTGACTTATATATTAAAATATTTCAGGTGTTGGTTAGAGGGCGCTCTAGGCTTGTGTACCAGCATCTGCTGCACCTGTACCACTGACATTTTAAAATGTAAACATTAGCACTAACAACTTAGGCTATAAAGACAACTGAGAAAGAGCGGAATAATTGGAAATGGAACTGATGCTGAGTCTGACGACAGCCACGCAGAGGAGGAAGCGGCGCTTCGTCTACCTCCGGAGTTGGCGGAGTTGTTCAGAAGCCACACCGAGGATGAAGAATTTAAAGGATTTAGCGATTAGGAGTGAGATGGTGAGTTTGGTGAACTTGTTATATTATGTTCTTTATGCTATAGTTATGTGAATAACTGTTAATATATTACGTTAACATACGAGACACCTATTCAGTTCGTTGTTTATGCTTCATGTAGCTGAATAACCATCAATGTGTTACGTTAGCATAGCGCACACCTATTCAGCCTGTTGTTCTCTATTCTATTATTACTATAACTTGCCTTTCAACATGAAATGTCTGTTCTTGGTGTCGGATTTTGTAAAATAAATTTCCCCCAAAAAATGCAACTTATAGTCCAGTGTGACTTATATACGTTTTTTTCTTCTTCATTATGCATTTTTTGGCTTGTGCGACTTATACTCCGGAAAATACAGTAATACTTTGTTTTAGTAATACTTATTAAAAAAGAAACAAATGTGTTAGAATATTTTCATGTGGCAGACTAGGGCTGCACAATATATCGCAAAATTATCGTTATCGCAATATCAACAAGCGCAGTGTGCGTATCGCAAGAATCTAAATATATCACAATAACGCTGTGGTCTCCATCTGACAGAGATTTACACTGAAGAATCATTTTCCACCAGAGCCTTAAAAGAACATGTGTTGTGACTAAATAAAAATGTTTAAAAAGTCCAGTTTTAGTGGGAATTTAATTAATTTAGTCACAGCTTAGCCTTGTTTTATTCCTGGTTTAGTCTGAGTTAAGTTTTGATTTTGTGGCTGTTTTGACTTGTAAATACAGGAACTTACATTTTTGTGAATTTAACTTTCTATGTTCGAAAAGTAGGCTCTGTTTTCAAATATCACAATAATATCGTTATTGCAATTTTCAACATAGTTATTGAATATCGCATGTTTTCTCTGTATCGTACAGCCCTATGGCAGAGGCCAAATGGCAGAAAAAACTTTGTACGAATACGAGGAAGGGGAAACGAAAGTAAAGCCGAGCGAGGGTTTACGAAGGAGTTAACTGGACTTAGGTGAGTGTTTATGACGCTCCGTAGAGGAAAATGAAGGAAAACAGCAAAGAAACAAGAGTTACTGAGTTCCGCCTTAAACTAAACTGACATATGGAGTTTTAACAATGTCCATAAAACTCATGTGTTTACATAGTTCAGACAAAATACTACTCCAGGTCTGTTGTAACATGGTTAAACAATCGCATGCAATAATCATAACAGCACCACGACTGCAGGTCATAAAGATGAACGTAAACAAATAAAACTAACTTCTGTTACTTCTCTACATCATCGTGTAAAGCTGGGGACACACTACACCATTTTTTCGCCCGATTTTATAACGATTCACAGTTGCGCCGAGTCTGTCCCAGTCAACACCAGCTGCAGGGAATCGTAATCAGCAGTCGGCCCTGAAATCCGTTAGTGTGTGACGTTCAAAGACTCGAATCGGCGCAAAAACCAGGCCTGAGCTCAGTCGCAGGCAATCAAACAGAACGAAGACGACGCAACAGGAAAATGTAAGCGGAAATTTGAAGAAGAAGAAGAAGAAAATATAAAGAAAGTTGAGCGCTACCCAAGTGAAACTGGATACATAGACGTTTTTTCTCTTTCCCTTTTTCCAAACAGATCGCTGCGCACACAACAGCAACAGTGACCCAGGTAGCTCCATGTTTGTTTACCATTTAGTTCTGGCCAGAGTTTGCTGCGTTTGGTTGGCGTCAGTTGCGGCCTCAGCAGATCTTGTAGTGTGTGAGGCGCAGTCTTTCAGTCGTCAGAACTAAATCTGCTGAAACCAGTCGTTAGTGTGAGCTCCTGGTCTTTTCAGAATCTGTAAGAACACCGTGCAGTGTGTCTCCAGCTTTACAGAAGGAGTTTGGTGAAGCTGGTTACAGACAAACTAACCTGCAGTCTCTGTAACCTGTGTCCAGCTGTGAGCGTCTCTCTGCTGAGGCTTCTGGAGCTGATCCTGATAATCTGAGTTTCACAGTGAGACAGAGCGGTGCTTATAGACGACAGGTGTAAAGGTCTTATATGAGAAAGTCCCCGGGGGCTAACGCTCGAGGTCTAATGGACTGAATCTGAGCCGGCGTTAAGGACTACTCATAAAAAAACTCAGGTCTTTTATGTTTGTGGGAAAAGTCAGAGGAGAAAAAGCTGCAGCTGATCTCAGAGCTGATAGGAATTAAACACTTCCCAGATTTCGTTTTATGAATTATGGAGGGAAGAAGGGACCAACGAGAGGAGGATTTGGAGATGTTTTGTCAAATACTGATATCTAATCTAGACTGAGACCTTCAGACCAAAATCTCCTGGCAACAAAATGTATTATTTATGTTTTTTAACGTTAGTTTGAACTCCTCGGTTGTACTTCATTTCCATTTTCATTTTTTTGTAGATTTGTAAACATGCAAATCTTTTATTATTTTTTGTGTTCTGTTGTTTTTATTCAGATTATTTTACTGCTTATAACTATTCTATACATGTTTTACCTTTACTCGTGTTTTCTAAAGAGTGCAACTGAGTCATTTCCCTTCTGTTTCAATAAAGTCTGTCTACAAGAGTTTTATTATAAACGCCTTCTGTCTCAGGCGGCAGGTGAATAAAAACTTGTGTTCCTGCCACTGTCCAAAGAAAATAATGTATAGAAATATATAGTATAGTACTTTTGTTTTGAGATTTTTCATCTTAAAACATAAATGTAATTGTAAGTGATGGTGAGCCTTGTTGTGGTAACAGTGAGTTAAACTGTTGTGCTGTGTTTAAATGTTAAATTTAGATTAGTGCTGGGCAATAAATTAATGAAAATCACCTGCGTCAGTTCAAGTTTTTAACCCTCAGGCTTCAGTTTACTCTACAGCGGAGACCTTCAGGGCATAAAGGTCCACTTCCAAAAAACTGCTATAAAAATTTACTGGATTAATATTTTTTCAGCTTTTTTTTTGCAATTTCAGTCTTGCTCAACACAATCAAACATTCAATCTTTTTTTTAGGATTTTAACCTTTAAATTACCAGTTTGAATACATGAAGTCACTGTTGTTGTTTATGAAAAAAACAAAAAAACTATTTTTACCCCCACAAATAGATGTTGGGGGATCATGGCAATTTTTTCAAATGTGTCTTAGTAAGACTGAAGATAAGCTAAAATATTGGTGAATTGTTAGTTTTGTGTAGCATCACAATGAAATCCATGCTCTTGTATTTTTCCCATAGAATATAATGGGGCCATGTGATCACAGGACACTTGACTCCCATTTTTAATCTCTTTGTAATCACATAAAATAATCATAATTTTTGTGATGATGGTGTTTAATTTTTGAGAAAACTAGTAAAATTTGTCATTTTTACTGCTTATCATGAAAATCAACCATTTCCCCATCATAGGCCTCTGCATGAAATATAGTAATTTTATGGTATTAGCATGATTTTTGTGATAAACGGTAAAAATGTCAAATTTGTATGCCATTAGCATTAATACTGACAAAATGATGACAGTGTCAAAAATAGCCTGATTGTAAAAAAACAAATGTAGCACAAAAAAAGAGGCCTCTAAACGCTGCACTGCCCACTGTGTCGTGGCTAATGCTGCTGCTAGTGCCCAGAGCAGCTTAAAAACTAACTGTGGAAACTTTTAATGCTATTGTTTAGGAGATGGCAGCGTGTTGGCAAAAACAAACGTAGCGTAATGTGGCGTAGAGCATTCACTTAAATACTTTGTTTCTGTGCAGATGAGTCCTGTTCTGGAGCTATTAGCGTCTTTTACCAAACCTTTACAGCAGACCTGGCCCTAACACTAAACACCTAACAGAAATGACACACGTCAATTAAAATAGCTTTTTCTGTGAGGCAACAACAGAAACAAAATTGTTGAAAAATCGTAAATTGAATGAAATTTGAAAATAAGGTAGATTTTCTTATTGCCCAATCCTAATTTAGCGTTGTTGCGAGAGGCAGAAAGATTGAAAACTGTGCAGTGGTGCAACTTCAAGAAGAAATACAGAATTACAACGTTTATTTAAATGGGTCCAGTTCTGTTCTCCCTCGCTCTCCACAGCTGCGCGGACCTTCCTCTGATCGTCTCTCACCCACAGAGAGGCTGGAGGTTCACAAGCTCCACAGACAAGATCACATTTCTCCTGTTTCTCTTTTATACGACAAACTCAGGCCTCTCTCTGAGCACCGAGGACAATGGGACACCGACACCGAGGATTAGCTCCGAGACATCCTCCAACTCCTGGAATGTAACATCTGGAGAGGACTCGAGTTATTAACACGAACTCTGCACAGGAATACAGGTGAAGAGAGTCTCTGAATGTGTCTGAATGTCTGTAAATGTCCTCACACTCACGTACAGCGCTGTGGTTTGTTCTCGTGCTCACGTTTGCACAGCTGGCCGTCTCTCTGACCTCTGTTTGTCTAACCCGAGTGAACCGGGACAGCAGTGAGAGGTTGCACACACATTAAAAGCTCCTTCAGAGGAAAACACTTCACTGCTCAGGGTTCGGAACAGTGAGCAGTGAAAGCTGAGCACATTTACAAAAGGTTCTCAAGCCGTGGTGCTCAGGAGTCTGCTGCAGTTCAAGTCCTGATTTATTTTCATTTAGGGCCAGTTTTAGTCCTGTTCAGTCCTGGGTTTACATCTGGCCCAGTTCTAGTCCTGGTCTTAGTCTTTGTTTTGTCCTTATTCAGTAATTCATCTTTTTTGGGTTAATCCACATTTTGGTTGGACCCAGTTTTGTCCTGATCATTTTATTGTGACCCACTTTTCTCTGAACCCAAGTTAATGTTTCTAAATGTTTTTACTCCCACTTTTATGTGTTTTAAAATCACTGTTACAGGCCATTAAAACTCATTTTAGACTTCACTTAAGGTGAACACTGGAACTACTTTCAACATCCCTGATTTAAAACACTTGGCCTCATTCACATAAAAACTTTGGTCAAAATCCTGGACTTATTCTTGATCTTAGCAAAGACCTGATTTAGTCCAGGTTTAGCAATGACATTTTCTTTTTTTAGTCCCGGATTAATTTGCTATAAACTTTTACTGAGACATGATTTTTACCTTCATTACCTATCAGTTTCAGGATTTGTTATGTCTTCATTTATTTGGACTCTTTGGACTTTATTTGTCTGTCCTGACTCAGATTCATTCCTAAACTTTTAAAAACTTATGGCCTGTCCAGCCCGACTAACTATTTTCCTGTTCTATACACAGAAAAACAATGAGTAGAGCACCGCTGACCTGTAGCCAAAGCGGATTCTTGCCTCTTTTGCCCTAAAACTCCAGAATCCTGTGTATTGTGAGCAGCTCTGTCCTTATTTGTGAACAGGGACAGCAGCAGAAGCCAGTTGTACAAAGACTTGTGAAGGAAAAAGTGGGTTTGTTTGAATGTGGTGGTTACGTGGGACGTCAGAGGGACTTTACTGTTGTTAAAATGGAAACAGGACCAAGACAAAAATCCCAACAACAACGAGAACTTCAGCAGAACCAACAGGAGACCAAGGAAAGACCTAAACGCTGTTAATCAGAGACAAGTTACTACATTCACTCTGCTTCTGTGTTTGTGAGACGCGCTGCAGATAAACAGCTGTGATAGGCCAGAGACAAATCGACCGGAGAGAAATGGTTCACTGTGGCTGAGGAACCAGACTGCTTTAGAAAATACAGCAGAGGCCACTGCTGTCTCCTCTGTCGCCACTGAGAGGCGCTGCAGACACCGGAGCGACTCAGACCCAGGACCGAGCAGTGCACATGTGCAAAACGTAATAACTATTTACAACAGCAGGCAGCGCTAGTCACTAACCTCTGCAGTTATTTAAACTCTAGTAAATAAAACTCCACACGTGTTTAACTCAAGTATTTATCAGTCAATAATAATTATATGCACTAGATTAAACTCTGATCACAGTAATGAATAAAAGAGACTGGATTATTGCAGCGGTTTACCTCAGAGGAGGATTATATTTTTATCTGCACGAGGCTAAAGCTAAGGTAAGCTAACTGCTAACATTAGCGTCACAGATGTGGAAACATAATGAAGTAGCTGTAGAACAGAAAGTTCCTTGTATTTTGATGTTAAACTCGAGCTGTTTGACAAATTGTGAACGGGACACAGCCAATCAGAGCTGAGCACGACGGCCTAACGCTGATGCCACTGTTCACTCAGAACTACGTCCAACTGTGTCCCACTGCGTCCGATGGTGCAGAACTCACCAAACAGACTCACGTCACCGACCGCACCCCGGTGTGTCCCGGCCTTTACACAGAATGAAGGGGTTTTTCATTCACTCCATAGTCGGTGGTGAGTTTTGTAGCCACAGTTTGCCCTGGGGCAGACAGAAGCGCGGCTGCAGGACCCTCCGACCTCCACCAACCACTCACTCACACCGACTTCCTGGTGTTCCCCACAGTCTCCCATCCAGGCACTGACCAGGCCCTGCCCTGCTTAGCTTCCGAGGTCTGGCGGGATCAGGCATCCAGGAGGCGGTGTGCAACACAGGACCGGCCCTGCTCTTGTTTGTGGTCTAACACAGACTTGTATGGAGCCTGAGTGTGTTTCCTGTCGGTTCATTGTCTGTAACGACTACAGAGTCCTGAGAGGGTCATAAAGCTCTGACCTGAACAGGGTCAACGACCTCAGAGGGAACACAAACATTGACCCGCTGCTCACAATGAGAACTCACTTCACCCTCAGCTCCGTGTGCCCCGCCTCAGGCCCAAAGCAGCCGAGCGAAAGCCTCCAAGACGACGGCGCCAAAGCCAAGTCTGAAGTGTGTTTGAGGCTGATACAAGATCTGTTCTATTCATTCATTATTTTTAAGACTAATTGTTCTTGTCAGAAGCCGCCACACAGGCCCGGAGGCTGCAGTCAGAACAGAATTTGGCAACAGAGAATGGTTTGGGTTTGGAAAAGGTGTGAGACAAGCTGCATCCTCTTCCCCCACAGCGAAAACATAATGAGAAATGCAGATCTAGACCTTTATGCAGACGACACAACTCTTGTGGAAAGAAGCAAAGAAGATCTTGAAAGCCTGATAGAAAATGTAAAAACTGCAAGTGACGCAGCAAGACTGAGGATTAATGTAAAGAAAACAAAGATTATGAAAATAGATGACATGCAGAAGTT
The DNA here is from genome assembly GCA_020698575.1 of Bostrychus sinensis. Lineage (NCBI taxonomy): Eukaryota > Metazoa > Chordata > Actinopteri > Gobiiformes > Eleotridae > Bostrychus > Bostrychus sinensis. The sequence goes on from CM036251.1 coordinate 2,126,840, forward strand.
CAAGCTGGGAGAGGAAAGGTTGGAGATTGTCGAGAACTTCTGAGATCTACCAGGATGCAGTTTAGATCCAGACAATGGGCTCCAGTGGTGGCTTATGGAAGAAAGAGTTGGATTATGAAAAAGAAGAAGAAGAATCTTTAGAGATATGAACGTGGTGCAGGCTCCTGTGCGTTCCATGGAAGAAAACAAACCAAAGGGCCCGGAGAAGATCATCATGCAGGGGACACTGGAAGGCAAGAGATGCAGAGGAAGACCTAGAACAAGATGGCTGGACAGTGCTGGAAACACTGGAGAAAAGTCAACTCCAGCAGCAACAAAGCACAGATCGAGATGGAGAAGCCTCGTCAGTTTGGTCACCAGGGGCTGGAACCGACCTGAGAGATGGAGAAGAAGAAAGCGATGGGGGACTCCCTGTTATTCACTAAGGGCCATATTTACTAAGACGGGTGCTAAACTGCGAGTGCAGTGAGAAAATATGCGGCCGCTATTAATGTTCGTGTTGCGCGTGAATTACTGAGACAAACTGCGTGGCGGTGTCAGTGCAAACAGAGGGGGCGGAGCTATTTAAACGGCATCATTGCGTGTATTGTTTTGCGTCATGGAAGGTGCGGAAGTGGAACACAAACGGAAGCAAAAATTTAACCAAGAAGAGCTGAAAGTGCTGGTGAATAATTTTTTCATCCGTCATGGCAAATAGATCTGCACGCGTGGCAAACTCTCTAACCCTACGTATTTGTTCATTTCTTCTCCTTCGTCTCACACGAATCACAGCAGCCATCTGTGCAAAAGATTAGCACGTCCTTCTACAACGTGCTACATTTATACGCTATTTTCACACAAAAGTCATGGTGGGCCTTGATAAATAATATTGTGGGCGGTAAATGAATGAATTTGCATTTTCTCCGCCTTCCATTTTGCGCACTCTGGGAAGAACGCCTCAGTTTACAGATTCATTAGGTCATAGGAGCAAAACCTGCTTTGGGTTCGCTCTGCTCCTGTAAGACACGCAAATCTCAACTGCGTCTGGGTTTGCTCCAATTTTAGCGCATATTATTCAGTTAGCGTGCAGCTAACCTTTGATAAATCTGGCCCTAAGTCTCTAAATCATTTGCTTCTCCTCCACATGAAAAGTTTTATTATCTGTAAATCAGAGATGTTAAATGTACAGAATATCTCCGCTCTGTTGTGTAAACCCTGTTCCTCCCAGAGTCCCACACGTCTCAGCCTGTCCCTCCCACTGATCCACTCTGACACTTCTCTAACAGATCGGATCATCCCGAAGTATTTCCTTTAAAAACACAGCGCCCCGGGACAAAAACAGCAGCCTGCTGCCAACGTTAGACATGAGTCACTTAGAAACATGACAGCAACACACTCCATTACTTCAGAACATTAGCACTCAGTAACATGACACTAATGAGGTTACGCACAACAGCACTGTTTAAGCAAAATAATTAGTGTTTTGGTTCTTAACTTCACTCACCAGTCACTAAAATCACTCCAGAAATGTACTCCTCTCTTTAACCATGTTATACCATCGTCTGTGTCTCACTGTGGCTCAGTTATTCATCATCCTGGACCTAAAGGAAGAGTTTACTGCTACTACTACTACTGCTACTGCTACTGCTACTACTACTACTACTACTACTACTACTACTACTGCTACTACTGCTACTGCTACTACTACTACTGCTACTACTACTACTACTACTACTACTACTACTGCTACTACTGCTACTGCTGCTACTACTACTACTACTACCACAATAGAATTTTAAATATTGTGGTCTAATCAAATCAAATCAAATAAATACATGAATAAATAAATAAAAAAATAATAATAAATACAATTAATAATAATAATAATAATAATAATAATAATAATAATACAATAAAAAATATAAAACATAATAAATAAATAAATAAAAATTTAAGAATAAATAAGATAAAAAAATAAAAATAAAATAAAATAATGCATTGGTCTAATGGAGCTTTTTTTCTAGGCACTCAAAGTTGCTTTAAAATTCAGTGCATTCTTCCTTCTCTCCTCAGTCGCACTTGGTGGTGGTGAGATGCTTCTGTACCACAGCTGCCCTGGGGCAGGCTGACAGAGATGTGGCTGCCATTCTGCGCCTACAGCCTCTCTGACCGCCACCAAACAGCCTGAGCCACTGTCGTCCTGAACTCAGAGCACAGAGCAGAGTCTGATATTCTGTAAAAGCTATGGCAGCAGATAGAGCTGCACAATACATCGCAAAATTATCGTTATTGCGATATTCGTATCGCAAGAATCTAAATATATTGCACTATTACACTGAAGAATAATTTTCCAATTAATTTAGTCCCAGCTTAGCCTTGTTTTATTCCTGGTTTAGTCTGTGTTAAGTTTTGATTTTGTGGCTGTTTTGACTTGTAAATACAGGAACTTACATTTTTGTGAAATGTAGTGAATTTAACTTACTATGTTCCAAAAGTAGGCTCTATTTTCAAATATCGCAATAATATCGTTATCGCAATTTTCAACATAGTTATCGAATATCGCATGTTTTCTCCATATCGCAGCCCTAGTAGCAGATAGAAACAATATTCATCAGGTCCAGGTCTAACTCTTGGCTCAGAGCGCTTCTACCTGACGAACATTCACCTCCTTCACTCGCACAGACAGCAGAGCCGGCTCCGCTCCAGATCTGAAGTCACGTCTGTGCTCAGATTCCTCCAGACGCAGCAGTAATAACGTCTGCTTCTGTAAAAGTCTTTCCCGCTCACGCTGACCTCTAACTGCGTGGGTCTCGGTTTTCTATTGTCAGCGCTGACTCCGGCGTCCGAGCGCTTCGAAACGACAAAAACACGTGTGGCAGTACGACAGAAACATGTGTGAAACGATAATCCGCTCATGAAGAGGTCCAGACGGTCGGAGCAGGACGAGCCGGCGCTGAGAGGGACAGGAAGTGGGACAGGAAGTGGAGTCTGCTGCGGGCGGAGTGTGAGGAGAGAGTGAGGAGAGAAATGGAACAAAGATAGAGTTTTTATACAGCTGGGACTGAACTGAATCAGGATTATGTCAGAACTACTACTACTACTACTATTACTGCTGTTTTTATTAGTACCAAGACCTTTCTGAGTCCAGAGTGAACCGAGACCAAAACAAGGCCGAGACCCAGACCAGGTTGAGACCAAATCCTGTGAACTAAGTCTAAACCAAGGGGAAAAGTTTAAAAGAGTGATTCAAATACAGAAATTATTATTTTAATGATTTAATGCCACAAACAGAGACAGAGCATTTTCCTGATGTGGAAAACTAATGACTCCAAAATTATGAAGAACAGCATTTTATAATTCTCCTAATGTTTGATAAATAAAATCTCTGAGACCGCCACATCTGAGACTGAGGAAAATTTTATTCAAGACCAAGATCAAGACCGAGTAAAACTGCAGGCGAGACCAAGACGAGACCATGACGAGACCAAGACGAGACCATGACGAGACCAAGACGAGACCAAGACGAGACCATGACGAGACCAAGACGAGACCATGACGAGACCAAGACGAGACCATGACGAGACCATGACGAGATCAAGACGAGACCATGACGAGACCAAGACGAGACCAAGACGAGACCATGACGAGACCAAGACGAGACCATGACGAGACCAAGACGAGACCAAGACGAGACCATGACGAGACCAAGACGAGACCATGACGAGACCAAGACGAGACCATGACGAGACCAAGACGAGACCAAGACGAGACCATGACGAGACCAAGACGAGACCATGACGAGACCAAGACGAGACCAAGACGAGACCATGTCGAGACCAAGGCGAGACCATGACGAGACCAAGGCGAGACCATGACGAGACCAAGGCGAGACCAAGACGAGACCAAGGCGAGACCAAGACGAGACCATGACGAGACCAAGACGAGACCAAGACGAGACCATGACGAGACCAAGACGAGACCAAGACGAGACCATGACGAGACCAAGACGAGACCAAGACGAGACCATGACGAGACCAAGACGAGACCAAGACGAGACCATGACGAGACCAAGACGAGACCATGACGAGACCATGACGAGACCATGACGAGACCAAGACGAGACCAAGACGAGACCATGACGAGACCAAGACGAGACCAAGACGAGACCAAGACGAGACCAAGACGAGACCATGACGAGACCAAGACGAGACCAAGACGAGACCAAGACGAGACCATGACGAGACCAAGACGAGACCAAGACGAGACCAAGACGAGACCATGACGAGACCAAGACGAGACCAAGACGAGACCATGACGAGACCAAGACGAGACCAAGACGAGACCATGACGAGACCAAGACGAGACCATGACGAGACCAAGACGAGACCAAGACGAGACCATGACGAGACCAAGACGAGACCATGACGAGACCAAGACGAGACCATGACGAGACCAAGACGAGACCAAGACGAGACCATGACGAGACCAAGACGAGACCATGACGAGACCAAGACGAGACCATGACGAGACCAAGACGAGACCAAGACGAGACCAAGACGAGACCAAGACGAGACCAAGACGAGACCATGACGAGACCAAGACGAGACCATGACGAGACCAAGACGAGACCATGACGAGACCATGACGAGACCAAGACGAGACCAAGACGAGACCAAGACTGTAAACAAATGATCTGAAGACTAAGACCGGTCTCAGGCGCTGCAACACAATTACTACTACTAATAATGATAATAAAACACAGTTACAAAGTGCTTTACAGATTATAAAAAGAGACAAGGCTAAGACTAACACTAAACATTAAAAACAAAGATGAATAAATATGAAAATAAAAGCATGAATAAAATCAATAAAGAAACAGAGTTACAATAAAAAGGCCTTTCTATAAAAGTATGTATACTACTACTACTACTGTATACTAGATACTGCCCACCCAGGACCTTGTGGTAGTGAGAGTACCCATAAAAATACTGATTTAAATAAATACATAAAAAAGTGAGTTTCATTCTGGCAAATGTACTCAGGTAAAAGTAAAAGTATGTTTGAGTAAATGCAACTAGAAATTACTTTTTATTCGTCCTATGACTTCCTACAAAGTGGTAGTGATGGGGGCTGCACAATATATCGCAAAATTATCGTTATCGCAATATCAGAAAACGCAATGTCAGTATCATAAGAATCTAAATATATATCACAATAACGCTGTGGTCTCCATCTGACAGAGATTTACACTGAAGAATCATTTTCCACCAGAGCCTTAAAAGAACATGTGTTGTGACTAAATAAAAATGTTTAAAAAGTCCAGTTTTAGTGGGAATTTAATTAATTTAGTCCCAGTTTGTCCTTGTTTTATTCCTGGTGTAGTCTAAATTAAGTTCTGACTTGTGAATACAGAGACTTACATTTTAGCTGTAAGTGAATTTAACTTACTGTGTCAGAAAAATAGGCCTTATTTTAAAATAATAATAATAATTTTAAACAGTTATCGAATATTGTATCTTTGCCCATATCGTGCAGCCTCGTAGTAACTTCAGCATCCTTTTATCGATATATTCATCACAGAGGAGAGATAGTTTAGAGCAGGGGTAGGCAACCCCTGGCCATTTAACTCCATGGAGCTGTCTCTGTTTCATGAGCTGTGTCCCAGTTCAGCGGCCGCAGCCTTCATCGGCTTCATCTGAGGCTGATTACGTCGCAGTCGGCGCAAGGCTGTCCCAATTCGAAGGCGACTTCAAATGCAGCCCACGAATGCGGCCTTCCTTTCCCGCTGAACGAAGGCTGCATCGGGTGCATCCTTCGTGGCCCAACGTATCCCATGATGCACTGCGCGCTGCTTGTCTGACGTTCGAAGATGGCAGAGGCGGAGAGAGCTGCTCAAACTCCTCCAGGAGTAAATTAAACAAAATAAAAAATAAAATAAGTGTAATTTCTGGCTCCATTTCTGCTCATGTGACCAATGAATAAAGTGAATTAGCGAGCAGCTGCGGTCCTGGTTGCTAGGCGACAGCGGCGCAAACGTGAGAGGAGGAGCAGCTGTTGACGTACGCTCCGTGGACCGGACCGTCCCATTTAGGCTCAGCCTTTGTGGTCCACGAAGGCCACAAGAAGGAGTCGCCTTCGTGGACCGCGACCTTCGAAGGCTGCAGAGGTTGAACTGGGACACAGCTATGGTGTTAGTTGCCTCCAACCAATAAACAGCAAGCATTCTGTCATGTGACCTCCTTCTGTCATGGTTACTTTTGTCTCTATCCAATAAGTATCCAATGTTTATCTAATTTGCCGCATAAAAATGAAGCAAACTAGGTATTTATTTATTGATCTATATATTTTGTATAGATAACTGAACATGATAATATATGTTCATTTAAAGCTGCCAAGGAACCATGACAGAGAACTGTATGTCCATGAAGTGGCCCGCTACCTGGCAGCTCAAAAGTTATTTGGCCCAACTGCACTCAAACTTGACTGCCCCTGGTTTAGAGCTGGAGGCCCAGAGGAGGAGCAGAGAGGAGGTTCATGGATGTGGTCGCTGTGAGAGAAGAGGACGCAGAGGAGGAGCAGTGTAAGAATTACTCACGACGTGGAAGACGTGCTGGTCGTGGCTGGTGGTGAGGACCATCTGCGGCTGGAGCCCGGACTGCAGGAAGAACCCGTGAGCCGACACCGTGCAGCCTCCACTGGAACAAAAACACAACGGGGTTAGAATCAAATTATTGTTTTAGCAGCAGATTTAATGAAAGTGAATGGTCGTCAGTCTGTGTCTGTCTCTGTGCTAAACCAGGACTAAACCAGGACTAAACCAGGACTAAACCAGGACAAAACCAGGACTAAACCAGGTCTAAACCAGGTCTAAACCAGGACTAAACCAGGACTAAACCAGGTCTAAACCAGGACTAAACCAGGTCTAAACCAGGTCTAAACCAGGTCTAAACCAGGTCTAAACCAGGTCTAAACCAGGACTAAACCAGGACTAAACCAGGACTAAACCAGGTCTAAACCAGGTCTAAACCAGGACTAAACCAGGACTAAACCAGGTCTAAACCAGGTCTAAACCAGGTCTAAACCAGGTCTAAACCAGGACTAAACCAGGTCTAAACCAGGTCTAAACCAGGTCTAAACCAGGTCTAAACCAGGACTAAACCAGGACTAAACCAGGTCTAAACCAGGACTAAACCAGGTCTAAACCAGGACTAAACCAGGACTAAACCAGGTCTAAACCAGGACTAAACCAGGACTAAACCAGGACTAAACCAGGTCTAAACCAGGTCTAAACCAGGTCTAAACCAGGACTAAACCAGGACTAAACCAGGTCTAAACCAGGACTAAACCAGGACTAAACCAGGTCTAAACCAGGACTAAACCAGGACTAAACCAGGTCTAAACCAGGTCTAAACCAGGACTAAACCAGGACTAAACCAGGTCTAAACCAGGACTAAACCAGGACTAAACCAGGTCTAAACCAGGACTAAACCAGGTCTGAACCAGGTCTAAACCAGGACAAAACCAGGACTAAACCAGGTCTGAACCAGGTCTCAACCAGGTCTCAACCAGGTCTCAACCAGGTCTAAAACAGGTCTAAACCAAGTCTAAACCAGGACTAAACCAGGACAAAACCAGGACTAAACCAGGACTAAACCAGGTCTAAACCAGGTCTAAACCAGGACAAAACCAGGACTAAACCAAGTCTAAACCAAGTCTAAACCAGGACTAAACCAGAACTAAACCAGGACTAAACCAGGTCTAAACCAGGACAAAACCAGGACTAAACCAGGGCTAAACCAGGTCTAAACCAGGACTAAACCAGGTCTAAACCAAGTCTAAACCAAGTCTAAACCATGTCTAAACCAGGACTAAACCAGGACTAAACCAGGTCTAAACCAGGACTAAACCAGGACTAAACCAGGTCTAAACCAGGTCTAAACCAGGACTAAACCAGGACTAAACCAGGTCTAAACCAGGACTAAACCAGGTCTAAACCAGGACTAAACCAGGACTAAACCAGGACTAAACCAGGTCTAAACCAGGACTAAACCAGGACTAAACCAGGTCTAAACCAGGACTAAACCAGGTCTAAACCAGGACTAAACCAGGACTAAACCAAGACTAAACCAGGGCTGAACCAGGTCTAAACCAGGTCTAAACCAGGTCTAAACCAGGACTAAACCAGGTCTAAACCAGGTCTAAACCAGGACTAAACCAGGTCTGGACCAGGACTAAACCAGGACTAAACCAGGTCTAAACCAGGTCTAAACCAGGTCTAAACCAGGACTAAACCAGGTCTAAACCAGGTCTAAACCAGGACTAAACCAGGTCTAAACCAGGACTAAACCAGGTCTAAACCAGCTATAAACCAGGACTAAACCAGGTCTAAACCAGGACTAAACCAGGTCTAAACCAGGACTAAACCAGGACTAAACCAGGACAAAACCAGGTCTAAACCAGGTCTAAACCAGGACTAGACCAGGACTAAACCAGGACTAAACCAGGACTAAACCAGGTCTAAACCAGGACTAAACCAGGTCTAAACCAGGACTAAACCAGGACTAAACCAAGACTAAACCAGGGCTGAACCAGGTCTAAACCAGGTCTAAACCAGGTCTAAACCAGGACTAAACCAGGACTAAACCAGGTCTAAACCAGGACTAAACCAGGTCTAAACCAGGACTAAACCAAGACTAAACCAGGTCTAAACCAGGACTAAACCAGGACTAAACCAGGTCTAAACCAGGACTAAACCAGGTCTAAACCAGGACTAAACCAGGATTAAACCAGGACTAAACCAGGTCTAAACCAGGACTAAACCAGGTCTAAACCAGGTCTAAACCAGGTCTAAACCAGGACTAAACCAGGACTAAACCAGGTCTAAACCAGGACTAAACCAGGACTAAACCAGGACTAAACCAGGTCTAAACCAGGTCTAAACCAGGACTAAACCAGGTCTAAACCAGGTCTAAACCAGGACTAAACCAGGTCTGGACCAGGACTAAACCAGGACTAAACCAGGTCTAAACCAGGTCTAAACCAGGTCTAAACCAGGTCTAAACCAGGACTAAACCAGGTCTAAACCAGGTCTAAACCAGGTCTAAACCAGGTCTAAACCAGGACTAAACCAGGACTAAACCAGGTCTAAACCAGGTCTAAACCAGGTCTCTGTGCTAACCCTAAATGTGCAATGGGGTGACAATAAACTGTAAAAAACTGAGTGATTAATGAGGGGGAAGTGTCTGTGGAGAGGGAAGTCTTGCTTGTCGCAGTTTTATTTGGTGAAAAGTTTGGTTGTGTTAGTCCTGTCTCCTACTGACTGTTTAATATGTGACTAAAAAACAGCACACATTACTTTTTAGTTTCACCTTTTGCCGCTAGTTTTAAATTTCAAATCAATTTATCAAACTTCCCTAAAAAAACTCGCTACAACGTTCTTTTTTATTTCCCACCAAGTAAGATTCTGAGAAGTGAGCCTGGATGCTTCTAACAATAGGCAGACGTCAGGTTTTTTTGGCCCAGTTCCTTTTCTGTGGATCATATTCTGCCTCAGTGAACGTCCACAGAGCTCAGGAGCTGTTAAATCCTTTAGCTCTCAGTGTCGTCACCTCCCACTCACTTCCTCAAACTGTCCTCAGTCATCTGCCCTGCCCCGACTCAAAACCAACCACAGAAACTGAGACGAGGAACACGACCGAACCATGACCTTAAACACATCAGCAGCTCTGCACAGAAAACACTTACAAATGTGACTTTAAATGTGATAAAGACTACAGAACTAAACCAGGACTAAACCAGGACTAAACCAGGTCTAAACCAGGTCTAAACCAGGACTAAACCAGGTCTAAACCAGGACTAAACCAGGATTAAACCAGGACTAAACCAGGTCTAAACCAGGTCTAAACCAGGATTAAACCAGGACTAAACCAGGACTAAACCAGGTCTAAACCAGGTCTAAACCAGGATTAAACCAGGACTAAACCAGGACTAAACCAGCTATAAACCAGGACTAAACCAGGTCTAAACCAGGATTAAACCAGGACTAAACCAGGTCTAAACCAGGATTAAACCAGGACTAAACCAGGACTAAACCAGGACTAAACCAGGATTAAACCAGGACTAAACCAGGACTAAACCAGGACTAAACCAGGTCTAAACCAGGACTAAACCAGGTCTAAACCAGGACTAAACCAGGACTAAACCAGCTATAAACCAGGACTAAACCAGGTCTAAACCAGGATTAAACCAGGACTAAACCAGGTCTAAACCAGGATTAAACCAGGACTAAACCAGGACTAAACCAGGACTAAACCAGGATTAAACCAGGACTAAACCAGGTCTAAACCAGGATTAAACCAGGACTAAACCAGCTATAAACCAGGACTAAACCAGGTCTAAACCAGGATTAAACCAGGACTAAACCAGGTCTAAACCAGGATTAAACCAGGACTAAACCAGGACTAAACCAGGACTAAACCAGGATTAAACCAGGACTAAACCAGGATTAAACCAGGACTAAACCAGGACTAAACCAGCTATAAACCAGGACTAAACCAGGTCTAAACCAGGATTAAACCAGGACTAAACCAGGTCTAAACCAGGATTAAACCAGGACTAAACCAGGACTAAACCAGGACTAAACCAGGATTAAACCAGGACTAAACCAGGTCTAAACCAGGATTAAACCAGGACTAAACCAGGACTAAACCAGGACTAAACCAGGTCTAAACCAGGACTAAACCAGGTCTAAACCAGGATTAAACCAGGACTAAACCAGGACTAAACCTGGTCTAAACCAGGTCTAAACCAGGTCTAAACCAAGACTAAACCAGGACTAAACCAGGTCTAAACCAGGACTAAACCAAGTCTAAACCAGGTCTAAACCAGGACTAAACCAGGACTAAACCAGGTCTAAACCAGGACTAAACCAGGTCTAAACCAGGTCTAAACCAGGTCTAAACCAGGACAAAACCAGGTCTAAACCAGGACTAAACCAGGTCTAAACCAGGACTAAACCAGGTCTAAACCAGGACTAAACCTGGTCTAAACCAGGTCTAAACCAGGACTAAAACACCTTGTAGAAGTATGAAGGTTCTGGGGAGGTGGAGGAGCTGGTAGGAGTTGGAAGCGTCTGGGGAGGGGGAGTGTCTCTGACCTGACGAAGGACCTGGAGGGCTGGATGCTGTTGATGATGGGGTCCTGGTTGTAGGTGAACGGCACCGGGGCCGTGAGCTCCACCGAGTCCACCGTGAACCGGACCAGGTGCTCCGAGGGGAGGGGCTGGGGCGGGGTCTTACAGGTGAGCATGGATGAGGACAGACTGGGGAGGGACACAGGTAACAATAAACCATGTACGGCGGCCATGTTTGTAGTTCTTCATCCAATCAGCAAGACTCATTCACCCATTAGAAACAAAAAAATATGGTAATTAATGTACGGCGGCCATATTTGTAGTTTTTTATCCAATCAACAAGACTCATTCACTTATTAGAAAAAAAAAAGGTGATTAATGTATGGCAGCCATATTTGTAGTTTTTTATCCAATCAACAAGACTCATTCACCCATTAGAAACAAAAAAATATGGTGATTAATGTACGGTGGCCATATTTGTAGTTTTTTATCTCCCCTCACCTCTGTATCTTGCAGACTCCTCTCCCCACAGTCACCTCTCTCTTGTTCCCGGAGTCTAAGAACGCTCCTCTGATCGTCAGCATGGTGTTTCCAGATTTAGGGCCAAACGTGGGGAAGATCTCGTGGATCACCGGCTCCTGAACAAAACAAAAACCCAGGGCCGTGTTAGTTTCTATCTGAGCTTAGACCTCTCTCTCCAAGCTCAGAATTCTCTTCGTCTCCTGAAGCATCTCCAGTATTTCTGCTCCTCCCGCTCCCCCGCTCCCCTGGACCCCTACCTCACCCCCGCTCCCCTGGACCCCTACCTCACCCCCGCTCCCCTGGACCCCTACCTCACCCCCGCTCCCCTGGACCCCTACCTCACCCCCACTCCTCTGGACCCCTACCTCACCCCCACTCCTCTGGACCCCTACCTCACCCCCACTCCCCTGGACCCCTACCTCACCCCCACTCCTCTGGACCCCTACCTCACCCCCACTCCCCCTACCTCACCCTCAGTCCCCTGGACCCCTACCTCACCCCCACTCCCCTGGACCCCTACCTCACCCCCACTCCCCTGGACCCCTACCTCACCCTCACTCCCCTGGACCCCTACCTCACCCCCACTCCCCTGGACCCCTACCTCACCCTCACTCCCCTGGACCCCTACCTCACCCCCACTCCCCTGGACCCCTACCTCACCCCCGCTCCCCTGGACCCCTACCTCACCCTCACTCCCCTGGACCCCCACCTCACCCCCGCTCCCCTGGACCCCCACCTCACCCCCGCTCCCCTGGACCCCTACCTCACCCTCACTCCCCTGGACCCCCACCTCACCCCCGCTCCCCTGGACCCCCACCTCACCCCCGCTCCCCTGGACCCCTACCTCACCCTCACTCCCCTGGACCCACACCTCACCCCCGCTCCCCTGGACCCCTACCTCACCCCCGCTCCCCTGGACCCCCACCTCACCCCCGCTCCCCTGGACCCCTACCTCACCCCCACTCCCCTGGACCCCTACCTCACCCCCGCTCCCCTGGACCCCCACCTCACCCCCACTCCCCTGGACCCCTACCTCACCCTCACTCCCCTGGACCCCTACCTCACCCTCACTCCCCTGGACCCCTACCTCACCTCCGCTCCCCTGGACCCCTCCCTCACCCCCGCTCCCCTGGACCCCTACCTCACCCCCACTCCCCTGGACCCCTACCTCACCCCCACTCTCCTGGACCCCTACCTCACCCCCACTCCCCTGTCTGGATGAATCCTTACAGAGTGAACTATGATCCTATAGATGAGCACATGTTGCTGTCCGTCCTGGGACAGGATCTCTCCTTCAGTTGGGCTCCATAAGGTTTCTGCTTTTTTTCCCACAGCTGTTTTTTTTTTAGGAGTTTTTCCTAAAGAGAAGGAGGGGCTAAGGACAGGAGTGTCCTGGCTCTGTTTAGTTTAGTGTAGTTATTGTTTGTGTTGATTGATTGTGTGTTTATGTTTGATGAACTGTTGTAAAGCCTTTGAGGAGACTTCTGTTGTGATACTGGGACAAACAAATAAAACTGTACTGCAGAACGTACTGCAGGCTCCAAAAGGTGATGCATGAGAGCTCTCTGAGAGGCCGCAGCTTTGAAAGTTGTTACCGTTCTCCTACTGTGACATTTATTATCGCGATTGACAGTAACTGCAACTGCTATAAAGTTCTTCTACTGCCACTACTAGAACTACACTCAAGGAAAAAAGAAACGCACCACTGCTTTTTTACCACATTTTTGTTTGGTTACTTATTTTTGATGGAAATATTCCATGTGCACATCAACCATAAACCCGTCCCTGATATTCAGACCCAGTTAATCAATGCTTATGACAGTTTCAATAACAATAACATGACCAAACAATAATAATGCAGCAGTTGTGACATGTGGTCGACCAGATGTGGGACGGTCATTGGAGGATCCAGTGGTGTGGAAACGCTCAGCGAGGCGTACAACAGTAGAGTGATGGACTCCAAACTCCTGGCTACAGCCGTGTGCTCCTTCAGCTTGAAGCAGGCCAATGGCTGCCAATCTCTCTCTGGTTGCAGGAGTCGTGGCATTGGGAACAAATGTGCTTTTTTTTTCCATTTTAGTGTCTTTTTATAGGGAATGGTTGTGCACAATTGAGGACAGGTCCAATTCATCTCTGAGTTTTACTCATGACCCAGACATAGGTGATTAATACTAAAAATACAGTTGTTATTGCTCATCAAAATCAATCAGGAACCAGGAAAACAGTCATTTCATTTTGACTCAGAATAGAACTAAACTCATTGTAGTCTGTCATTTTTCACTGGCTGTAATATTTTTTGACAAATTGAGAAAATGAAAGTGGTGCGTTTCTTTTTTCCTTGAGTGCACAATAACAAACTACTGCTGCTACACCTTTGAGCTTTCTACCCAGCTTGCCATCCTTACTTTTTCTCATTTAGAGACTTTTTAAAACTATGACTCTCTAAAATGTAAAAAAAGTAAAAGCATGTTCAGAATCACTCAAAAAGTGTATCTACAGTTTCCATATCGAGTCTTCTCCTCTGTCCTCGTCTCTTCTTCTTACCCCAAACGTGAAGCCCTCCATCTTGGCGACCTTGTTTCCGCTGGTGACCTTCACGTCCCGTCCTGTCGCCGTGAAGTTCCCGCCGAAGACCGGAGAACACTGCAGCTCTGTCCACCTAAAAAACACAAAACAACCCCATTAGCGCCGCATCATTAGCCTCATTCTGAGCCATTATCCCAGCGCCGTTCGGGCCTAACTCGATCAGCCCCTGACGCTCGGCGGGACAGTGGCCCGAGGGTCTGAGGCTGAGTCCGCAGATTTTTCGCAGTAATTTCTGAGTTAGAGAAAGTCATGTGGTCGGGAAGAGACAAAGAGGAAGAGGCTGTAAACAGGATTCATTCACCAACAATGGGACAGTGTCAGGGTCCGAGAAGAGGGGCTTTGGTTTGGTGTAAATACGAGGAGTAGTACTGCATTAGTCATAGTTTTAGTACTGACGTAAAGTACTCATAATAACATTACTCAAGTAGAGGTAAAAGTACACTGACACACACATGTTTGACATCCTCGTGTTCGGACAATTCATGGCAACAAAACTATCTACTTCAATTTCTATTCAACAGTTGGATTTTTTAAAAATAAAACATGTATATCTTTCCATTACTTTGTTTATTTGGCACAAATTTTGCTGCAGTAGACCAAGATATGTGAAATTGTCAATTTATGTTGTTATTTGCTTCACTACAGGAAGGAAAAAGGCTTTTTTGGAGGCAAATATGTGTTTTTTTTTCAGGCGGAAATGAGAATAATCCATTTCAACCTCAATTTATGGTCAAACAATATAATTTATTAATATTATTTCTCTTCCACAGTAATCCCCAAAGTCCACCAATTAATTTGCTACCAAGGTTAGCTATGTACACCTAGTAAATGCTAAGTAAAACCTTAATAAATGTAGATATAGAATTTTCGGGAAAAAGGCCTCAGAGCTTAACAGGTTAAAGTTAAGTCCATGTTCTTTAATATGACAGTAGTAGTAGTAGGGTGATAATCAATGATAAAATCAGCTGGAAATCACATATTAATCATGTTCAAAGTAAAGTTTCAAGGAGCATAGCAGTATTAAATAAAGCAAAACATGTTCTAGATCACAAGTCACTATTCACTCTTTACTGTTCACTAATTGTGCAGAGGTTTGGGGCAACAATTATAAAAGAAAGCCATAAGAATCATTCACAGGGCAGGACGTAGGGACCACACTAACACATTGTTCTTGCAGGATCAAACTTGTAGACTTACACACAGAACTAATTATATTCAAGGCAAAAAACAATCTGCTGCCTGATAATGTCCAAAAGTTGTTCACTGAGAGGGAGGCAGGAAATAATCTGAGAGGAAAATTTCAGTTTAAAGTCACTCGGCTGCAGACGAAGAGGAAAAGTTTTTGCGTTTCTGTTCCGGGAGTGAAACTGTGGAATAGTTTGAACGTGGAGCTGAGGGAATCTGTCCAAACATGAAACTATTTAAAAAACTGTTTAAAGAAATGATTTTCCAAAGATATAAAGAAGGTTGACAGGTATTAATTTGGAATTTGTGGTTAAAGTAAAAGTAGTAGTAAAAGTCTATTGATTTTGATTGTTAATGAAGAACTCTTGATTGAGTATAAATAGGAAGCAGTTAAATGTACTTTTGATGTTTTGGGAAAAGGGGTGAGATTTAATAAACTTGTGCTTCTTCCCACTGCTTTTCAGGCAGACTGTGCATGCGAGGATGTTTTTCCTTCTTTGTTTTGTTTGTATTCTGTTATATATGTGTGCATTGTGTAGATGCATGTAATTTTGTTTATTATGTGCTTGAAATAAACTATACACTGCAAAAAATCAATATCTAGCATTAGTTAAAATGACTTGAATTCAGATTATTAACCTTGATTTGAGTAATTTTTTACTAGGTTAGATTTATTTACTTACTAGGCTAGGTTATTTGACTTGTTTCAAATCATTTCTGTGTTAATTTTAAGCCATTTTTACTTATTTTAAGCAAAATTATCTGCCAATGGGGTAAGAAAATTCCACTTACCCCATTGGCAGATAATTTTGCATGAAATAAGTAAAAATGGTTTAAAATTAAGACAGAAATAATTTGAAACAAGTCAAATCATCTAGACATATTAGTACATAAATCTAATTTAATAAAACATTACTCAAATCAAGGTTAATAATCTGAATTCAAGTAATTTTAACTAATGCTCGATATTGATTTTTTGCAGTATAAACTACTACTACTACTACTACTACTACTACTACCTACAGGTCCAGGTACACTACAATAACTCAGGTCTATCAATAAAAAAACCTTGATGTCAAGATTAGTGTAAGAACAAATGAACCTTTTTGGACAACTAGTAGTGATAATAGTAGTAGTAGTAGTAGTAGTTGTAGTAGTATACATGTTTTAGCAATTTAGTAATAAAATCTACCACTACTATGATTACTACCAATATTATACTACTACTACTACTAGCACTTCTATTACTACTAGTATTTCCCTTTAATACCAGTACTTCTTCTACTTTTACTATCACTATTACTACTGTATCTCCTGCTATCACTACTGCCACTGCTACTACTACTTCTACTACTACTACAACTACCCACAATGCCTTTTCCATCTAAAAATACTCAACTTTTTCTTCTCTGCCTCTGTCCCTTTACTTCATTCTGGTTTATTCTTGGTTTGGTCCCAGTTTAGACCCAAATACCTGAGATATCCAGTCTAAGTCTAAGTCTAAGTCTAAGTCTAAGTCTAAGTCTAAGTCTAAGTCTAAGTCTACTAAATGTTGAGGTAATGCTTTGAAATTAAAGTCTAGGCTTAGTTTAGCTCAGGTTTATTCTTAGTTTAAGCTTTGTTTTGTTCTAAATTCGCCCTTTAATAGAAACTGAGTGTTAAATGTTGAAGTAATGCATGTTCACCAGGACTAATTTCCTCTGCTAGAAGTATTAGCATTACAGTAGTAGTAGTAGTAGCAGCAGTAGTAGTAGTAGTAGTATAGTCGTGTACTGACCTGTTGACCCCTCCGTGGCGGGGCAGCTTACACGGAGCTCCGCCCACCTCCACGTTCACCATGGAAGACCTGAAGTTCTCCGTCTTATCGAAGCCAAAGTGCTGTCCGCAGATGGTGACCGTGGTGGAGCCGCGCACCGGGGCAGAGGTCGGCCACACCTGAGGAGAAGACGCAGGACTTAACCTCCAGAAATCTGGTTCTGTGGTGCGGTCGTACGTCAGACGCCAGAAAGTGTACAGCGTCTGAATACATCTGAGAGGATTCACAAGAAAAATAACACCGTGATTCAGAAGAAATGGAGCTGTGTCCTGTGCCAGTGGAAAACTACCTTAGAGTGGCTGCTTTTAGTCGTTCATATCATTTCCTTCGCTTAATGATAAGAAACAGTAACTACATTTCCCACAATGCACCAGGCAGGTCATTAGAAAAAACAGCTTGGGGTCAGTGGTGCATTCATGTGGTCTGCACGAGTCGGAAAAAGGAAACTTCGTTCTGACTTTTCTCACTGGACGTCCTCTGCTTCATGGACAGAGCAGAGAAGAAGCAGATGATTTAATTTCTTTTTTTTTTTCATTTATATCATTATTATTTATTATTCATTTGAGTTTAAAACAAGAGCTCTTTGACTAAACGTTGATAATATGAGTTCACTGCTGCCGCTCGCATAAGAAGAACAGAATTGGGTTGGAAATGCCGATAATTTATTTTACTCCTCGCATCCAAGCTTTTTGGCTAAAGCTATATTTGCAAAAAATATTAAACATAAAACATCTAACATTTGTAAGCACTCAGTATCTGATTAGAAGGAAATGACCTCTGTTTCACTGTTTTCACTCAAAAAGTCTCAGCAGAGAGGAGAGGACACAATACACAGGATCCTGATATAAAAATATATATATATTTTTAAAATAAAACAAAAACAAAAGACCAGAGGACACCTGTTTACTCAGAAGGATTTTCCAGCTTCACAAGAGGAAAAATACACTATTACTTCAACAAAATAAATATATTTTCATTATTGCTCCCAGTGCTGCCACTGAAAGCTCACTGCACTAAATCAGAGAGAACTGTGGTTTCTGAGAGCAGGACTCAGAGTTCTGAAGATGTTTTGCAAAGAAAAAACTTTGTTTTGAGAACCTGAAACGCTGTTTAGTTTTTCTGTGACCTGTTTTGCAAATGACATTTGTGAATGTAGAAAAACTGTAACAACATCACTGACCAATAACTCTGCTAATGATGATCTTATCCTAACTTTCCAACATAAAAACTCATGAACATAAACAAGTCAAGCCCCAGAGGAGCACATGAACGCAGCATCAGTGCACGCAGCTCGTGTTGTAGTCAACACCGTACTCATGGAGACCAAGACCAGTCCGAGTCCAGAGTGAATAGAGACCAAGACCAAGACCAAGACTGCAGCAGAGGCCGAAGCGAAACAAAAAACATAAAAAAATGTTCTAAAGACCGGTCTCGGGCGCTACAACACTGGGAGAAGCCAAAGTTCACAGAACCGACCCTGCAGTGACAGGGTCTTAGTTTAATCCTGGCTGAGTTTTCTGTTGTGTTCAGGTTTAGATAATCCAGACTTTAGTTCCTGTGTAGGTCGTCCAATTGTGGTGCATATTTCCAGTCTTTGTGAGGCTGTTGTTATGTTTACTGCTGTTAGCCTTAGCCAGAGCTGCTTCAGTAACATTGTTCCATCTTTTCTGCAGACTTTGTGGACGCCTGCTGCGTTCTGTCTCCTGAATGCTCTGCAGTGTAAGGTGTTTTTTTTAATGTTTCCTGTTATTATCAGTGTCCCGTCAGAGGAATGAGGAGTGTCCAGACCAGCTCAGTGTGAGGCCGAGCGTAAAACTCGCAGAAGAAAGGAGCTCGAGCGCCATAAACCTTTACAAAAACCTGACTACGGTCTAATACTGCGGGCCCCACACTGAAGTCCTTACACAGAGACTCTCCAGAAATACAGCAGGTTACAGTAATGTGCACTTCTGGGTTTAGTTGGTTTTTAATTAAAGAATTGTTTGAACCAGGAGTAAATCCAGGACTACATAATGGATCCAGGACCTGGACTAAACTAGGACTAAACAGGGAACCAAACAAAGGCTAAACAAAGATTAGAGCAGGTTTACGTCTGTCCTATGTTTAGAAATACAGTACCTGTTCTAGGATCTTTCTTTGGACTAAATAGGCTCAGGTCTTAGGACAAGACCAGATATTAGTTCTTATTTACAACCGTTGTAGTCCTGGTTTAGTTCTTCATTAGTTCTAGATTAGTCATGGTCTAGTCCAAGCTTAGTCCAGGTTTAATCCTCCGTTAAGTCCTGGTTTAGTCTTGATTTAATGTGATTCTTGATTTCACAGGAAATTCTGTGTTGTTTAGTCCTAGTTTTAGTCCATAGTTAATGCTGACTCGGTTCTGTTTCAAAATAAAACGTGGTAATAATAGCAGCAGCAGTAACAGTTGTAGTAGTAGCAGTAGTAGAGGTAATAGTAGTAGTAGTAGTAGTAGTAGTACCTTGGTGATAACAGGGCTACAGTAATCCTGGGTCCACTCTGAAGATGCCGGACACTGATTGGCTCTCGTACAGCGCCCGCTGCACCATCCGCACTCTGTTACCCGCGACGACAGCAAACAGGAAGTGCAGGTGGTCAGCTGATCACAGCCCGGGCCAATCAGAGGCACCTTCGTGATCTAAAATGAGAAGAATGTATGATCAACATAAAAACACGGTTTGGTGCACTTCTCACCAACACAAGCGATATCCAAGGAAAACAATTAAAGAAAGCAATAAATTGAATAAAGCTGAAAGTGACCTTGTTGCCGGTGGCCAGCAGCAGAACTCCCTGGTCCCTCAGAACCAGACTGGAAGAGACCGGTCCAGAGTCCAGACGGAAGTTCACGTGAGGGACGGCAAAACGGGAGAACAGCACCTGGAAAATACAAACAAATCCATGTAGAAAACAGTGCCTAGACTAAACCCAGACGTTTAAAGCGCCACTAACCCAACCTCAGAAGTCCCATTACTTTGCTACAGAAGCTAAAGGCTACATGCTAATGTAAAGTGCTATGACAGAGGTTGACTTAGGGCCATATTTACTAAGACAGTGCTAAATTGCGAGAGCAGATTGAAAAAAATAGCGTTAGGTATTTGTGGTTGTGGGACTTACTCTGAGAAACAAACTGCTGCAGCAAATCTGACGTAAATAAGAGTTTAGTTTGTCAGAGAGCGAGCGCAGGGCTTTGACCCAGTGGCCGGTGTCGTGCGCAAAAAAGAGTTAGCTTCATTTATAAAAAACAAAACAAAACAAAAACAGCAGATTGCGAGTGTGTACATGACTTGTCCTGTAAACGCCACACAGGCAACCTAAGTCTTGTCAAGTATAAGCACAATTGTGTCACACAGCACATAAAAAAGCGTTGTTAAAGTGGGATAATTGTGTCCCACCACTTTCTAACTCTTGTTAAAGTTGGCTATTAAGGCAAATCTGTGTGATTTTGGATTTTGTAGGAATGGTATCCGAAATTGCCAACTTTATGCCAAGAAACAGAGGAAACAAGCAACCTGCATGCTTTCATTTGTCTGATTGTTTTCTGATTTTAGATATAACACAGCAATTTAAATAACAAATAACAGCAGGCAGAAGTCACCTCATCTGCTGTTTGATTTTCCTTACTATTCATGAAAAATGCTGAGAAATTTCACTTTCTCATTCACTTTATATTTGTGTTTTCTAAAGAAGTACAAGGCCTAAAGATTGAAGTGGGACAATGCAACGTAAACTTGGCCAGAACGCACAAGACTCAAGAGACAACTGGATAAACAGAAGCTGAAATAACTCTGCGACGTGGAACAGACTCACGGAAGCCCAGAGTTAAAGCTGCAGTTCAGTGGAATACGAAAGAAACGATGTCTTTTTGTTGTTTGTTGTTGTTTCTTTGTAAATAAGCTCTTTTTAAGCGTTTAATTTTATTTCCAATGCCCCATCTGAGCACTAAAAGTTGCATTCTTTTTGCTCCTCCGTCAAACATTTACATCAGTTTTAGCTCCTTAGTCGTGACAAATCAAACATTGACCGCTAAACTTTCCATTCGCTTTTTCTCCGCCTTGAATTTTGTGCGCTTTGGCAAAAAACGCCTCGTTTTACAGATTCATTGAGTCACCGGAGCAAAATCTGCGCTGCCCTCATTTAGCTCCTGTGAGAGACGCTAACCTCAGCTGCGCCTGGGTTTGCTCCACTTTTAGCTCGACTTATTTACTTAGCATGCACACAAACCTTTGAGTAGAGCTAACTCCAAATCTGTGAGCTGTTACTAAGTGAAAAGAAGTTATAAATAATTCAGTGCCTTGCTAATATGACCCTGGTGTATCAGAGTTCATCTTATTTAAAGCCTGATCGTAGTTGAAACGAGATGAAATGGTGAAACGTCCCTCCTCCGTCGTTCCTTGTTGTGGTGGTTTTATATTGAGTACATTCTCTCCGTGTCCCACACCTGAAGCTGCTCGCTCTGATAACGCCGAGAACCGGGATCGCAACAAACAAACCACACAACAGCTTCACAATGCAGCAGGATATCATTTCTCAGGTATTGTCAGAGCTTTTGTGAAATAATAATCTGCTGTATTAATAATACAGCAGAGATGACACATGAATAGAGAAGGGATTTGTGCAGATTCACGTCCTGTCGCTGGGTCACTGTGAACTTACACAACGTTTATTTAAGTTAAAGAGGATATATTCTGTTTTTATGTATATTTTAAATCAATATTGGTCACCTCTAGAACAGGTTTAAATCTGGTTTAGACCTGGTTTAGAGATGAGGTCTCAAAGTCTCAGGTTTTCACAGATGACTTCTGTTCTGCTGCTAGTGACTGAAGAATTAGTTTTCCTCAAATACACGGAATAAAAATCAGGAAGTGCGTCTTTGATTCAGGCTTTACAGCGCCGATAAGTAGAATTTCTCCTGTATTGGACCAATTTTGTGAGTGAGAAAACCACACAGACGTCTCTGGTCACAGACATTTGCATGTGGTTCGGGTTAAGTCGATTTGTTTTGCAAATTCAGTGGTTTACAACTGACTTCAACAGGAAAACAAAGGGACTAAACCAGGACTTTATCTGAGTCTCAGGGCGGACACTCAGAGACACACAGACAAACACTCACTCTCACAAAACTAAATCAAAACTAAACCAGGGTTAAATTTGGTAAAGTAAACCAGGACCACCTCAAAGCTAAAAAAAACACTCATATGGGACTAAACTGAGACTAAAGTCAGGACCAATAATGGGACAAAAAGAAACCCAGGACTTAACACTAAACTCGGACTAAAACTAGGACTTAGCCAAAGCAGTGGGACTTAAAGTTCCCATATTCTGCTTTCCTCAGTCTTTGGGAAACAGAAAGACTCCTCTGCTTTAGTGTTTCAGGTTTTATATTAAAATAATGTATCTGTGGAAAACCTCTTCTGTAGGATAGGGACTGAACAGAGCATAAAATGGCTATTTAGCACAGCTGTTAGCGACATGATGCTAACAGATAGATTCCTGAGCTGATGCTGCGTAGTGACGGAGGTTTGAGGCTGAAATGATCAGAACGAGTCCGGTGACGGTGTCTGGGCTTTGGAAACGCGCAGGAGCACTTCCTGGTTTCAGAGACTGGTTTGATTTAACACAGAAGGCTTGTAGCTTTACATAATAATACCACTGGCAGTAGTGTCACGCTATGTCATTAACGTTTTTACTCATTTCTAACAATTTTTTTGCCATAGTTGTATTCACATTGGCCTGTTGGCAGGTGGTGCAGGTTTATAATGTTAGTATTATTGTTTATGAACTAAAAATTTGAAGTGCAAAGTCAGTAAAACTTAAAACTACCATTTTTCCAACTTAACTGAACTACACATGACCTTGCTAATGAAACTGTCTTGTTCCAATCTTATATTTTATATCAAAATTTTTATTTTGTTTTGTTTTGGTCCACTAAAACATGCATGGAAGACATTAAGTAACTGTTACCACATCAAAAAACTCCTACACTTAAATGTAACCATTTACACGCGTTTTCAGCTCTGGAGAAGGGCAGCACCTCAGCATACAGGATTACTCAGACAGAATACTACTGCAGCTCTGTTTCTGAGGAGGAGACAGCATTAGAACAGGTTCAGGGTTTCTGCAGGGTCTTTGTGTGTGGCCTGTTAGGTCATGAATGTTTAAACAGGTTTTAAATCTGTCACGTTTGATGCAACAAACTAAAATGCTCAAAAGTGTTTTTCCTTTCTTATTTTCTTACCAAGACCAAAATGCTTTGCGGCACTCACTCTCACAAATGGTCTCAGCCTTTTGAAAGCTGCATACTTGAGAAAAAGGTCTACATTTTTAAAACAATGGTCTTTAAAAAGTCTTAAAATAAACTTGTTGAAGCCTGTGTGGTTAAAAGCTCAAAAAGTTAAATACTGGACTAAACCAGAATGAACCAAAACTAAACCAGACTTAATGCCACGTACGCTCAGCACAAATTAAACTCACTGTCCAAACTATTGTCCTGACCTTTCCTCAGACCTTTCCCATTTATCCGAGGCCCATTCCCAGCAGAATTCCCAGTGTTTTCCGGCCCGTACCCTGTCCCTGCCGCTGTTATTCTCCGTCCTGTGACTGTTGGCTTTGTGTTCCTCTGTAATGTCTCTAATATGAATAATGTGCCTCTTTCCGTCCACACACGGGCCTCTCTGTGGAGCTAATGCCAGGCTAAATTACTGCTTATTGTATTAGGCCCCAGTGGGAAGTGCTGCTATTCCCACCGAGAGAGAGAGGGAGAGGGAGCGAGGGACGGGGAACGCTGGGACGCAGGCGGAGCACGGAGCGACCAGGATCAGGAAACACATGAGGAACTGACAGCTCTTTCTTTACAACAACAATGAAACAAAATACAACTCATGGATCTGAAGCAGAAACGAGCAGGTGGCCAAAGGTCACAGGGTCGAACAGTTCGGAAAAGAACAACAGCAAACTGTGAAATAATGTTCATAAGCACGGCGCTTGGTGCTTGGGCCCTGCTTCCAGTGTCTGTGGCAGTGGTGTGCGACTGCGTGGCACAGAATGGCTGCCACGGCTCTGTCAGTCTGCCCTAGGGCGGCTTTGGCTAAAGACGTAGCTCACCACCACCGAGAGCGTGACTGAAGATGGAAGGAGCTCTGTATAAATCACATTCATTATTATTATTAATATTACTGCAGTGCTAATGGGTCAGCAGCAGATTTAGCCCTGGTTTAGTCTTGGTTTAGTCTTGGTTTAGTCCTAGATTTAGTCCTGGTTTACCCTTGGTTTAGTCTTGGTTTAGTCCTAGATTTAGTCCTGGTTTAGTCTTGGTTTAGTCCTAGATTTAGTCCTGGTTTAGTCTTGGTTTAGTCCTAGATTTAGTCCTGGTTTAGTCTTGGTTTAGTCCTAGATTTAGTCCTGGTTTAGTCTTAGTTTAGTCCTGGTTTAGTCTTGGTTTAGTCCTAGATTTAGTCCTGGTTTAGTCTTGGTTTAGTCCTAGATTTAGTCCTGGTTTAGTCTTGGTTTAGTCCTAGATTTAGTCCTGGTTTAGTCTTGGTTTAGTCCTAGATTTAGTCCTGGTTTAGTCTTAGTTTAGTCCTGGTTTAGTCTTGGTTTAGTCCTAGATTTAGTTCTGGTTTAGTCTTGGTTTAGTCTTAGTTTAGTCCTAGATTTAGTCCTGGTTTAGTCTTAGTTTAGTCCAGGATTAGTCTAAGTTTAGTCTTGGTTTAGTCCTAGATTTAGTCCTGGTTTAGTCTTAGTTTAGTCTTGGTTTAGTCCTAGATTTAGTCCTGGTTTAGTCCTGGTTTAGTCCAAGATTTAGTCCTAGATTTAGTCCTGGTTTAGTTTTAGTTTAGTCCCAGATTTAGTCCTGGTTTAGTCTTAGATTTATTCCTGTTGTAGACAGTTTTTCTGCTAAAGTCGGCTGCAAACCTGAAAATCTGCAAAACAAATCCGACCAAACTTTATGCAAAACTTTGTGGGCAAAAAGTGGGTCAGAGGCCTCGGTTTAGTCCTGTTTTTATCCTGATTTAGTCCTGGTTTAGCCCTGGGTTATAGCTCATTTAGGCACAAATTTGAGCACAGCTGAGTCTTGGTTTAGACCTTGTTAGTCCTGTATTTATTCCTGGTTTAGTCCTGTTTTAGACCACAATTTGGGCACAGCTTAATTCTAATGTAATTAATCCTGGTTTAGTCTTGGTCTTAGTCCTGGTTTAGTCTTTTGTTTAGTTCTGGTTTAGTCTTGGCCCTACTCCTGATACAGTCCTTATTTAATAATGCATTTTTCTGGGGTAATCTGTGTTCTGTTCCTTGGTTTAGCCCTGGTTTAGTCCAGATTTAGGCCCATTTTAGTCCAGTAAAGCTGATACTGAAAAGTCCGACTGGACTGTACCAAAACACGAGAGGGACCAGGACTAGGACCAGGACTGTCTCTGAGTTTTTCCACAAACTCTTCCTTCTCCCTCGCTGATTATAAATCCATTTATTTAAAAAAAAACACGGAGGCAGTTGTTGCACATATTTCACGCTTTAGGCCTGATTCACGGTGAAATCCTCTCTCTGCCCCGCGCTGATGTTTCGGAGCGGTCCTGAGCGGCCCGGGACAGCTGCGGTGTCGTGAGTGGAAACGTCGAGGCTGCGTCCACATTAACGTGTTTTTTACACACTTTCTGCGCGCAGCTGTTTTCCTCTGTTGTTCCTGAGCGCGTCTTTGAGAGATCGAGTTTCAAAAATACATGAGCTCATTCACGTTTTTCACATAGTCCACCCATGAACCACAGACCGCTGCCAGGACCACGGAACACCGGGTTTTAATGAGAATATGACTTATTTACCAGGAATAAATTAAGGATAAACCAAGACCAGGGCTAAACCAGGACCCCTGACCCACTTTTCTGCTCTAAGAGATTTGCATAAGATTTGGGTTTGGCCTTTGTTTAATTTGTTTTGCAAATTTTGAGGTTTACAACTGAATTTTACAAAGAAAGAGTGGAAAAAGTCACTTAAAATGATTTAAATGTAGGTTCAAAACTATGGAGGACCGTGAGCGCCACGTGAAAAGGAATGCTTTTATTAATTGATTATTGAGTTTTTAAAAGAGCCTTTAATAAATGGATTACTAAATGCTTTTCTTAAAAGAGTTTTTAAAAGTTTATTTAATAAAGACAATATCCCGCATCCGCGCTCAGCGATTAGTGAAATATTTAACACACAAAAGCTAAAACCCTTGTTTGAAGATAAAACTGCGTTAGTCCAATGCAGCGTTAGTTTGGTGATTTTATTTTGCGATGTGTACGACATAAATATGTTTTTTGAAGCTGTCCTTGTCCGGCTGCTGCTTACAAGCTGTGACCGGAAGTGGATCATTCCTTTAGCCGAATGCAGAAGTAGTTAGTGCATAACCACTATTGTCTGGCCAATCAGAGCGCGAGTAGCTCTGACCAATCACAGAGCTCGTTACATAGCTTTTCTTTTTCTTTTATTTAACTTTAGCCAGGACCAGGAACGCCACGGAAAAGCTAAAAGGAGAAGCTAATCGGAGAAGCTAATACATTTTGCAAATGCTTTTCCGAAAAGGTTTTGTAAATACATTTAGAAATCAGTTTCCTAAATGGATTAATAACGCTAATAATCCTTCTTTTATTAAAACCATTTAGTAATCCATTTATTAAATCCTCTTTTAAAAACTCATTTAATAAAACCATTTAGTAATCCGTTTATTAAATCCTCTTTTAAAAACTCATTTAATAAAACCATTTAGTAATCCATTTATTAAATCCTCTTTTAAAAACTCATTTAATAAAACCATTTAATAATCCATTTATTAAATCCTCTTTTAAAAACTCATTTAATAAAACCATTTAGTAATCCATTTATTAAATCCTCTTTTACAAACTCTTTTAATAAAAGTATTTAGTAATCTCTTTATTAAATAAACTTTTAAAAACTCTTTTAATAAAAGCATTATTCCTTTTCGCGTGGCACTCACGGTCCTCCATACAAAACCAGTCTTGCTCTGCATTTAAAGTAACATTTAAACCTTTAATTTCTGATTTGTTAAAAGTTTGTCTCATCTTTTCCTGTCTGTGTAAATGATGAGGCGTCAGATGGTTCACTGACTCAGAGCGCGCCTCAGTGAAAGTGAGTGCGACCTCTGACCTCTGACCCCTCGTTCCAGTTCAACATCTGAGCAAACATTAGAGGGAACACAACACTTCTCTGGCCAAAAACACGGTCACTACAGACTTCAGACCAGGACCTGATGTAACCAACACAAGAACATACAGAACATTATACTGTATGTGGCTCTATCTCGCAATGATGTGGGATTTTAAAACATCCTGGATCAAGACAATGTTCCAAATCGCATTATGTTGAACCAAGGCTAAATCAAGGCTAAACCAGGTCTAAGTCAGGACCAAACCAGGACTAAACCAAGGCTAAATCAAGACTAAACCAGGATTATATCAAAACTAAACGAGGACTAAATCAGGCAAAAACCAAGGACTAAATAAGGACTAAACCAGGGCTAAACCTAAACGTCTTTTGGATGAAAAACTCATCCTAATCCAGTCCTGGCTCAGCTCCTCAGTATTCTTCACTACACTCCAGAGTTAAGTCTGTTACCTCAGTCCAGAGTTAAGTCTGTTACCTCAGTCCAGAGTTAAGTCTCTTACCTCAGTCCAGAGTTACGTCTGTTACCTCAGTCCAGAGTTAAGTCTGTTACCTCAGTCCAGAGTTAAGTCTCTTACCTCAGTCCAGAGTTACGTCTGTTACCTCAGTCCAGAGTTAAGTGTGTTACCTCAGTCCAGAGTTAAGTCTGTTACCTCAGTCCAGAGTTAAGTCTCTTAGCTCAGTCCAGAGTTAAGTCTGTTACCTCAGTCCAGAGTTAAGTCTCTTACCTCAGTCCAGAGTTAAGTCTGTTACCTCAGTCCAGAGTTAAGTCTCTTAGCTCAGTCCAGAGTTAAGTCTGTTACCTCAGTCCAGAGTTAAGTCTGTTACCTCAGTCCAGAGTTAAGTCTCTTAGCTCAGTCCAGAGTTAAGTCTGTTACCTCAGTCCAGAGTTAAGTCTGTTAGCTCAGTCCAGAGTTAAGTCTGTTAGCTCAGTCCAGAGTTAAGTCTGTTACCTAAGTCCAGAGTTAAGTGTGTTACCTCAGTCCAGAGTTAAGTCTGTTAGCTCAGTCCAGAGTTAAGTCTCTTACCTCAGTCCAGAGTTAGGTCTCTTACCTCAGTCCAGAGTTAAGTCTCTTAGCTCAGTCCAGAGTTAAGTCTCTTAGCTCAGTCCAGAGTTAAGTCTGTTACCTCAGTCCAGAGTTAAGTCTGTTACCTCAGTCCAGAGTTAAGTCTGTTACCTCAGTCCAGAGTTAAGTCTCTTACCTCAGTCCAGAGTTAAGTCTCTTACCTCAGTCCAGAGTTAAGTCTGTTACCTCAGTCCAGAGTTAGGTCTCTTACCTCAGTCCAGAGTTAAGTCTGTTACCTTAGTCCAGAGTTAAGTCTCTTACCTCAGTCCAGAGTTAAGTCTGTTACCTCAGTCCAGAGTTAAGTCTGTTACCTCAGTCCAGAGTTAAGTCTGTTACCTCAGTCCAGAGTTAAGTCTCTTACCTCAGTCCAGAGTTAAGTCTCTTACCTCAGTCCAGAGTTAAGTCTCTTACCTCAGTCCAGAGTTAAGTCTGTTACCTCAGTCCAGAGTTAAGTCTGTTACCTCAGTCCAGAGTTAAGTCTGTTAGCTCAGTCCAGAGTTACGTCTGTTACCTCAGTCCAGAGTTAAGTCTCTTACCTCAGTCCAGAGTTAAGTCTGTTACCTCAGTCCAGAGTTAAGTCTGTTACCTCAGTCCAGAGTTAAGTCTCTTACCTCAGTCCAGAGTTAAGTCTGTTACCTCAGTCCAGAGTTAAGTCTGTTACCTCAGTCCAGAGTTAAGTCTGTTAGCTCAGTCCAGAGTTAAGTCTGTTAGCTCAGTCCAGAGTTAAGTCTGTTAGCTCAGTCCAGAGTTAAGTCTGTTACCTCAGTCCAGAGTTAAGTGTGTTACCTCAGTCCAGAGTTAAGTCTGTTAGCTCAGTCCAGAGTTAAGTCTCTTACCTCAGTCCAGAGTTAGGTCTCTTACCTCAGTCCAGAGTTAAGTCTCTTAGCTCAGTCCAGAGTTAAGTCTCTTAGCTCAGTCCAGAGTTAAGTCTGTTACCTCAGTCCAGAGTTAAGTCTGTTACCTCAGTCCAGAGTTAAGTCTGTTACCTCAGTCCAGAGTTAAGTCTCTTACCTCAGTCCAGAGTTAAGTCTCTTACCTCAGTCCAGAGTTAAGTCTGTTACCTCAGTCCAGAGTTAGGTCTCTTACCTCAGTCCAGAGTTAAGTCTGTTACCTTAGTCCAGAGTTAAGTCTCTTACCTCAGTCCAGAGTTAAGTCTGTTACCTCAGTCCAGAGTTAAGTCTGTTACCTCAGTCCAGAGTTAAGTCTGTTACCTCAGTCCAGAGTTAAGTCTCTTACCTCAGTCCAGAGTTAAGTCTCTTACCTCAGTCCAGAGTTAAGTCTCTTACCTCAGTCCAGAGTTAAGTCTGTTACCTCAGTCCAGAGTTAAGTCTGTTACCTCAGTCCAGAGTTAAGTCTGTTAGCTCAGTCCAGAGTTACGTCTGTTACCTCAGTCCAGAGTTAAGTCTCTTACCTCAGTCCAGAGTTAAGTCTGTTACCTCAGTCCAGAGTTAAGTCTGTTAGCTCAGTCCAGAGTTAAGTCTCTTACCTCAGTCCAGAGTTAAGTCTGTTACCTCAGTCCAGAGTTAAGTCTGTTACCTCAGTCCAGAGTTACGTCTGTTACCTCAGTCCAGAGTTAAGTCTCTTACCTCAGTCCAGAGTTAAGTCTGTTACCTCAGTCCAGAGTTAAGTCTGTTAGCTCAGTCCAGAGTTAAGTCTCTTACCTCAGTCCAGAGTTAAGTCTGTTACCTCAGTCCAGAGTTAAGTCTGTTAGCTCAGTCCAGAGTTAAGTCTCTTACCTCAGTCCAGAGTTAAGTGTGTTACCTCAGAGTTCTGTGTCTCACCTGCAGGTGGCGCCCGTCGCTGGTGCCCAGGTAGGCCACCGTCCTGCCGTGGACCGGGGCCACGGTGATGGAGGTGAGCAGAGTGTTGGTGAGCTCCCGGTGCCAGTATTCCAGCCTGGGAATGAACTGGGTCACCTGCAGCCTGTAGGTCCCCTCCCGGCCCTGGTGGATCCCCTCGTGAGGGTCGCAGTCGTCTGAGGACGTCTGAGGGGACAGGGACAGTGGCAGAGTGGTTAGCCTGTCTCTTGTCTCTCAGTAAAGAGGTTGTGGGTTTTCTCCTCTTCCTCCCAACTTTGTCCAAACGCAGCTGACCTGGAGACTCTAAAGCTCCCATGGTGAATGAATGAGAGTGAATGGTCATCTGTCTGCAACTAACACATTATTTTGATAAGCAATTCAATAATCTGTCTATACTTTTTGCGATTAATTGTTGATAATACCACAAAAAATCACTTCATTTTTACAAAAACTGAACCAGACAAAGCTACAACTGTCACTTGAGAATGTTTTAATCAGAATCAGAATCAGAAGATTTTTATTGCCATTGTCAGTGAACAACACAATTCACAGACTAAGAACTTGTTTCGGTGCTAATGCGCAACATATAACACTACTACTAATAAAAAATATCACTATGATAAAAAAGAAACTTTAAAAATATAAAATACAAAGTATAAGGGCATGCAAAGGAATAAGTTTACTAAGTTAAATAGTCAGATAAATTAGGCGATAACAACAGAACAATAATGCAATCTGTCAGTGCAGATAGATGAGATAATATTAACATGATTAACATGTTAATAAAGTGACAAGTGTAAAGTGACCATGTGATGAGCGAGTGCAATGTTTATAAAGTGTTCATAAGTCCAACGGCAGAGGGAAAGAAACTGTTCTTATGGCGAAAAATAGAGCATATACACAGAAAATACAGTATTTTTAATCAAAAACACAAAATGTACATTGTTTTTAAAGGTTTTTGTTGTTTTACTGCTCTGATCTGGTAATACACCTCCTCTCTCTATATAAGTATGAATACTCCAGTTAACGATTAAACGATTACTGAATTAGTTGACGATTATTTCAATGATAAATTATAGCTGATTATTCTGATGAGTTGTTGCAGCTGTAGTTAAGAGAAAAAAAAAAAGAATGAACATCTGGCCGTTCTACAGAGCTCAAGTCTGCACAACAAAAAATTGTGCAATCGTGAAAATATCGTTGCCCTAAAACAAAGCCCTCATCATTCTGAGCTACAATGTTTTTTTCCAAACCTTTGAGATAACAATGACGCTGCTGGCTGTTTAAGGCTGGGTTAATACAGAAAATAAAATGCACGAATTGTTTTAAAGAGATCATTTTCACATATTTTTAAAGTCTGTATATTCCACAAATGTCTTTCTCCTCTGTCTCCGTGTTCTCATCCATGTTCTTGTTCCTCATCAGGATCAGACCTGGAGCTGGGTTCTGTTTGAGTAATCCTGGCGCTGAGTTTCTGAGGCCTCATAACGCTTGGTTCCACCATGACTGCTCCGCCCACTCCAGGAAGCACTGACCAATCAACAACAAGCCCTCTACATCCAGTCTGCTCTCAATCATTTATACAAAAAACGGCTCTGTTTCCACTGATTCCTCACAGACTTTTTTACTTTGGGAGAAAAAAGGATCAGACACAAAGTTTAAGGAAGTTTAAGGAACTTTTCTACCATAAATTAACCGTTTCAGAGTCAGTGTGATGGTTAAATGAGTTGTCGTGGGGTAAATTAAGCGCCCTTCAGCTCCCCCTGGTGTTTCTGGGCTGAAACTGACACAGCGCCGTCGACCCAGAGTCACTGAACTCTCGCCTTACGAGAAAGCGGCACATTGGCTTTATTTCTTGATTTTTCAAGCGAGGGATCACAACAGTGTGTGAGTATTTACAACAGTGCTTTACTCCGAACTGTAGGGGGAGCTCTTAAGAGGAAAAAGAGGCAAAAAGAGCGAAGAAATGAGTAGAGTTACTGAGTTCCGCTTTAAATTATGTTCAAAATACTGCAGTACTACACGTTCTGCTGCCCTCTGCTGGTCTCTTCACCTGTTTCTTTATGGCAGTAGTTTCATATTTATTATTTTAATCACATAAGGCCTAATATTTTGTGCATCTCTTATAACTGTTTCTTATTTTGAGTCACTAAATGTCAGCAGAGCCCAGGGCAGACTGCAGCAGAAGTCCTGTGTAAGCCTGATTTTGCGCGGGAGGCCGACCATTGTGTCACATAACTCCACTGGTATTTGTGTTTCTGTGGTGTGAGGGGGTCCGGGGCCTCGAGGGGGGTTAGTTCTGTGGTCTGTGGTCCTGGGGGGCGGAGGAGAGGGGGTAGTTCTGTGGTCTGGGGGGGTGTGGGCAGGTGTAAGGGGCATTAGCTCCGAACATAAGCCCCTAAAGCTCATCTTTCAGCGGGGACAGCTCGTAATGCAGCTCTGAGACTCGCTCCGGCGCTCAGAGGGAAGAACTGAAGTGTACGAGAACAGACGCCGGCTTTACCTCACATCTCAACAACGTTAACGGGGATATATCATGTTTTTATTACAGATAATTGTGGTTAAAACATGAGAACAATGAGAAAATGTGCACTGCCAAAGCTATGGAGTTTTCAAATGGTGGGACCAGGAACTGTGTGGAGCAGTGGTCCTCAAACGTTTCACGGAAGTTATTTGGCTTTACAAGTACCAGCGTTAATGAGCTAAAATGAGCATAAACCAGGCCTGAAGTAGTATTAAAATCAGGACTAAACCATATCTAAATGAGGATTAAAAAAGATTAAACTAGGTCTAAACTATACGTGACTAAACCAGACTTAAACCAGAACTTCAGGAACTAGTCTAGCACCAACTAAATAGGACTAAAACAGGAATAAAACTGGCTCTAAATCGTGAACTTGAATTACAAAAGAATCCGGAGTACCACCAGTGGGACCCGAACCACAGTTTGAGACCCACATTTCTTTGAGAACGGCACAGTTTAAATCAAATCAGAGGAACCGAGCACAGCCTGGGCCTCAGGGAAGATCTGCTGGAAATAGGTTTGAATGGAAGGGATCCAGAACCCTTTCAACTTGGAGAGGACAGCGGAATACATTTTTTCATTTGTGCCAAGTGTGGGCCTGGGTTTGTCCTGGTCTCTGCTGATGAGGTCTGTACTGGAGTCCAGACCAGATCTAAACCAGGTCCAGGTCTGGGTCATGGCCCTCTGCATCTGCTCATTAATAATCAGCGAAACTTTAGATCTGTGACTAACGACTCCACCAGAGAAACATGCACTCAGTCAGGTTACGCTCTAAAACTACAACAGGAATCAAAGGCTCTCCTAACTGCGGACGAAAGGACGTTACTCCACTAGAGGCGAGAAATTTCAAAGATAAACGTTTTTTTTTTTCAGGAGAAGCTGCTGCTGGCACCAAAGGAAGGAGCTGCTGTACAGGAACTTTTAAATAAAAAGGTGTTTTACTCCCAATACAGATAAATAAAACACATTTGAAAGTGAAGCCTAGTATATTTCTAAACATTTATATTCAGCAATTTGACAAATTTAACACTAAAAAGTCTGTTGTTATGGTTGTGAGGACCAAGGAAAACAGGAGGACAGCTTTTCCCTCTTTTATTCTGGGAGAAAATGAGTTAAATGTTGTGAGTAAAGTGAAATATCTGGGTCATGTCATCAGGGGTGACCTCTGTGATGATGATAATATTCAGAGACAGTATTGTAAATTGTATGCACAAGCAAATATGTTGGCACGCAAATGTAGCATGTGTTTTGATAATGTTAAAATAGCTTTGTTTAAATCTTACTGCACACCACTGTACACTGCCCACCTATGGTGCAGTTACAGTAAAGCTATTTTAAAAAGCTCCAAGTGGCATTTAATGATGCTCCGACTCCTGCTGAAGGTCCCTCAGTGGACGAGTGGCAGCTGTTTGTGCAGAATACTGTGCCCACCTTACAGGCTGTTATTAGAAATTTTGTATATAAATTTATTATGCGATTGGAGGATTCTAAAAATGAAATTATTGCAGTTTTAATAATGCCTAAGGTGAGCAGTGTACGGTACAAATCTGAACTCCGGAGGCACTGGAGAAAGTGCTTGTATGGACTATAGATGTAATGTATACTCTCTCCTGTGTTGACAGTTTGTTATTGTTGTTCTCTTTTTATTCTTATTCTTATATATATTTATGGACCCATTGTGAGTCTGAAATAAAGTTTGATTGATATATTGGTTAGATATAACTTTATAGACTGTAAATGCTTATCTGTGTGCCCTGAAGGTTTATACTGAGAGTTAAATTAATCCTGAAGCGAGGTCAACGTAACATCGCAGTAACATTTGGGTATAAATCTTTTATTGTGTTAGAGTTTTGAGAAAAGAACGACTTCAGTGAGGAGCTTTGTAGATCCACTTTAATTTCCCACAGTAACTCAACTTAGCTTCTCAGTCTGTGCTTCTAATTTCAAATAAAAAATAATACATTTTCGTTATATTGCACTGTACATAAAGAAAATCTAAAACATCTCATAAAATAGACATTAAACACTGATAAAGTCACTCCTGCAGCTGTATTTCTGTCTCTAACTCCCACTTCCTCCTCTCATTGTCCTTTAGCCTTGAGTTGTAGCAGCCAGTTTTGAATTCTCCTGTGTTTTCTGTGCACCTCGAATGTCACGCGACCAAAACAAGAAAAAAGACAAACAAAGCTGATTTAAAGAGCTGCTATTGTTCCAAGACAAATCAGACTTTAAATGGTCCACAGTGGAGTGTGTTAATGTTGGTGAATTTAACCTAAAAGGAAGTGAGTAAAAGCTTTAAAATAATGATTAACCTGTTAAACGGATGTGTGTGGAGAATAAGTGACAGAGGAAACAGGTAAGCCGCTGAAAACACTGGTGCTGTGTGGAGGTTTGGTTTCAATCCAGCCCAGAGTCAACAGCAGATTATTTTTAGAGCAAACAAACAGGACTTGAGTGGCGTTGTACAAATACTGAGGAGTATTAAACGTCTAATGAGGATTTAATTACGAGTTTAAGAGAATGAGAGTGGATGGAACTCTGTGAATGTGTAAATTTGCATCACATTCAGGAAGTCTGCAGCTCATATGTCATACTTTTAGGT
This sequence comes from Bostrychus sinensis, assembly GCA_020698575.1. Classification (NCBI taxonomy): domain Eukaryota; kingdom Metazoa; phylum Chordata; class Actinopteri; order Gobiiformes; family Eleotridae; genus Bostrychus; species Bostrychus sinensis. Next base: position 2,162,218 of record CM036251.1, read on the forward strand.
AACAAAAAGTGCTCTGTATGTTCTTAAAGAATGCGTGCATGGTTTGTTCTTTGGTTTTTCCATTTCAAAATAACACAATAATGGATTTGTGCTTTAGTTTTTTAAACTGAAATACAAAATACGGCTATGTTGTTTTAATTTGTAACCCCAGAAGTCAGCGGAAGTCGCTGGAAGTTTAGAGCGGGTCCGTGAAAAATAAACCGAATGACTGTAGCCTTTTTCTAACTTAATTCGAAAATGAAACAGCATTAGCATTAGCATTAGCATTAGCAACCCAACCAGGCTTTGCAAAATCTCGGTTGGGAAGATAACGCAAGGGTATGTTAGCATTAGCATCATCGTTGTTTCACGTCTTTCATCAACACTACCACTGTAAACAAAATTGTTAATAATCCAAAAAGAATAAAGAATAAAGGAGTGGTGACAATGTATTTGACCACTGAACATTTGTATAAATATACTGTATGTGGTATTGTAGTTTGTCCTATGCCAGTTGCCGTTGTTAGCTGTGTTAGTTCGTGCATGCGCATATTGAATGTCGGGCCTAATCGGGAAACTACAAAGCTCCCTGAATTCTGCGCCGAGGATAAAGCTTTATTTGTTTAAACCTTATAATTGATAAATAAAGCATTTTTTCTTTCTCAACTTTTTGTAATTAAAATTTTATTTTAAAACGACTAAAAAAACAGATTTGTTTTTTCTCATTTTATTTTAAAACAGAAAAAACAAAGATTGAACCATACACAGATTTTAAGTCAACTAATACTTCCTTTGACATATTCAAACATATCAAAGCCAGCTAGTTTGTTTTTGTTCAACTAAGTTTTGTAAGCATCAAGAAAAAAATGCAAATAATTATGCACATCATACATTTTTCTTATGTCTTTTGTAAACGGAAAAGTTTGTTTTTATGCCTGCTGTGTACTGTGCAGACTCAACAGAACGCACCAATGCAGGGAAATGCAGAAATTTTGATGCAGGCAGTGGCAGCAGGAATGTTACAATGCTGAGGCTCGAGCCCTGTGCATATACAAATATATACATATACTGGTACATATACTACTACTACTACTACAGCCCAGTACAGGGGTCATCTGTTAAAATTCAGTGAGGTCCAGTTTGTGAAAATTTTCCCAAGCAAAGGTCCGGAACATCACAAGATTATATGTTGCCTTGAAAAAGCATTGAAGTTAGATCAACATCTGTCCACAGCAGGTCTGCAGCTGCATTTGTCCTGGGACCAGATCTCAGCAGACACTGAGGGCCACACAAAGGCAAGGCATCAAGGCAAACTCAACCAAAGCTGCTGTGGAGCTGTGGTGGAGCTTGAGAAGAGCTACACAATGCATTTTAATTTTTTGTTCTACAAGGTTCTGTTCCAGGGAAATGAGCAACATTTTTGAGCTTTTCAGGCTGAGATAAAGCGTTTTTGGATGTTTCCTATGAACTGCAGAGTAAGAGCCCAGACTGATAAAAGACGGTTGGGGACGCACTGAGCTGTTGCAAAAGTACCATATTTTCCGCACTATAAGGCGCACCTAAAAGCCTTTAATTTTCTCAAAAACCAACAGTGCGCCTTATAATCCGATGCGCCTTATATATGGATCAGTGTTGGTTAATTATGGCTACCGTATTCAGGGGGCGTCGCCGAAGTGACAGCGGTAAAAACGATAAAGGGGAATTCCAGTCCCAGCTGTTCATGTGTGCCATAGGCGTGTTTATGGATCCTGCCACAAAAGAACAAGGAGGCGCGGCCTTTGCTCCATCTCAGTAGAAGAGTTGCGACATTGAGGGGACAGAAAACTGAGCGCTTGAACGCTGTTCATGTAGCTTTGAACTGCGACAAATGGAGTTGGAAATACATTGTTTTCAACGAGGGAGTTGTAAGAACACTGGTTTGTATTCTATTAATAAAGTTTGACTGACTGACTTATCTGACTGTTTTATTGACATTCCCTTTAGCGCAGCGCCATCTAGTGGATGCGCCTTATAATGCGGTGCGCCCTATATATGAAAACAGTTTTAAAATAGGCCATTCATTGAAGGTGTGCCTTATAGTGCGGAAAATACGGTATCTTAAGGTCAAATCTCACAGATCTGTAGCAGGGCTGCTACAATGACCTTTAATAAACTGACAGTGAGAACAGTTAAAGATTTGTTTGTTTTTTGAGAAAATAAATAAGGCAGTCTCAATCAAACTTGCTGGGAAGGTCGAGCTTGTGGAGAGCTACAAAATGATTTTTACATTTTTGTTCTACGAGGTTCTATGCCAGAGAAATTAGCAAAACATTTTTCCTGCCGTTTTGAGCTTTTCAGGCGTTTTTGGTTGTTTTCTATAAACTGCAGAGTAAGAGCCCGAACTACTTGGGAAAGGTAACACCAGAAGAATATATTTAAAGGAATATTCTGGTTTCCTCATCTGTCCACACACACAAATTGACAAATGTGTTGATAACAGCAGTGAGAGTTCAGATTCCCCCAAAAATACGAAAAACCAATTTTTTTATTTGCAACACTGACTCTGAAGTGTGAGAAGGGAAGAAGGCAACAGACAGAACATTTACAGCTTCTCTGTCTCCAGATTTAAATCCCACTGAAAATCTTTGGTGAAATTTAAAGAAGGCAGCAGCAGCAGCAGCAGCACAGAGGCCATCAAACATCACTGAGCTGAGGCTTCTGCAGGAGAAGAATGAGCAGAGATTCAAGAGAGAGGAGAGGTGTGAGAAGTTTGTTAGCAGTGACCCAAAACGTCTGCTGGAGGACGGGATAAAAGATGCTCCACAAACTCCCGAAGCTCAGGGCTGAAGAGCACTGCACGCACACGGAACAATAAATAAACATTATAATAAGCTTTTTAACTTGTTTTGAACCATAACATGAGATCCTTCAGTGACCTGTGTATCCTGATCCCTGTAACGTGAGTTCGGCCCATTATGGACCGGCTGTAAATCTGGTCTGGATCCAGGTTTTGTTCAGATTTATGGCTTTGGCTTTGAGTGTTTCTGAAGTTCTTACAGCGTTTTTAGTGCTCTGAGATCCACCGCGGGGCAAACGACATCGACACCGCGCACCTCTGTACGCGATCCCAGCGGCTTTGTGTCCCGAACAACAACCAGGATATAAGGTTACGGCCCCAAAGACGCTCAAAAACCCTCCGGGGCCACGACTCGGAGTCACAAACAGGAGTGAAAGGTGATAGCGTTGGCGTTATTGTGGCTTCATAACTCCGACAGAGGCCGGGGAGGAGAGAGTCTGGAGACCGGAGGCAGGAAGGAAAACAGGAATACAGAGGTGTAGTACCAGCAGGGGCCACTAGAGCTCAAAGTGGTACGACTTAATTGAATGTTTTCCTTCCTGGCCCCATCTCCAGAAACTATATTTAATGTTTTTCTTTTAGATTATTCTCCACTGCAAAGAACAAACACATGACATCTTCCCTGAGTTTATATCTGACCTTAAACCAGGGTTCATACACTTTTTTACCAAGAATTTTCCATGGCTTTTCCATGACTTTTCCAAAACTAAATTTCCAAGACCTGAAAAATGACTTACACATGCTTAAATAGTATTCACAATGTCTGATGTGGTGCATTAGAAACATACTTTTGATGCAGTTTCATTTGTTAAATTTGGAAATTTGTCATTTTAAGAAAAAAAAAAAAAAAAAAAAAAAAAAAAAAAAAACTGTTGGGGCTTCTTTCTCCAGAAATATATTATTCTACAAATTTTCCTGACTTATAGCCTATACACCAGTATTAAAAGATAATTATGCTATATTAGATATAAACTAATAATAATCTACAATGTTTTAAAGCATTCCCAAAACCAAAAGAATCAAAGACCAGCAAAAAAATGATTTGGTTCAAATATTCTGGGAAAAAAATAGAATTGGTGACTTTTCCCTTCAGTGAGAACATTTTGTGTGTTGTAGCTGAGCAGGGCCAGTGTTACTCAGACTGTTTACATTTACTAAACCTTTACAAAACTTTTATAAAATGTTGCACCAAAATATAACATTTCAGAACTTTTCTAGGATTTCCATGACTGTACAAACTATCTGAGCTCACAGTTACAGCGATGTGCATCACCCACTCCTTTAGACCTGGTTTAGTCCTGGCTTAGTCCTGCTTTAGTCCTGGTTTAGTCCTGGTTTAGGCCTGGTTTAGGCCTGGTTTAGTCCTGCTTTAGTCCTGGTTTAGTCCTGGTTTAGTCCTGGTTTAGTCCTGGTTTAGTCCTGGTCTAGTCCTGCTTTAGTCCTGGTTTAGTCCTGGTTTAGTCCTGGTCTAGTCCTGCTTTAGTCCTGGTTTAGTCCTGGTCTAGTCCTGCTTTAGTCCTGGTTTAGTCCTGGTTTAGTCCTGGTTTAGACCTGGTTTAGTCCTGGTTTAGTCCTGGTTTAGTCCTGGTTTAGACCTGGTTTAGACCTGGTTTAGTCCTGGTTTAGTCCTGGTTTAGTCCTGGTTTAGTCCTGGTTTAGTCCTGGTTTAGACCTGGTTTAGTCCTGGTTTAGTCCTGGTTTAGTCTGGACTGTGGACAAAGGTGTGAGGAAGTGAAGAGAACCCACAGAAACACAGGTAGGACATGATCAGGGAGTCTAACCCACAACCACAGACTGTATACAGAATGGTTTATGGCTAATTCAACAAAACAAAAAAAAAGCCAAACCAAACACTGGGCACATTATCACTGCATTTCAATTAAAAACACGAATAAAAAATAATCAGAACAATTCTTCCTCAGTGTGTCTTTGTTGTTTAAAAGCCAGTCTGCAGACGTATGCTAACTAAAATAGCCGTGTATCCCTCTGCTAATGCTCCAAAATGCTTATTAAATTCCTGGGTCTTTACGCGGCCTCTCCCTGGACTCAGCCGGTCTCGGTCTCGGTCTCGGACTCGGACTGAAATACTCGACCTTTTGACCCCTGCGTGTTTATGGCTGCAGCCGTGAGCCAATGAGAAAAGTGAAAGCTATTAGCGGGACGTTAGCATGTGTCGCTAAAGCGCTGAGGGCCGGCCGCACACCTGGGCCGCGGCGGCACGGAGTCGGGAAAAAGAATCTGTCCCGGAGACGGAGACGTGTGGACATGTGTGGACACGTGTGGACACGTGTGGACGCGTGTCACAGAGGCGACAGACGGACAAGAAATGTGTTGGCAGCTAAACACGGGACGCACGTAAACACCTCACAGGACAGAAGTTAGCTACAGAAAAAATATCATGTACTGTACATAATACACAACCAACATCCCTCGAACTTTTATTTATCTGAAATTTATAAAAAAAAAAAAAAGTAGAGCTGCAACAACTAATCAGATTAATTATAATGGATTCTTGAAATAATCATAAACTAATTTAATAATCATTTAATCGTTAACTGTTATTCATAGCCGTGTGCTGAGAGAGGTTTTAGTAACAACACAGAGCAGTAAAGAAACAGTTAAAAACAATATACTTTTGTTGTTTTTGATTAAAAAAATCTTTGTGTGTGTATGCTTTAACCAAACATCCTCCAGTTGTAGCTTTGTTTGGTTGAAATGTTGTAAAAATTAAGGAATTTATGGTAGAATTTTCTTTTTTTTTTTCTTAACAGTAACTATAAAATCTTTATAATATAAATATTCCTAGTCCTGGTTTAGACCTGGTTTAGCTTTGGTTTAGACCTGGTTTAGTCCAGGTTTAGTCCTGGTTTAGTCCTGGTTTAGACCTGGTTTAGACCTGGTTTAGCTTTGGTTTAGACCTGGTTTAGTCCTGGTTTAGACCTGGTTTAGCTTTGGTTTAGACCTGTTTTAGTCCTGGTTTAGTCCTGGTTTAGTCCTGGTTTAGACCTGGTTTAGACCTGGTTTAGCTTTGGTTTAGACCTGGTTTAGTCCTGGTTTAGACCTGGTTTAGCTTTGGTTTAGACCTGTTTTAGTCCTGGTTTAGTCCTGGTTTAGTCCTGGTTTAGTCCTGGTTTAGACCTGGTTTAGTCCTGGTTTAGTCCTGGTTTAGTCCTGGTTTAGTCCTGGTTTAGACCTGGTTTAGCTTTGGTTTAGACCTGGTTTAGTCCTGGTTTAGTCCTGCTTTAGTCCTGCTTTAGACCTGGTTTAGCTTTGGTTTAGACCTGGTTTAGTCCTGGTTTAGACCTGGTTTAGTCCTGGTTTAGTCCTGGTTTAGTCCTGGTTTAGACCTGGTTTAGCTTTGGTTTAGACCTGGTTTAGTCCTGGTTTAGTCCTGGTTTAGTCCTGGTTTAGACCTGGTTTAGTCCTGGTTTAGACCTGGTTTAGCTTTGGTTTAGACCTGGTTTAGTCCAGGTTTAGTCCTGGTTTAGTCCTGGTTTAGACCTGGTTTAGCTTTGGTTTAGACCTGGTTTAGTCCTGGTTTAGACCTGGTTTAGTCCTGGTTTAGTCCTGCTTTAGACCTGGTTTAGCTTTGGTTTAGACCAGGTTTAGTCCTGCTTTAGACCTGGTTTAGCTTTGGTTTAGACCTGGTTTAGTCCTGGTTTAGACCTGGTTTAGCTTTGGTTTAGACCAGGTTTAGTCCTGGTTTAGTCCTGGTTTAGTCCTGGTTTAGACCTGGTTTAGTCCTGGTTTAGTCCTGGTTTAGCTTTGGTTTAGACCTGGTTTAGTCCTGGTTTAGTCCTGGTTTAGACCTGGTTTAGTCCTGGTTTAGTCCTGGTTTAGTCCTGGTTTAGTCTTGGTTTAGTCCTGGTTTAGTCCTGGCTTAGTCCTGGTTTAGTCCTGGTTTAGTCCTGGTTTAGTCCTGGTTTAGTCCTGGCTTAGTCCTGGTTTAGTTTTTTGAACGGCTCTGAGAAATTAACAGATCCGAAAGATTAAGCTCCCATTAAAGAGACATAAATTCCATCTCTATTGCACACTGCCTTTGTGTCCTCGGGCAAGACGCTTCCCCCAGCTCCTGTGTGAATGTGTCAGTGTGACTGTGTGTCTGACGGCGGACAGAAAGGCCGTAGGCTGCCACGTCTCCGTCAGTCTGCCCCGGGGCCACACGACTTACAGAACTGATGAACGAGGAACACGCCCAGGTAAATAAATCCTCAGGAGCCTGATATCAGCGGCCTGGGCTTTCATTACACCGAGCTTCTGCAAAAGAACAAACTCTGAGAGGCTTTGAGCTCAACTGCAAAGCAAAAACACAGCTAAATATCACCAAATGACGTTTTAGCAGTGGGCAGCGGGCACAGGGGTCCTGCTTTGTGAGTTACCGTATTGTCCGAGCTATAGGGCGCACTTTAAAGCCTTCAGTCTTCTCAAAAAACGACAGTGCGCCTTATACACTCAAGTAAAAAAGAAACGCACCATTTTCATTTTCTCAATTTGTCAAAAAATATTACAGCCAGTGAAAAATGCTGCCTGGAAATCCCAGACTCACCGCTGTACCAGTGGATGAGTCTGGTCGCCATAGAATCAATTCGATTTCTAGCGCGGAGCAAACGGGCAGCGGAGTTAGCCAATCAGAAAATGGCGGACGTGACGTTAACAAAGCGACAAGAAAATAAGCAACGCGAAAACATTTTTTTTTTTAATAAAGGCTTCTAGTGCTGCAAGTTGCTGTGGTTTTAATGACTTGATATGTTTTTGGTCATTTAAAACGGAATTTACCGCTGAAACAAACTCGGCTCCTCGGTCGCCACCTTGATTGTTGTTGTTGCGGACGCTGCTCGCGAAGAACACGTGACTTAAATAAGCGAATCAAAATGCACGGTACGGTTGGATTTGAGGAAACCACTGCGGACGGCGGTGACCAGACTGATATTTCTCTGTAGAATAATACAGAGACATATGAAAAATGACAGACTACAGTGAGTTTAGTTCTATTCTGAGTCAAAATGAAATGACTGTTTTCCTGGTTCCGGTTGATTGATTTTGATGAGCAATAACAACTGTATTTTTGTATTAATCACCTCTGTCTGGGTCATGAGTAAAACTCAGAGATGAATTGGACCTGTCCTCAATTGTGCACAACCATTCCCTATAAAAAGACACCAAAATGGAAAAAAAAGCACATTTGTTCCCAATGCCACGACTCCTGCAACCAGAGAGAGATTGGCAGCCATTGGCCTGCTTCAAGCTGAAGGAGCACACGGCTGTAGCCAGGAGTTTGGAGTCCATCACTCTACTGTTGTACGCCTCGCTGAGCGTTTCCACACCACTGGATCCTCCAATGACCGTCCCACATCTGGTCGACCACATGTCACAGCTGCTGCATTATTATTGTTTGGTCATGTTATTGTTATTGAAACTGTCATAAGCATTGATTAACTGGGTCTGAATATCAGGGACGGGTTTATGGTTGATGTGCACATGGAATATTTCGGTAACACTTTCTATGAACTCGCTGTTCATAAGATGCTATAAACACATTCATAAAGCATTCATAAGGCTTTATAATTATTGATATAAGTTGACATAAACATGTATAGATACTCATAACTACACTTATATGACATTATAATGTTTCGTTATAGGCGTTTACAACTGAAGGTGACGCAGTGTGTTATAAAGCGTCTTTGTCCTCATGAGAGCAGCAGTGTTGAGCTCAGTATTAGGCTCAGGTAAAGTGTCTCTGAATTAGTGCTGATGTATGAGGGGGAACCCCACTTTACTTACTGTTTGTAATGGTGCCCTATGAATTTTTATGAGTAATTATAAGTTAATTTTACTTTACCGAGCCTATGCAATGGGTGCTTGTATCTCTTAATTAGTGCTTATGAGCTGTAAAATAACCATTGACAAAAAATATATGAATAAGACATGGAATTCTGACACAAGTGCACATGAACTGCTTTGGGTTTATTCATGCATTCTGTTATGAAGCCTTATAATACTGAGCTCTACACAATGTGTCACCTTCAGTTGTAAACGCCTATAACAAAGGATTATAATGCCATATAAGTGTAGTTATGAGTATCTATACATGTTTATGTCAACTTATGTCAATAATTATAAAGCCCTATGAATGCTTTATAAATGTATGTATAGCGTCTTATGAACAGCGACTTCATAGAAAGTGTTACCAATATTTCCATCAAAAATAAGTAACCAAACAAAAATGTGGTAAAAAAGCAGTGGTGCGTTTCTTTTTTCCTTCAGTGTATATGAATTTATTCAACGAGATATATAATTTATAATGAGATTATAATTACGTGAGTTGTTATAATCTATCTATAATCCGAGTTAAACAGTTGGACGCCGTAATCGTCCAACTGTTTAACTCGGACACTGAAGATGAAGAATTTGAGGGATTTGTGGATGAAAAATGAAGTGAAAAAGTGAGAGTATTGTGTTGTATTTTGTTCTAACGTTAACTGAGTTATTGTGAATACGCTATCGTTTGATTTAGCCATCTCAGATTGTGTTTTTTATTCACGCGTTACAAGTTTGGGAGTTATGGTGAACGCGTGGAATAAAGACTGTTTTGTTTCGCCTTTTAGTCCGGAGCGCTTTATATGTGAAAAAAAGTTCAAAAATAGACCGTTCAATGACAGAAAATACAGTATTGTGATGAATGCTGATTCCTAAACTTCTAATAAAGTGTCCATTGTGTGGTGCGAGTTAATTGTAAAGCGACTGATAATAAAGGAGAGCGCTGTATAAGACTAATGCATTATTATCTTCATCACCAAGAAGCTGAACTGAAGTACACTGCACAAAATCTATATCTAGCATTAGTTAAAATGACTTGAATTCAGATTATTAACCTTGATTTGAGTAATTTTTTACTAGATTAGATTTATTTACTTACTAGGCTAGATGATTTGACTTGTTTCAAATTATTTCTGTCTTAATTTTAAGCCATTTTTACTTATTTCAAGCAAAATTATAATTTTAATTTTTAATTTTATTTTTTAATTTTGCTTGAAATAAGTAAAAATGGCTTAAAATTAAGACAGAAATAATTTGAAACAAGTCAAATCATCTAGACATATTAGTACATAAATCTAATTTAATAAAACATTACTCAAATCAAGGTTAATAATCTGAATTCAAGTCATTTTAACTAATGCTAGCTATTGATTTTTTGCAGTGTATGAATAATCAATGGACTCTTGTGTGTCATATGAGTTTTTATCAAGGATTTTAATGAGAACGTTCAGCGTTTGTCTGCAACATTAGGACAATACATTTAACACTTCCATTGGCTGCTGGTCTACACTGCTCGTCAACCTCTGCTCACACAGAAAAAACAGCACGAAAACACAAACAGAGACAGAGAAAGGGGAAGCACAGAGAATGAAATATTGGAGATGCATTCAGGAGATGGGGAGAACTCTGAGCTCAGACGAGATTATAATTTATTTTAATGACTTTTATGGACGTTTTTCTGCAGGTAATCAGAAAAAAAGAATGGTCTCACTGGGGAGTTGGAATGTGACCAGGAAAGACACAAAAAAAAAAACTCAGGAAGCCTTAATCTTAAAAATATAAAAGTCATTTAGCGGCTGGAGTATAAACCCTGCTTTATAATGTGCCTCAGACGCGTCTCCTCTGCTCGGGTGCAGTGTAATCTGAGCTGATCAGGACTTTTCTCTTTCACAGTATTTTATCTGTAAGAACTTAAAAAGGAGTAGGCTTTGAAGAGCGGTGAGCTTCTGTGTCGGTCTGACCCGACGTTCATCTGGAAGATCGTTAGAAATATGCAACAACACTGAGAGAACAAGGAGAGGCAGGTTTATCTGTACAGCCCAGTTCATAACAGAGTCATTCACAGTGAAAAGTACACAGATTACTATGTACTTACTATTACTATTAAAACAGTAAAGTCAAATTTAAAAATTACAATTAAGAATCTATTGAAAATTAAATTAGAGTAAATTAGAGTTTAGTCCTGACTCTGGGACCAGCAGGACTAAACCAGGACTAAACCAGGACTAAACCAGGACTAAACCAGGTCTAAACCAGGACTAAACCAGGACTAAACCAGGTCTAAACCAGGACTAAACCAGGACTAAACCAGGACTAAGCCAGGACTAAACCAGGACTAAACCAGGACTAAACCAGGACTAAACCAGGACTAAACCAGGTCTAAACCAGGACTAAACCAGGACTAAACCAGGACTAAGCCAGGACTAAACCAGGTCTAAACCAGGACTAAACCAGGACTAAACCAGGACTAAACCAGGTCTAAACCAGGACTAAACCAGGACTAAACCAGGTCTAAACCAGGACTAAACCAGGACTAAACCAGGAATAAGCCAGGACTAAACCAGGACTAAACCAGGACTAAACCAGGACTAAACCAGGTCTAAACCAGGACTAAACCAGGACTAAACCAGGACTAAGCCAGGACTAAACCAGGTCTAAACCAGGACTAAACCAGGACTAAGCCAGGACTAAACCAGGTCTAAACCAGGACTAAACCAGGACTAAACCAGGACTAAGCCAGGACTAAACCAGGTCTAAACCAGGACTAAACCAGGACTAAACCAGGACTAAACCAGGTCTAAACCAGGACTAAACCAGGACTAAACCAGGTCTAAACCAGGACTAAACCAGGACTAAGCCAGGACTAAACCAGGACTAAACCAGGACTAAACCAGGACTAAACCAGGACTAAGCCAGGACTAAGCCAGGACTAAACCAGGACTAAACCAGGACTAAACCAGGACTAAACCAGGTCTAAACCAGGACTAAACCAGGACTAAACCAGGACTAAGCCAGGACTAAACCAGGTCTAAACCAGGACTAAACCAGGACTAAGCCAGGACTAAACCAGGTCTAAACCAGGACTAAACCAGGACTAAACCAGGACTAAGCCAGGACTAAACCAGGTCTAAACCAGGACTAAACCAGGACTAAACCAGGACTAAACCAGGTCTAAACCAGGACTAAACCAGGACTAAACCAGGTCTAAACCAGGACTAAACCAGGACTAAACCAGGACTAAGCCAGGACTAAACCAGGACTAAACCAGGACTAAACCAGGACTAAACCAGGACTAAACCAGGTCTAAACCAGGACTAAACCAGGACTAAACCAGGACTAAGCCAGGACTAAACCAGGTCTAAACCAGGACTAAACCAGGACTAAACCAGGACTAAACCAGGTCTAAACCAGGACTAAACCAGGACTAAACCAGGACTAAGCCAGGACTAAACCAGGTCTAAACCAGGACTAAACCAGGACTAAGCCAGGACTAAACCAGGTCTAAACCAGGACTAAACCAGGACTAAACCAGGTCTAAACCAGGTCTAAACCAGGACTAAACCAGGACTAAACCAGGACTAAACCAGGACTAAACCAGGTCTAAACCAGGACTAAACCAGGACTAAACCAGGACTAAGCCAGGACTAAACCAGGTCTAAACCAGGACTAAACCAGGACTAAACCAGGACTAAACCAGGTCTAAACCAGGACTAAACCAGGACTAAACCAGGACTAAGCCAGGACTAAACCAGGTCTAAACCAGGACTAAACCAGGACTAAGCCAGGACTAAACCAGGTCTAAACCAGGACTAAACCAGGACTAAACCAGGACTAAACCAGGACTAAGCCAGGACTAAACCAGGACTAAACCAGGACTAAACCAGGACTAAACCAGGTCTAAACCAGGACTAAACCAGGACTAAGCCAGGACTAAACCAGGACTAAGCCAGGACTAAACCAGGTCTAAACCAGGACTAAACCAGGACTAAACCAGGACTAAGCCTGGACTAAACCAGGACTAAACCAGGACTAAACCAGGACTAAACCAGGTCTAAACCAGGACTAAACCAGGACTAAACCAGGACTAAGCCAGGACTAAACCAGGTCTAAACCAGGACTAAACCAGGACTAAGCCAGGACTAAACCAGGTCTAAACCAGGACTAAACCAGGACTAAACCAGGACTAAACCAGGACTAAACCAGGACTAAACCAGGTCTAAACCAGGACTAAACCAGGACTAAGCCAGGACTAAACCAGGACTAAGCCAGGACTAAACCAGGACTAAACCAGGACTAAACCAGGACTAAACCAGGACTAAACCAGGACTAAACCAGGACTAAACCAGGAGCAAACTCTAACCATTTAATGCTTTTCGTAGCAGCTTGTGCGTGTTTGAAGTAAAGCTTTTTTAAAACACACAAATGGAGAAAACAACATTGTGAGGCCAGGTCCAGTTTAAACTTGAAGATTAGGAAACCTCCTGCTGTTGTTTTAACTCAGTGATGCATGGACTCACTGCTGCAGGATGTGGGCGATGACCAAGTCTCTTTATTCAGGACCTGCCTGGACTCGACTGTGGCAGGAGAGAAGAAGAATAACATGAGGGCAGTGCTGAGTTTCTGCTCAGAGCTAAAGGCCCAGGTCGTGAAAGTCCTTCAGAGGAGTCCACAGTGAATCCTCTGCTCCCTCTGACCCTCTCCTCTGCTCCCTCTGACCCTCTGCTCCCTCTGACCCTCTCCTCTGCCTCCCTCTGACCCTCTGCTCCCTCTGACCCTCTCCTCTGCTCCCTCTGACCCTCTGCTCCCTCTGACCCTCTCCTCTGCCTCCCTCTGACCCTCTGCTCCCTCTGACCCTCTCCTCTGCTCCCTCTGACCCTCTGCTCCCTCTGACCCTCTCCTCTGCCTCCCTCTGCTCCCTCTGACCCTCTCCTCTGCTCCCTCTGACCCTCTCCTCTGCTCCCTCTGACCCTCTCCTCTGCCTCCCTCTGACCCTCTCCTCTGCCTCCCTCTGATCCTCTCCTCTGCCTCCCTCTGACCCTCTCCTCTGCTCCCTCTGACCCTCTCCTCTGCCTCCCTCTGACCCTCTCCTCTGCTCCCTCTGACCCTCTCCTCTGCTCCCTCTGACCCTCTCCTCTGCTCCCTCTGACCCTCTCCTCTGCCTCCCTCTGACCCTCTCCTCTGCTCCCTCTGACCCTCTCCTCTGCTCCCTCTGACCCTCTCCTCTGCTCCCTCTGACCCTCTCCTCTGCTCCCTCTGACCCTCTCCTCTGCCTCCCTCTGACCCTCTCCTCTGCTCCCTCTGACCCTCTCCTCTGCCTCCCTCTGACCCTCTCCTCTTCCTCCCTCTGACCCTCTCCTCTGCCTCCCTCTGACCCTCTCCTCTGCTCCCTCTGACCCTCTCCTCTGCTCCCTCTGACCCTCTGCTCCCTCTGACCCTCTCCTCTGCTCCCTCTGACCCTCTCCTCTGCTCCCTCTGACCCTCTCCTCTGCTCCCTCTGACCCTCTCCTCTGCTCCCTCTGACCCTCTCCTCTGCCTCCCTCTGACCCTCTCCTCTGCTCCCTCTGACCCTCTCCTCTGCTCCCTCTGACCCTCTCCTCTGCTCCCTCTGACCCTCTGCTCCCTCTGACCCTCTCCTCTGCTCCCTCTGACCCTCTCCTCTGCTCCCTCTGACCCTCTCCTCTGCCTCTCTCTGACCCTCTCCTCTGCTCTCTCTGACCCTCTCCTCTGCCTCTCTCTGACCCTCTCCTCTGCTCTCTCTGACCCTCTCCTCTGCTCCCTCTGACCCTCTCCTCTGCCTCCCTCTGACCCTCTCCTCTGCTCCCTCTGACCCTCTCCTCTGCTCCCTCTGACCCTCTCCTCTGCTCCCTCTGACCCTCTCCTCTGCTCCCTCTGACCCTCTCCTCTGCTCCCTCTGACCCTCTCCTCTGCTCCCTCTGACCCTCTCCTCTGCTCCCTCTGACCCTCTCCTCTGCATCCTCCTCTCTCACACCAATTCCAAACCTTCTCAGTCTGGAAACTTTATCTCCAGAACCTGAGCCGTCCCTCTGATCTTTAGCTCAGGTGTGAGTTTGGTCCTGGCTCAGACCTCACACAGAGAAAGGTTTAGACCCGGACCATCTCCCATCGCCTAAACACACTTCCTCCAGCGCATTGTTTTGGGATTAAACCTGGATTAAACCTGGATTAGAGCTCAGCTGGGGTGAGGCTCAGGCCTGGATCACTGTGTTTGTTTAAGAGATGATGTGGTGATTGGCTGCAGGTGTTTAGAAGAAGAAGAAAGGTCCAGAGGCTAAATCTGGTCCACAAATGAGGGTCTGAGGTTTGATTATTGTCTTTTTAACTTTAATATTATCCATAAAATACTTCGTGGTCGGTGTCTCAGTTGTTTTATTTCAGTGTTATTGGTCTCTGAGAACACCGACGCTCACTGAACATCTGAGAACACCGACGCTCACTGAACATCTAAGAACACCGACGCTCACTGAACATCTAAGAACACCGACGCTCACTGAACATCTGAGAACACCGACGCTCACTGAACGTCTGAGAACACCGACGCTCACTGAACATCTGAGAACACCGACGCTCACTGAACATCTGAGAACACCGACGCTCACTGAACATCTAAGAACACCGACGCTCACTGAACGTCTGAGAACACCGACGCTCACTGAACGTCTGAGAACACCAACGCTCACTGAACATCTAAGAACACCGACGCTCACTGAACATCTGACAACACCGACGCTCACTGAACGTCTGAGAACACCGACGCTCACTGAACGTCTGAGAACACCGACGCTCACTGAACGTCTGAGAACACCGACGCTCACTGAACATCTAAGAACACCGACGCTCACTGAACATCTGAGAACACCGACGCTCACTGAATGTCTGAGAACACCGACGCTCACTGAACATCTGAGAACACCGACGCTCACTGAACATCTGAGAACACCGACGCTCACTGAACATCTAAGAACACCGACGCTCACTGAACGTCTGAGAACACCGACGCTCACTGAACGTCTGAGAACACCAACGCTCACTGAACATCTAAGAACACCGACGCTCACTGAACATCTGACAACACCGACGCTCACTGAACGTCTGAGAACACCGACGCTCACTGAACGTCTGAGAACACCGACGCTCACTGAACGTCTGAGAACACCGACGCTCACTGAACATCTGAGAACACCAATGCTCACTTAACATCTGAGAACACCGACGCTCACTGAACATCTGAGAACACTGACGCTCACTGAACATCTGAGAACACCGACGCTCACTGAACATCTGAGAACACCGACGCTCACTGAACATCTGAGAACACCGACACTCACTGAACATCTGTGGAAAGTCACTGGATGATTTTACTCAGGTCAGATGTAAATTTAATCACTGACTTTGATCACATTCACAAAGACCATTAAAATGGAAAATATAAGAAAAGGAACAATTTCCTGTTCTCCTCTCTGCCCTCTGTGTAAGTCCTGTCCCTCTGTGTCCCCCTCTGTCTTCCTCTGTCCCCCTCTGTCCTCCTCTTTCCCCCTCTGTCCTGCTCTGTCCGCTGTCCTTCACCATGTCCTGATGTCTCTGTCCTCCTCTGTCCCCCTCTGTCCTTCACCACGTCCTGATGTCTCTGTCCCTCTCTGTCCTCCTCTGTCCCTCTCTGTCCTCCTCTGTCCTCCTCTGTTGTCTGTCCCCCTCTGTCCTCTGTCCTGCTCTGTCCTCTGTCCTACCACGTCCTGATGTCTCTGTCCTCCTCTGTCCCCCTCTGTCCTCCTCTGTCCTCCTCTGTCCCCCTCTGTCCTTCACCACGTCCTGATGTCTCTGTCCCCCTCTGTCCTCCTCTGTCCGCCTCAGTCCTCTGTCCTTCACCACGTCCTCATGTCCCTCAGTGTCCTCCTCAGTCCTCTGTCCTTCACCACGTCCTCATGTCCCTCAGTGTCCTCCTCTGTCCTCTGTCCTTCACCACGTCCTCATGTCCCTCAGTGTCCTCCTCTGTCCTCTGTCCTTCACCGCGTCCTCATGTCCCTGTGTCCTGGTCCAGCTCTCGTCTGTCAGCTCCCGTCTCTTAACTCTGATTAAAACTCATTTCCTGTTGCCTTTGACGCTCACATTCACAGAGGTCAGTGAACGCACCGTTAACCCTGAACAAACAGAGCGCCGCCTCCTCCGAGTACTATTACCTCATCTGTGTACTTCAGCTTCAGTAACGAGTATACTACAGTAGTACTTAGGCTCAGAGTGCAGCAGATCGACCAAGACAACAACTTGACGTACTTTTATTTTTTACTTAGAACTCAGTCACCAAAGTACTTTTTAAAAGTACTTTTTACCACAGCAAATTCTACCTCTTCTAATATTACTACTACCTCTGTTACAGCTCTGGGCGTGGGCTCACTTTTTTATTGTGTTCAGAGTTGAGACATGTTCCTGCAAATGGTTCAGTGAGTGATTTAAGGCCTGCATCCACAATACTTCATATACATATACTTCAGATACTTCATATACTTCATATACTTCAGATACAACAGGAGATGGATACGCTCTGTGGTTTGATAAATGAGCCTGAACCAAAGCAGGGAGGGAAATCTCAGTCATCCAGGTCAGTGGCTAAAGTACATTACTGCAATATGTTTTCAAAGTAAAACCAGAAAGGAGAGCAGTAGCAGTAGTATCAGTAGTAGTAGTATCAGTAGTAGTAATAGTAGTAGTAGTAGTATCAGTAGTAGTAGTATCAGTAGTAGTAATAGTAGTAGTAGTAGTATCAGTAGTAGTAGTAGTAGTATCAGTAGTAGTAGTAGTAGTAGTAGTAGTAGTAGTAGTAGTAGTATCAGTAGTAGTATCAGTAGTAGTAGTATCAGTAGTAGTAGTAGTATCAGTAGTAGTAGTAGTAGTATCAGTAGTAGTAGTAGTATCAGTAGTAGTAGTAGTAGTATTACAGAGAGGCTTTAGGAGAGGTCAAGTCTGAGCCTGAAGCTCCTGCTTCAGATTCAAAACAAAAAATATAAACAAAAACAACTTGACAATTATGTAAATATAAATATTTAAAAGTTAATAACTCAACTGTACCAAAACTAATACTTGATTTAAACATGTTTACATCATATCTGGGACACATATTTTTTATGAATTTAAAAAATATTACGTGTCACAGCAGCTTTAAGAAAAAGTACAGTGAAGCCTGACATTATTCATATCCCTGGCAAATTCACATGCCACTTTTTGTTTAAATGTAAAAAAAAGCTGAGAAATATTTTTTTCCACAATGATACCTGAAAATTGTACTGAAGTAAAGTAACTACCGTATTTTCCGTACTATCTATAAATCGCACAGTTTTTTATAGTTTGGCTGGTCCTGCGACTCAAGTCAGGTGCGACTTATTTATCAAATTTAACGTGAATCAAGGAGTAAACAGTACCAGCTACAGCAGCAAGAGGGCGCTCTAGGCTTGTGACAACTACTGTCAGCAGTGATGTAGAATAAGATGCAGAGCTCAGGGAACTTCCTTACCGTTAACTTTCTTCCGTCTCCCTGACTTGTTGTTGTTGTGTTAATTTATCCTCTTCAGCCCAGGTTTGTTCTTTATGTTGTTGTGTAACGTCCTGAGTCGGACACTTTCAGCTAAAATTCTATTACTTTTTTATCTTCAACAAGTCATAAAGTCGCTCATTTATTATCTTCATTAATGCAAATTGTATAAAATAAAAGTACATTTTCTTACGTTTATAACAATATATTGGTTGGATAGTTTCTTTTACAAATATTTTATTGCGGCCGTATGAAAGAGCGTGTTTGTCCGAGGTTTAAGCTCGGCAGTGCTATGGCCCTGAGTCGGACACGCTCACCTTTCTGGCGTTTTCAGCCTTATTTATTGGATTTTTCAGCTCTAATTTAAGGCTAGGATATTTACGTTCACAAATTTTCACACCCGGTTCCTTGTTTCCGTCTTTCAAAATAAGATTGTGGGCTAAGCTAACGTTAATCAGAAAATAATAAGACGGACAAAGTTAGCTACAAAAACACTAAGATCACTGAAAGAACGTCGCCCGAGTGTGACCTGAGCGTTCCCTGTGCATTTCCCGATCAAAATTATTTTCATATCATGATTATTTTATAAACACTTAGCATAAATACACAAAAATTACCACAGAGGTAGAGCAATATGTGGAGTTTTTGTTTATCTACCGTTAGCCAGTTAATGTCTTTGCGAGCGTCTATTAGACGACTGAAAAATAGCAAAAGGTGAGCGACTCAGGACACACATACGTTAGCTGAATAACTGTTAATGTGCTACGTTAGCTTAGCGCGGACACGCTTCTGCTGTGAGCTGTTGTGTAGTTGAATAACTTGCCTTTCCAGATTAAATGTCTGTTCTTGGTCTTAGATTTTGTGAAATACATTTTTAAATAAATGCGACTTATAGTGCAGTGCGACTTATATTTGTTTTTTTCCTCTTCATGATGCATTTTTTGACCGATGCAACTTATACTCCGGAAAATACTGAGACAGGCTCCAGTACTGCCACCCCTCATCGGAATTATCAACAGAAGATGAACGAATTATTCTTGTAAACAAACTCAGACGTTATTTTCTCATCATAACTTTACGTTGTCCCTCCGTAGAACCCTGCTGTGTTACTTCATGACATCACTATGTTACAGGAGCTCCATTCTTTCTGCGTTTGTCTGCAGATGTTTAAATCCTCTCAGACAGATGTTCTCCCAGCTGCAGTTTAAAACGTCAAACATCATAAACCTAACGAGAGCAGAAAAATCACCACAGCTCTGACCCTGGAGCATATTTCCTGAGTCTGAGTCTGATTTCTGAGTTATTCATCGTGACGTCTCTTTTGTTTGTTGATGTGGAATAATTGCCGGATTCCTGACATTAAAAGCCGCTCTGAGCCAGAAGTCGCTCATGTTTCTCCGTCTCTTCCTTTTACAGACCGGGCTAAAAGTAGAAGCTGCTGGTTTCACTTCAAAGCGGAGATTTTCTGGCAAAGTCTGGGGCCAAGAAATCAGGGCCACGTCATGTTTGGACGAGTGGCCAAGGATTCGACATGCAGCGGTTTAACGGGACACATGAACAGAAACTGCAGTGGGTAGAACTCTCGCTTCACAGAAAGAAGGTCGTGGGTTTGATTCCTGGACCATGGGGGCTTTCTGTGGAGTTTGCATTTTCTCACTGTGTCCAAACTAAAACATGCTCAATAATCCTAGGAACTGCTGTCCAGGATCCTGGCCCAGATCTGGAGAAGGGTGAAGAACTTGCAAAGTTCCACTTGGTTTAAGTCCAATAAGTTGTTGCTTAACATTAAAAAAACTAGCTTTATATTTTTTGGCATCAAACCAGGCATCTTTAACTCCACTGAAAATTGAAATTGATTATATCCCTCTAAGTAATGTTCATTCAGATGTTTTCTCGGGGTTTTTAGTGGATGAATCTTTATCCTGGAAATCCCACATCAGCACAAAAATAGCCAAAGTTGTGGGTTTACTTGGAAAAACATGGCACTTGATAAACACAAAGGTTGCTATTATGCTATAATACGCGATGGTTTATCCATATTTACATTTTTGTAATATTGCTTGGGCCAGCACTGAGCTGGAACCATCGTCTCCAGAAGCGAGCGTTAAGAAGAATCTTCTGCAGCAGTAGCTCAGTTGGTAGAGCTGCTTGTCCAATAACCAGAATAACCCACCATTGCATACTGTTGTTGTGTCCTTGGGCAAGACACTTAACCCACCTTGCCTCCAGTGCCTGTGTACAGTGGTGTGTGAATGTGTGAGTGAATGGGTGAACGGTTCCTTGATGTAAAGCGCTTTGAGTTCCCATGGAGGTAGAAAAGCGCTGTATAAATGTGAGCATTTATTTAATCAGATTCACACTGCTCTGTTTGTTCATAGTTCTATAAAAAGGCTACTTCCTCGTCATTTTCTTGATATATTTTCTTTCAATAATGAATTTCACATGGATCCAACTCTCAGTAATAATCTCCTTAGGATTCCTTGCTCTCGTGTCAGTCCCAGGTCAGTCCCAGGTCAGTCCCAGGTCAGTCCCAGGTCCGTCCCAGGTCAGTCCCAGGTCAGTCCCAGGTCAGTCCCAGGTCAGTCCCAGGTCAGTCCCAGGTCCGTCCCAGGTCAGTCCCAGGTCAGTCCCAGGTCAGTCCCAGGTCCGTCCCAGGTCAGTCCCAGGTCAGTCCCAGGTCAGTCCCAGGTCTGTCCCAGGTCTGTCCCAGGTCAGTCCCAGGTCAGTCCCAGGTCAGTCCCAGGTCCATTCCAGGTCCATCCCAGGTCCATCCCAGGTCAGTCCCAGGTCAGTCCCAGGTCAGTCCCAGGTCCGTCCCAGGTCAGTCCGAGGTCAGTCCCAGGTCAGTCCCAGGTCCGTCCCAGGTCAGTCCCAGGTCAGTCCCAGGTCAGTCCCAGGTCCGTCCCAGGTCCGTCCCAGGTCCCAGACCTGGTTTAGTCCTGGTTTAGACCTGGTTTAGACCTGGTTTAGTCCTGGTTTAGTTCTGGTTTAGACCTGGTTTAGTCCTGGTTTAGTCCTGGTTTAGACCTGGTTTAGTCCTGGTTTAGTCCTGGTTTAGTCCTGGTTTAGACCTGGTTTAGTCCTGGTTTAGTCCTGGTTTAGTCCTGGTTTAGTCCTGGTTTAGACCTGGTTTAGACCTGGTTTAGTCCTGGTTTAGTCCTGGTTTAGACCTGGTTTAGTCCTGGTTTAGACCTGGTTTAGTCCTGGTTTAGTCCTGGTTTAGACCTGGTTTAGTCCTGGTTTAGTCCTGGTTTAGTCCTGGTTTAGACCTGGTTTAGTCCTGGTTTAGTCCTGGTTTAGACCTGGTTTAGTCCTGGTTTAGACCTGGTTTAGTCCTGGTTTAGTCCTGGTTTAGACCTGGTTTAGACCTGGTTTAGACCTGGTTTAGTCCTGGTTTAGACCTGGTTTAGACCTGGTTTAGTCCTGGTTTAGACCTGGTTTAGTCCTGGTTTAGTTCTGGTTTAGACCTGGTTTAGTCCTGGTTTAGACCTGGTTTAGTCCTGATTTAGTCCTGGTTTAGGTTCATTTTATTTTCTTTGTTTAATCCCTGTTTATTTTAACTTGGAACTAGCAAAGTAAAAATAAAAAGTTTATGTAGATAGAGTTTACTGTATATGTGATACATTACTGTAACTGTGAGTTTATTATCCAGGCCAACAATGTTAAAAATATCCCTGTAATAAACTCTTTTACTGTTTTACTGAGTAGAGAACATCTGGAAGTTAGAAGGAAATCTTCTTCTGTGTTAGTGTCATTTCTCCTTCGCACACTGCCTGAGTTTGAGCTGGACTCCGGCTGCAAAACAAACTTTCTTTGGGACAATAATAAAGGTGAAAGTTGTGTCCTGTTGTTGTCGTCTCCTCAGGCTCAGAGCTCGTCTCGTTCGTATCTCGCCTCGTCTGAGTTTTATGAACCTCCGCCTCGCTCGCTGTCTGCTGTTGTTGTTCAGATCCTGATAAACTCTTAATGTTTATGAGCTGGGGTTATCTCTGCAGCTGCTGTTTGTCTGACAGAATATGAGCCTGAGGAATATTACACCTGCTCACCGTTTAATGTGATAAACAAGAGCCAGGTACGATAACACAAACACAAATGTTGCTGTTTTCATGCAGCACGCGCCGACGTTTATTAAAAGGTGAATTGAACAAACCACAGTTGTATGAAAGTAAGCGACATGATGATCTTTACCATCCACCTTCTCACTGTTTAAGCTCTGGCGTGCTCTGGCTGACCATGCAAAGAATAATTAACAGTGCAGACTTCTCTCAGAGAGGAAAATGGTTTTGTGAGTGACCTCTGAGCAAAATCAAAGAGCGGACAACTTTTTTTTCCAATGCAAGATAAACTTTTTTTAAAATAATAATAACAAAAACTGAAATAAAACACTTGTGTTTGAGAGTGCTGTGCATTGTAAAAACATTCAGGATTATTAGAGATGCACATTTGGTTAATTTTCTTTAATCAATTATTTGGTAGTTTTAACAAACGATTATTGATTAACCGTTAACCATCGGCTTGGCGTCATGTATCATAAGGTTTTATAAAAAAGAGCTTTTTACTAAAAGACAGTTGTAGGCTGTATATTTTAGGAAACAGTTGCTTAATTTTATGTTTAATTTGCCATAACTCTCAAATGTTCCTTTACTCTACAGCAGAACTATTAACTGTTAGTGTTTATTTCAATCGATTATGACCATAACAATGATTAATCGATTATTTCAAGATTGATTTATCCCAAAGGAAGTTTGTCTTGGACAAAATGCTGCACATACAGCTTTACACAGACTTTTTATTCTTGATTTAACCAGGAAAGTCCCAGTGAGATTCAGAATCTCATTTCCAGGGGAGATTTTGTACAGGTTTTTATTGCCAGGGGAAACCTACGCAGATGAAGGGAGAACATGCAAACTGCACACAGAAAGGCCCCACCCGGCACAGGAATCAAACCCAGGACCTTCTTGCTGTGAGGCACCAGTGCTAACCACTCTGCCACCATACATCTCAGTGCAAGACACAAAAACATCAAGGCCCTCCTCTGTGGCCTGAGTTTAGGAGCCTCATTGATGTGGGAAGGAACGACTTCTTACATCTGTTCAGGAATCTTTTCTTGTGTTTAGTTGGAAACCTATACCATTGTCTGGAATGGGAGGAGCTCATACTGGGAGTGGAACCCCTAACCCTAACCCTAACCCTAACTCTAACTCTAACTCTAACCCTAATCCTAACTCTAACCCTAACCCTAACTCTAATCCTAATCCTAATCCTAACTCTAACCCTAACCCTAACCCTAACTCTAACTCTTGTTCACCATCTCTGACTCAGCCTGATACTGGTTCTACCAAAGAACAGTTCTCAAGATCCATACACAGTTTACTTAATAAAGTGAGTTAAAGCTGCACTGCCTGAGTTCTTTTTCCTTGTATTTTGTTAAAGATAATGATTTAGTTATTAGTGCAGCAGAACAGAAGTCATCTGAGAAAGACTTGAGCCCCTCCACTAGAACGAAACTGAGGAACCTTGGGGTGGTCTGATGAGGATATGTCACTTGAACATCACTCTAGACAGCTGGTGAAAAACTGCTTTTTTCAGCTCCAAAACATTGCAAAACTGAGATCCTTTCTGTCTAAAGACGAGCTTGAAATGATTGTTCATGCTTTTGTGTCCTCGCGGCTGGATTAGTGTAACAGTCTTTTTACGTGTTTAAATAAGAAGGAATTGGTTCGTCTGTAATCAGTCCAAAACTCAGCGGCAAGACTTTTAACCAGGACCAACAGGAGGGCCCACATTACACCTGTGTTGAAATCTCTGCACTGGCTCCCTGTTGTGTACCGTGTTCAATTTAAACTGCTGGTCCTAACTTTTCGAGCCCTTCATGGCCAGGCTCCTGCCTACATCACTGATCTCCTGAAGCCTTACACCTCGGCCCGGAGCCTGAGGTCATCTGGACAGCATCTGCTGATGGTTCCACGTACTTGCTTTAAAACTCGTGGAGACCGATCTTTCAAAGCTGTAGCGCCTCGTCTTTGGAATGAACTTCCCCTCGATCTACGCTCTATGGACTCAGTAGATGTCTTCAAAACGCACTTAAAAACGTATTTGTTTAGGAAAGCATTCTAGTCCTACTGACTCAGCATCTGCTGATGATTTTACAGTGTTTAAAATGTTGCTGTTTTTATATGTTTTTTAAGACTGTGAAGCACTTTGTGACTTTGTGTCTGTGAAAAGCGCTATACAAATCAAATTTACTTATTTACTTACTTACTTAGAAAAACTGAGCCTCTGAGGTCACTGTGGGCTGTGTTATAAAGGTTTTTGTTTTAGAGCGAGGGAAGGAACAGTTCAACCAATCACACGCTTTCATAGGACAGGAGCGCTCTGATTGGTCGATACATCCTTTATCTATCCACAACTAGAATCTGTCAGGAATAATGTGAAGGAGCTGTTGTTTTAGTTCAAAATTCATAGTTTATTCACAGTATTTTTATTCTTTATTGTAAAGAATGAAAGCAGACTCCAGATCTGTGCTGTGTTATTGTGACAGACTCCAGGTTTGTGTGAGACTGGGACTGACCAAAAGAGAGGGGAGTGTATCATTCAAACTCTACATTTTTTTAGACATCACTTTGACAGTCACAGAATCAGGCAGTGCAGCTTTAAGTAATTCAAGTAAGATTCATAGATATTCGCAACAACAGTTTTTTGTATCGTCTGCTACACAAAATAAGTGAAAAATAATCTTAACCTAAGCTTGCTTTTGGTGTGCACTTTCTAATCTTTGCACATGACGTGGTTTCAGAGTAGTTATGTTTTCACAGCAGGAGTGTTTTTACTGCGCAGCTGCTCGGTGCCGTTTACTGGAGACTTTCACCAAATCTTTCACAAACTCAGAGTTCATTTCTGTGTAAAACTCGGTGTCATTTATCTGTAAAAGTCTGTGGGTTTGAACCAGGAGCTCAAAATAACAGAGCGGACTCTAAACCTCATCAGACGGACTCAGAGTTTATGAACCGACCACAAACTGAGGCAGAGAGAAGAGAACAGGAACTGACAGAAAAAAGCAGCGGCTTCAAGGGTTAAAGTTTAAATTTTCATTTTAAAGTTATGCATGTTAGTTAGTTAGTTAGTTTATTCGTTCATATACAGTTTGATAATATGACAAAAACATACTGACCGAAAAGGTTTAAGCAGAAGTAATACATACTTATGATGCCAAACTATTTACAAAACAAAAAATAGATCTTTCCCAAGACAGCAATATATTTACAAGAAGATTACAAAATAATAATTCAAATTATCTATGTAGATATAAGAATCTGACAATGAAAAAGTGGAGAGGAAATAAAAAAACAGACAACAAACAACAAACCTAGAGTGTGCACCGAAGGAGCAACTATACAAAGATTTATACTTTCCTTTAAATGATACAATTGTACTTGATCTTTTGATTCTAGTGCATTCCAGATAAGTTACACCTCTAACAGTGACACAGAAACTTTTTTATTTGTTCTAGTTTTAATTTTCTTAAATGTAACTATTCTTCTGAGATTATACTGACTTTCTTTTTCTACAAATAACTTCTGTAAACAAGGAGGGAGTGTATGTTTGTAAGCTTTATACATCACTGTGGCTGTATTCAGGTCAACAAGATCCAAAACTTTCAATGTTTTTAGTTTGAAAAAAATAGGATTTGTTGATGCATAATAATCAGATTGATTAACAACTCTAACAGCTTTCTTTTAAAGTAAATAAATAGGATTTATGTTTGTTTTATAAGTGTTTCCCCATATTTCTAGGCAATAATTTATGTATGGAAGAAACAGAGTGTTGTATAGGAGATGCATGTCTTTAATATTATGTTAATGTTAAGTTATTAAGTTGTTATTACATCTGACAAGTTTCATCAGCGTTAGTTTGTTTGTTAGCAAGATTTACATTTTTGGGCTAGCTGGTCTAATTTATTACTTGATAACTTTAATTTTTCATTTTATTTAATATTGCATAGATGATTTTAGATAATATATTTTAAATGATTCTTTTCTAAATGTTTTATCTCCTAATTATTGTGAAGTCCTTGTTCCTGTAAGACTCTGGCAAGTCCACCACAGATCCTTTGGTTGATTTTGATTAATCGCTGCACTGGGCATAACTTTGGTCGACAACAATGTCCTTGGTCGCCTACATCTAATGCAATAAACTCAACAAATAAATAGAGATCAGAACATTTTGCTGGATCTTCTAATGCTGAAAAAACAAATTACTTTAAAATAATCTAATATAGCGTTTTCTTATGTTTGGTAAAAAATCTCAGAGACTGCCGCATCCAAAACTGAGACAAGACCAAGAGTAAAACTGCAGCCGAAACCAAGATGAGACCAAGACCAGGTCAAAAAATTGTCTCAAGACTAAGACCGGTCTCGGACACTAGGGCTGCACAATATATCGCAAAAATAACGTTATTGCAATTTCAGCAAACGCAATATCTGTATCGCAAGAACCTAAATATATCACAATAACGCTGTGGTCTTCCATCTGACAGAGATTTACACTGAAGAATTATTTTCCACCAGAGCCTTAAAAGAACATGTGTTGTGACTAAATAAAAATGTTTAAAAAGTCCAGTTTTAGTGGTAATTTAATTAATTTAGTCACAGCTTAGCATTGTTTTATTCCTGGTTTAGTTTTTATTTTGTGGCTGTTTTGACTTGTAAATACAGGAACTTACATTTTTGTGAAATGTAGTGAATTTAACTTACTACCGTATTTTCCGCACTATAAGGCGCAACCTAAAAGCCTTTAATTTTCTGAAAAACCGACAGTGCGCCTTATAATCCGATGCGCCTTATATATGGATCAGTGTTGGTTAATTATGGCTACCGTATTCAGGGGGCGTCGCCGAAGTGACAGCGGTAAAAACGGTAAAGGGGAATTCCAGTCCCAGCTGTTCATGTGTGCCATAGGCGTGTTTATGGATCCTGCCGCAAAAGAACAAGGAGGCGCGGCCTTTGCTCCATCTCAGTAGAAGAGTTGCGACATTGAGGGGACAGAAAACTGAGCGCTCGAACGCTGTTCATGTAGCTTTGAACTGCGACAAATGGAGTTGGAAATACATTGTTTTCAACGAGGGCGGCGCAAATAAGAGCTACCGGTTCGTACGCTACCGTATTGTGAATGCACTTGTTTTGGGAGTGAACGGAGTTGTAAGAACGCTGGTTTGTATTCTATTAATAAAGTTTGACTGACTGACTTATCTGACTGTTTTATTGACATTCCCTTTAGCACAGCGCCATCTAGTGGATGCATAACGCAACCCCAGCCTTCTATTCTATGCGCCTTATAATGCAGTGCGCCCTATATATGAAAACAGTTTAATAATAGGCCATTCATTGAAGGTGCACCTTATAATCCGATGCGCCTTATAGTGCGGAAAATACGGTATGTTCCAAAAGTAGGCTGTATTTTAAAATATTGCAATAATATCGTTATCGCTATTTTCAACATAGTTATCAAATATCGCATGTTTTCTCCATATCATGCAGCCCTAGCTACAACACTGCGGTTAACTTTCGGGTTGGTGGGCGAACGTCTCAACGCAGATGACAAACAAAAAAGGCTTGATGGGAAAGTTGACGACTATGGGCCTGAGGCGGGACGACAGTGGCCAGTGAAGGAACATGCAAGTTTTAAGCTAACATGATAGAAATTTACTTGGTCTGTGTCCGAAAGTCCTCCCTAGCCCCTAACTCCTCAATCACTACACAGTCCAGCACTATACAGCGGACTGTAGTGCACTCATTTTGTGAATGATTCAGACTCGCACACTATTTTTCTCTCACCGCTGATCATGTGACTCTGGCGTCTGTGTAAAAAAAAGTTTGTTGAAACTCCGCTGATAATGTTCTTCTGTGATAAAGCCCGACCAGACTCAGATGTTTTAGTATTTATAGATAAATAATAGTCATACGTGTGATATTTAACATGAATTATTGCTATAATGAATAAAACAGAGTGGATTATTGCAGCTCTGTGCCTTACGTGGGGAGGCTGAACGCTGGCTAAGCTAACGTTAGCAATTTTACACTGCAGCGGTTTATTTAAGAGCTTCTTATTTCTGATTACGACGTGACAAAAGTAAACAAAAAGCTGTTTCTAACTGGTTTCATTCAGACGTGTTGTGTATAGTTTAAAGACCTGTTGAGGTCCCGCTGTTCTCCTCTGAAACTCGCAAAGCATTCTGGTCTATACTGACCTCTAGTGACCATCGCTGTCCACTACTTTTCAAAATGCATTGTGGGAAATTTTGAGTGCACTATTTTTTATCCATTAGACACTACTATAGTGCACTACGGAGGGATTAGGGAGGACGTTTGGACACAGCTTTGGTCAGAGACGTTTACCGAGACATCCTGACCCTTTTTTACCATTATCATTTCTAAAATCTTGTATATAGCTGTAACTTTCTTGTATCTGGTTTCAGTCCTGGTCCATTCCTGCGTGTTATTCAGCGTAGAGGTATTTTTTGTCTCATTCTTTCACTCTCTCTCTGTCTCTGTTTGGTTTAAGTCAATGATTAAACCTGGCTTTGAGCTCAGATCCTCCAGCGCTGGAGCTGTCAGCTCTGTGTGTGTGCACAACTTATCACCGCGCTCCTGACCCTAAGGCTGTAAATAAGCAAACGGTCGCAGCCTGCAACCTGTCTGCCCCAGAGCATCATGGGAAATCCACCCAAGATCAGATGATGTTTTGGAGTGTGGAGTGCGCACGTTTCTAGGACAGAGCTGATAAGAGTTCAGGTAAAAAAATTAAAAAATCAAGTACTTAAACATAGTTGGACTAGGAACAAACCAATAGAACTAAACCAGGAATGGAATTAGGACTGAACTTGGAAAAAACAAGATCCATGACATAATTTTGTCAAATCCAGGGCCAAACTTAATGAAAACCAAAAACTGAAGCAGGACTGCACAAAAGGTTGTCAGCTCAAGGAAAAAGTAAACTGAGAGAAGAACAGTGGAAGAAAAAAGTCAAAAACATTTGATATATGGATGTGAATGCCCTTGATCAAACTAGACATTGGCCTGTTGGTGGCGCTGTAACGCTGCCACAGACACACAAACCAAAAACAGACAAGAACAAACGAGGCGTGTGCAGAAAACTGGTGCGATGAATCAGAAAGTGTGAGCTACAGAGGAGACCTGAGTTTGTAGTGAGACGAGCAGAAAACAATAAAAAGCTCAGTAGCGTCTGCAGCGCCAACACAACATCGGAAGACGCCGTTGTTGTTGACGTTGTTGGAGAAAAACTGATTAAAATGGACTGTAAACAAATGAAAGGTGTTTTCACTGAGGAACCCGGTTTAAAAAGTGATCAAATTTGAGCCTAAAACAGCAGATTCGTGTGGATGAAACGATAAAAAACACCTAAGACTATCTCATAATGCTATATGTATATATGAGTGCCCAGACCTGCACTAGTTCTAGGGTAAATGCTCCATCCCTATGCAGGAAGTTAGCAATGTCACTGAATCATTTAAAATATTGCTGGTGCTTCAGATCCACACCAAACAACCTTGGCTCATGTGTGAATTAGAGCTGCACAATATATCGCAAAATTATCGTTATCGCAATATCAGAAAATGCAATATCCGTATCGCAAGAATCTAAATATATCACAATAACGCTGTGGTCTTCCATCTGACAGAGATTTACACTGAAGAATCATTTTCCACCAGAGCCTTAAAAGAACATGTGTTGTGACTAAATAAAAATGTTTAAAAAGTCCAGTTTTAGTGGTAATTTAATTAATTTAGTCACAGCTTAGCCTTGTTTTATTCCTGGTTTAGTCTGTGTTAAGTTTTGATTTTGTGGCTGTTTTGACTTGTAAATACAGGAACTTACATTTTTGTGAAATGTAGTGAATTTAACTTACTATGTTCGAAAAGTAGGCTCTATTTTCAAATATCGTAATTATATCGTTATCACAATTTTCAACATAGTTTTCGAATATCGCATGTTTTCTCCATTTCGTGCAGCCCTAGTGTGAATTCTCTACTATTGTCAGATGTAAGGGCTCATTTAAGCTCAATGGGTAGAGCATTTACCCCTGAACTATCCCCGGTTTGAGTCCAGGTCTGGGCAGAGCATCTTAGGTCTTAGTGTTTCTAGTTAATAAATATAAAGTCTTGTTTTGAATAACTGCATCAGCAAATGTTCTTGCAACAAACAGCGCCCCCTGGAGTTCGATACTATTACCTCTACTTTATTCATGTTATCTTGAGCAGAAAGTCTAAAGGAAGGTTCTATGGTCCATTAGGAACTGACAGTCTCTGGTTCCACTGAGTTACTGTGAATGGAGGAGTTGTTCCGGTCCACAGACTCTCAGTACTACAGTCAGTACTACAGAAAGTACACACAGCAGAGTACAGTGAGTACAGAGGGGGCAGGCTGGGGCTTGTGTGTGACGTTCACTGACTTCCAGTGTACCTCAGAGATCCGGGTCTGAGCGGAGCAGCAGTGGAAAAACACAAACTCCCACCTTCAGTTGCAGTGTGTTGTGTGTTATTTTGATTTTCTGAGATAAAGCGTTGCAGAAAGAAAGAAAGTTGAAGTTGTTTTATTACTGCCGGAAGACTTAAAGGCCACAAAAGAAAGAAATGTTGGGTAATGTTCGTATTTCATGTTGGTTACTTACTTACTGTGTGGCCTTGAAATTAAGATTAAACCAGGATTAGACTACAGACTAAGGCAGAAGTTATCCAACATTAAACAGTGGATCAGAAAAGCAACAAATTAAGAACAAGCCTGAATTTTTATCTAAATAAACCTGAATTAAACCTAGGTCTAGAGCTGTATACAACAGGACAAAAAAATACTAAACCAGACTTCATCTAAGACTCAGCCCAGGCTTAAGACGGTTCTTCCTCAGCAATAAACCTGTGATTCTGACGTTTTTACACATTTTACACTCTTGTCTAGAATTATGCTGCCTTCATGTGCTATGGGAATTATGGAAAATACCACTTGCCGAGGTCAAATTTGCACACGAACGCCCCTTTCGTCATAATTTCCCCTGGAGAACTCCAAGATGATTTTGATGCCCGAGTTTTGCCAAGATCAGGTCGGATTTGACTTCAAAATGGCGGAAGAAATTGTGGACGGTATGAAATGCATAGGCTAATGGTTCTCAAAGTGGGGTCTGTGGTCCCCTAGGGGTCCGCAAGGGTACTACAGGGGGGCCCCAGGGGTTGTCTATATCTCAATTCATTTTTTTATTTCAGACACATGGTTTTGGTCCATAACAGCAAATAAAACATTCAAAAATATAAAAATACAATTAGGCAATGAAAATATTAAGTATCTAAAAACATTAAGTACATAGAAAAAGTTATATATTTGTTTTAAAATATTACTTTAAAACACATTTTAGCCAATAGTCAGTGTTTTTGTAATGTTTTTATAAAAATATATGGAGAAAAACATGACATAGTTTTGTAAATAGAGGGAAGCTCTGTAGTTAGAGTTCGTGTGGGATTTTTGGAAATGTAAGGGGCCACGACCGTCTTGACTTTGGGAAAGACTGGTGTAGGCTAATAAATGTTTTTACTCATGTTAGCTCATTGTTTATGTAGCATACACAATTTTAACATAGTCATTTTAACACAGTAACATTAGCAAACTCGTACAATTTTGTCCTTAAAATTACTTTACAAAATACAGCACTTACTTGCTGTAGCAGATGAATGAATAAGTCCAGGACGGTTTTACCCATGCGGCAATTCAAGATAAAGTTTCTGTCCGCCATTTTTTTTATTATGCTACGACCACAACAGCACTTGAACACAACAACTCGTAATTTCCTCTTTACAAGTGGAAAATATCATCTCTCCCATGTCACGTGAAGGCAGCATTAAACCTTATGAAAACCCCCACCAATTCTGTTTTCTTCACTCGCACGCGTCCCACTTTTGGGGCCTGACCCGCCAGTTGAGAAAGGTGCAAAAGCAAAGCAAACCAGGACTAAACAAAGATGAGAGACGTAGCCGCAGCAGAAACGTTCAACTTCAGTGATTAATCCTTTTCCTCCCATGTTTTATTGTGAAATGACGCAGTATTTTATGGATTTCTCTCCAGAATGTGCCGCTCTCGGTTTTCTCCGTGAGCGTGGCTAATGTTGTGAGTAAAATCATCTCTAATCGCTCAAACTCGCTCCATAACTCGGCTTTCCCTCTGAATTATCATCGGATTAACATCGACTTGGAAGGAGCCTAACTGGTTTTAAATCGAATCTCCCGGTGATTGATTGGAGCGGGTTTGGTGTAATTCAGCCTTGAACCGGCGGCCATTTTAATTAAAAGGCCTGTTGTAATGAGCGAGGGGCTCCCGCAGCGACACGCGGAGATTTATGGCCCAATACTGAGCGTCTACAGAGAAATATGAGGATAATTTTATGTCAAAATGAGAAATATGTAACATTTAGAGGATGCTGGAGTGGCTTTAGTGCGTTTGTGTTTTTAATGTGTGAAATAAATATTGTGGAAGAGAAAAGAAGACGATGGAGGAGTTAAATATGAACGATTAGGAAAATGGCATGATTTCTTTAATGTAGTACCAGAAGTGTCCACTAGGGTATAATGAGCTAAACTAAAGCAGTACTAAGACGGGACTACACCAGGACAAAACCAGGACAAAACCAGGACTAAACCAGGACTACACCAGGACTAAAGCAGAACTAAACTCGGACTAAGCCAGGTCTAAACCAGAACTAAAGTAGAAATAAAACCAGAACTAAGCCAGGTTTAAACCAGGATTAAACCAACACTACACCAGGATTAAAGCAGAACTAAACTCGGACTAAGCCAGGTCTAAACCAGGAGTAAAACAGGTCTTAAATTTGGACTAAACCAGGACAAATACAGGACTGAAACACAACTGAAAGCACTTTTAAGCCAGGATCAAAACAGGTCTTAACCTAGGACTAAACCTGGACTAAAGCAGCATTAAACTAATCTTGGACTAAACCAGGTCTACAGGTCTCTAACTAATAACCATAATAGTAACTACTGTATAATAACTAATAACCATAGTAATAACTACTGTATAATAACTAATAACCATAATAACTACTGTATAATAACTAATAACCATAATAGTAACTACTGTATAATAACCAATAACCATAGTAATAACTACTGTATAATAACCATAGTAATAACTACTGTATAATAACCATAGTAATAACTACTGTATAATAACTAATAACAACTACTGTATAATAACTAATAACCATAATAACTACTGTATAATAACCAATAACCATAGTAATAACTACTGTATAATAACCATAGTAATAACTACTGTATAATAACCATAGTAATAACTACTGTATAATAACTAATAACAACTACTGTATAATAACTAATAACCATAATAACTACTGTATAATAACCAATAACCATAGTAATAACTACTGTATAATAACCAATAACCATAATAATAACTACTGTATAACCATAGTAATAACTACTGTATAATAACCATAGTAATAACTACTGTATAATAACCAATAACCATAGTAATAACTACTGTATAATAACTAATAACCATTATAATAACTACTGTGTAATAACCAATAACCATAGTAATAACTACTGTATAATAACTAATAACCATTATAATAACTACTGTATAATAACCAATAACCATAATAATAACTACTGTATAACCATAGTAATAACTACTGTATAATAACCATAGTAATAACTACTGTATAATAACCAATAACCATAGTAATAACTAGTGTATAACACCAGTGTTTTGTGCCAGCTGCGGTGTGACGGCGCTGGATGCCTGCAGACTGAGTTATCGGAGTTATGAGCTGTGATAGATTTATGGCTGTAACAGTGGCATACGGCAGACGATCAGAGCTTTATCTCAGCTCTGACTCAGATAAGACAGCAGTAAATGAATAAACCAGGCCTCAAGCTCTCAACTGTTTCTGTCCAGAGAAATAAAGTTTTACAGCACAACAGAGGAGAGTTCTGTTTGACTTCTGAGGAGACTAAACCAGGTCTAAACCAGGACTAAACCAGGACTAAACCAGGACTAAACCAGGTCTAAACCAGGACTAAACCAGGTCTAAACCAGGACTAAACCAGGACTAAACCAGGTCTAAACCAGGACTAAACCAGGACTAAACCAGGACTAAACCAGGTCTAAACCAGGACTAAACCAGGTCTAAACCAGGACTAAACCAGGACTAAACCAGGTCTAAACCAGGACTAAACCAGGTCTAAACCAGGACTAAACCAGGACTAAACCAGGTCTAAACCAGGACTAAACTAGGACTAAACCAGGACTAAACCAGGACTAAACCAGGTCTAAACATGAACTAAACCAGGACTAAACATGGACTGAACCAGGACTAAACCAGGACAAAACCTGGACTAAACCAGGACTAAACCAGGACTAAACCAGGTCTAAACATGAACTAAACCAGGACTAAACCAGGACTAAACCAGGACTAAACCAGGACTAAACCAGGTCTAAACATGAACTAAACCAGGACTAAACATGGACTAAACCAGGACTAAACATGGACTGAACCAGGACTAAACCAGGACAAAACATGGACTAAACCAGGACTAAACATGGACTAAACCAGGACTAAACATGGACTGAACCAGGACTAAACCAGGTCTAAACATGAACTAAACCAGGACTAAACATGGACTAAACCAGGACTAAACATGGACTAAACCAGGACTAAACATGGACTGAACCAGGACTAAACCAGGACAAAACATGGACTAAACCAGGACTAAACATGGACTAAACCAGGACTAAACATGGACTGAACCAGGACTAAACCAGGACAAAACATGGACTAAACCAGGACTAAACCAGGACTAAACCAGGACTAAACATGGACTAAACCAGGACTAAACATGGACTGAACCAGGACTAAACTAGGACAAAACATGGACTAAACCAGGACTAAACATGGACTGAACCAGGACTAAACCAGAAGTAAATGAGAATCTTGGCACTGGTTTAAACCAAGATATGATTTAAAGATTTTTGTTTTGTCTTTTATGGCTGTTGTGTTTCTTTTTTACTTGTTTTCAGGTGACCTTGAGTGTCCAGAAAGGCGCCTAATACAATGCATTATTATTATTATATGGACAAAAACTGGAATAAACCAGTTGATTTGTCTTTCTTTAGTCTTGATTTAGATCTGGTTTAGTCTTGATTTAGATCTGGTTTAGTCTTGATTTAGATCTGGTTTAGTCTTGATTTAGATCTGGTTTAGTCTCGATTTAGATCTGGTTTAGACTTGATTTAGATCTGGTTTAGACTTGATTTAGATCTGGTTTAGACTTGATTTAGATCTGGTTTAGACTTGATTTAGATCTGGTTTAGACTTGATTTAGATCTGGTTTAGACTTGATTTAGATCTGGTTTAGACTTGATTTAGATCTGGTTTAGTCTTGATTTAGATCTGGTTTAGTCTCGATTTAGATCTGGTTTAGACTTGATTTAGATCTGGTTTAGACTTGGTTTAATCCACTCTCTCCTTTTCCACCGTTCCTCAGCGCTGTCTTCAGATCAAACTGTGTTCGTCTTTAAAAACCTCCGCCCGCAGCCAGAGATAAACCTTGTTATTTCTGATAATGACAGCTCACCGACCTGAACCGGGGCCAATCTGACCTGGGACCAGCCCCAAGCCTGCGTCAGGGGGAAGGAATGTGGCTAATATCACGGCTTCTGTGTTCTTCTCCGCAGCACAACAACATCAGGACCTGCTCTTACACCTATCCTCTGTGTTTACTGTCAGACGTTTCCAGCGCACAGAGGTGGAAGTGGGATGTTTTGGGATTGTTAAAAGTCGTGCTGAGTTATGGGAATGAGTCATTATAAAAGTATTGTGTTGTGTAATTGTGAGGCCTGGATAATAATGAGTAACAGTGGTTTGGTGCGAAGCTAAAACAAGCTGGAACATTGTCAGACTTTTCTCAAATTGAAACTTTAGCGGGGGCTGAGGTGCGGCCCCATTTATCTGGATTAAAATGTAAAAAGCACAACAATGGCAGAGGTAGGGAGGTCAGGATCAGGAGTTTGCTGTTATTCGCAATTATAAAAGTCTTGGTGGTGGGATAAAGGATTTTAGAAGCTAAAGGTCCCATATTGTGCTTTTCTGGAGACTGGACAGAACTTAAAATAGCAAATTTAGCACAGCTGTTAGCGACATGATGCTAACAGGTAGATTTCTGAGCTGATGCTGCGTAGTGACGGAGGTTTAAGGCTGAAATGATCAGAACGAGTCCGGTGACGGTGTCTTGGCTTTAGAAACGCGCAGGAGCACTTCCTAGTTTCACCCTGAGACTGAGCGTTTTCAGCTCTGGAGAAGGGCAGCGCCTCAGCATACAGGATTACTCAAACAGAATACTACTGCAGGTCTGTTTCTGAGGAGGAGACGATGTTAGAACAGGGTTAAAGAGAGGAACAGGACATTTAGCAGAATAAACTTCTGTGGTGAGGATGGGGTTTAAAGCTGCGAGACTCTCGTAGAAAAGCTCCGTAGCTAAACAACAAACCGCTACGACAGAAAAAAAACAAAAACACAATAAAGGCGTTTCAAAATTTTTGCTGTTTTGTAAATGTAGAGCAGCATACCTTAAAGTTACACTGTGTAAGATTCCCGGTCTTGCGCCTCTAGAGGCCACAGGTGCCACTGCACCGTCGCAAAACGTAAACACTAGGGCCCCTCCTCCTTCTGAAACTGTGCGAGCGTGCGTCTATTTCCATCATTGTTTCAACTTTAGTCGACCTGCTGCTACCTTTGGAAGTTTGGACTGGATCTTCTATAGAGTTAGCGCTAGCATTAGCTTATCAACAAATATCGTGCAATGGTCGCAGTAAAAACAACTAATAACTGTATGAAAAAGCACGTTCTAAAGAAAAAATAAAGAGGCTAATTTACCTGCCCAACAATAAAGAAGCAAAAACGTGATCTGATTTGCAGCCTTCTCTGTCTCTCATCTGACGCCAGCGAGCAAAAGTCTGTCCGATGTTGACTCTTGTCTGCGATCTGGTGCGGTCCCTTTCACATTTTCTTTTTCTTGCCTCGTCCGACATTGTCTTCATCTTCTTGTGTCCTTCGGCCCTGACGAACTGGCGAAAATAACAACGCTAAAAGTAGCTTCCTGGTTATACTGCGCCTCAAGTCGTTCCCTGTCACGTGACTCTTCCTCAACAGCGGAGCGCTCCCGGCCAAGTTGCGAGGGCGGTTTCTCAGTACAGAAGCCCCGCTCGGAGCAACAGATCGCGCCTCAGGCCTTATAATCGCTCAAAAAATCACAAAAACAAGTCAGTATGCCCCACATATTTAGGAGAAAAGTTACACAGAGTAACTTTAAGTTTTTCTGCAACGCCATGTTGTTAGCAAGTATCGCTAAAAGAGCTTGATGTTGTCTGCAAAACGAAACCCCGCCCACTCACGGCAATACTGTCACACCATTGGTCGGGCCACCACTGGCT
Organism: Bostrychus sinensis; assembly: GCA_020698575.1. Taxonomy (NCBI): domain Eukaryota; kingdom Metazoa; phylum Chordata; class Actinopteri; order Gobiiformes; family Eleotridae; genus Bostrychus; species Bostrychus sinensis. The sequence continues at coordinate 2,199,926 of CM036251.1, forward strand.
TGGACCCAGACGAGATAGATTTCCTAAATTTGTGAACTCATAAATTTCACGACATTCCTGTGCAAGGTAAAAGCTCCGATACAACAACAGCGTTTTTCTTTCATAGTTTTGCAGCGGCTTGGACCTGGGTCTGTGGTGGAGATGAGCTGACGGACCCTGAACTACACACAGAGATGTACTGACACAAAAAATAACTGAGGGTCCTTGAAGTAGTCCCAGAGCTGCACCTGTTACAGCGACATGGGAAAACTGATATTTAATCTGGACATCAATACTCTGGGATTAATTTATGAGAACTGAGATAGTCCTGGTTTAGTTTTGATTTATATCTAGTTTTCCCAGGAATAGTGGCTTAATTGTTTTGGTTTAATCTGACTCTTTACAGTTCTTATTTTAGTTAGGCTCATTTTATATAAAGTGAATATGAGCAAAATGTAGTTGATTATGTTTAGTACAGGTTAAAATCCCCTAATCTTCTTAATCGATTTTACCGTTTAACCCTGTTCTAACGTCATCTCCTCCTCAGAAACAGAGCTGCAGTAGTATTCTGTTTGAGTAATCCTGTATGCTGAGGCGCTGCCCTTCTCCAGAGCTGAAAACGCTCGGTCTCACAGCTCTACGTAGACACCAGGAAGTGCTCCTGCGACTTTCCAAAGCCCAGACACCGTCACCGGACTCGTTCTGATCATTTCAGCCTTAAACCTCCGTCACTACGAAGCATCAGCTCAGAAATCTATGTTAGCATCGTGTCGCTAACAGCCGTGCTAAATTTGCTATTTTAAGATCTGTTAAGTCCCCAGTGTTACCAGCAGGGGGCGACCAACAGAAGAGGTTTTCTATAGATACATTATTTTATTAAAAACATGAAATACTAATGCAAAGGGACAACACTGTTTCAGAAAGATGAATATAGGACTTTAAAACTGACAGAAGCCTAATAAAAAGCGAGACACTGATTTCCTCACAGATGATCTCAATAAACTTTTACTCAATTACAAGAATAAACAGCTCACTCTCTCTTTAATGATGATGTTCGCATGTCTCTGGGACAGGTGCAGCTCTGTGTGTACTTCAGGGACCCCCGGTTATTACGCGTGTCAGTGTGTGGTGTGTAGTTCAGGTCCCAGCTGCTTCTGTCCACTCCAGCCTCAACACACATCCATCACGCTTCGATGAGAGACAGAAATGTCCCACATTCCTGCGGGGCTCTGAACTATCTCCACAGACCGGACTCAGGACTCAGGACTCAGGACTCAGGACTCAGGACTCAGGACTCAGGACTCAGGACTCAGTCTGGGTCTGGCTCGGACGAAGCTGCTGAGTGCACAGATTTAAAGCTTATCTTTGGGGGGACAGTGACTGGGAGCAGGAGTCCCACGCACGGATCAAAGCCAGGGCGAGTTTACTAAACCGATGTGAGGAATTTCAGTTGTGCGATTGAGAAAAGATGAAAGATTAAGATAAAATCTTTGTATGAATGCACTGCCAACATTGCTTTGCTTCCATTTTCCACATTTGTCGTTGTTTTTCTATGAAGCAGATTTCGGTGTTCGCCCTGGTGCAGGATCCACTCCTGTGTTGTTTCTGCAGTGTTTTTACATTTGTTAGCAATGTTAGCCACATATCAAATACATAATCTCAGTTTTATCATAATCTCAGTTTTATCATAATCTCAGTTTTATCATAATCTCAGTTTTATCATAATCTCAGTTTTATTTATTCCCTCTTTCATCATTTCCTCAGTCACATTAGAGCTGCTTATGTTCTGTGTTTAAGCTCTCGCTAAACTGTTCTTTAGTCACTGTGCACCAGGACCAGACCAGGACCAGACCAGGACCACACCAGGACCACATCTGGACCAGACCAGGACCAGACCAGGACCAGACCAGGACCAGACCAGGACCAGACCAGGACCAGACCAGGGACCACACCAGGACCAGACCAGGACCAGACCAGGACCAGACCAGGACCACACCAGGACCACATCTGGACCAGACCAGGACCAGACCAGGACCAGACCAGGACCACACCAGGAACAGACCAGGACCAGACCAGGACCAGACCAGGACCACACCAGGACCAGACCAGGACCAGACGAGGACCAGACCAGGACCACACCAGGACCAGACCAGGACCAGACCAGGACCAGACCAGGACCAGACCAGGACCACATCTGGACCAGACCAGGACCAGACCAGGGACCACACCAGGACCAGACCAGGACCAGACCAGGACCAGACCAGGGCCAGACCAGGACCAGACCAGGACCAGACCAGGACCACACCAGGAACAGACCAGGACCAGACCAGGACCAGACCAGGACCACACCAGGACCAGACCAGGACCAGACGAGGACCAGACCAGGACCACACCAGGACCAGACCAGGACCAGACCAGGACCAGACCAGGACCACACCAGGACCACATCTGGACCAGACCAGGACCAGACCAGGGACCACACCAGGACCAGACCAGGACCAGACCAGGACCAGACCAGGGCCAGACCAGGACCAGACCAGGACCAGACCAGGACCAGACCAGGACCACACCAGGAACAGACCAGGACCAGACCAGGACCAGACCAGGACCACACCAGGACCAGACCAGGACCAGACGAGGACCAGACCAGGACCACACCAGGACCAGACCAGGACCAGACCAGGACCACATCTGGACCAGACCAGGACCAGACCAGGGACCACACCAGGACCAGACCAGGACCAGACCAGGACCAGACCAGGACCAGAACAGGACCAGACCAGGGACCACACAAGGACCAGACCAGGACCAGACCAGGACCAGACCAGGACCAGACCAGGGACCACACCAGGACCAGACCAGGACCAGACCAGGACCAGACCAGGACCAGACCAGGGACCACACCAGGACCAGACCAGGACCAGACCAGACCAGGGACCACACCAGGACCAGACCAGGACCAGACCAGGACCACACCAGGGCCAGACCAGGGCCAGACCAGGACCACACCAGGGACCACACCAGGACCAGACCAGGGACCACACCAGGACCAGACCAGGACCAGACCAGGACCACACCAGGGACCACAGCAGGACCAGACCAGGACCAGAACAGGACCAGACCAGGACCAGACCAGGGACCAGACCAGGACCACACCTGGACCAGACCACGGACCAGACCAGGACCAGACCAGGACCAGAACAGGACCACACCAGGACCAGACCAGGACCAGACCAGGACCAGAACAGGACCAGACCAGGACCAGACCAGGACCACACCAGGACCAGACCAGGACCAGAACAGGACCACACCAGGACCAGACCACGGACCACACCAGGACCAGACCAGGACCAGAACAGGACCAGACCAGGACCAGACCAGGGACCAGACCAGGACCACACCAGGACCAGACCACGGACCACACCAGGACCAGACCAGGACCAGAACAGGACCAGAACAGGACCAGACCAGGACCAGACCAGGGCCAGACCAGGACCAGACCAGGACCACACCAGGACCAGACCAGGACTTAAAGTGCACCGTACTCAGACCTTGGATTTGAGGCGGACCACAGTTCAGTTTGGTATTCTTTTGTATTCTCAGCTCTACAAACGAGCTGGACTTTCACAGGAAATGCACCAGAGTTCATCTGGACCAAAGCAAACACGGCGAGTGTGAAAACTTCCTCAGACTCCGCAGACAGCTTTCTGTCAGACGCCATTGCTTCAGTGTTGACAAGACGTGCAGGCAACAGAGGCTCACTTACATGTGATCGGTAAAAATGTCAACTCCTTTCCAAACATCCTTTTTTTTTTAAATTCTGGATGTTTTGGGTTAGTTTTTTTTTTACTTATTTAATATTTAATTACTACAAAATACTATTAGCACAACATGCTTATTTAGCAAAACTGTGTGACATTAAAAACATGATTCAACCTTTAACCTTCTGCAGTTATTCTGGTGCGTCCGGTGCAACTATTTGCCATTTCCCAATGTGTTTAACTATTTCCCAAACCCTTGCCTCCATGGTCAACATTTGTTTAATTCTGGACCCACTTTGACCAACCCTCTGCCCTCTAACTCCTCACAGACTCACGCTGTAATCCATCTGTGTGTGGTGGATATGTAAATCCTGTGGTGCAGCCGCTGTGAGTCTTTGGTGAAATGTTGTGGTTTGAGTTGAGTGCGGGTCATAAAACTGGACCATTAAACAAATCCAGAGCCCTATGATCCTGTTACAGAACATACACATGAAGCCCCAAATGTAAACTGTCACTCGTTATAGTTTCTTTCCATTCAGCTAGTTTTAATAAATCTGTATAATAATAATGCCTCATATGCTTTGTCTATTGCAGCTCTTAATTACAGCCACAGCTGCCCTGGGACAGGCTGACAGAGATGTGGCTGCCATTCTGTGCCTACAGCCTTTCTGACCACCACCAAACCCAAACTCACACTGACACTGGAAGAAGCAGTGTGCTGGCAGGGTAGTTCCACATTTTTTCTTGTGAAATGTAAGACTTTTTAATGCCACTTGATTGCCAGCATGAGAACAATAATCTGTATAAATTTTACACCAATAAAAATCAGTGTTATTCTCTGAAACGCATTGGTTTTATTTTAAAAGTCTAATACAGCTGACATAAATGGAATCATACATTTCAGTGGTAACAACATGTCCTGTACTGTGGGGATGGTTTTGCAAAAAAATGTGCCTGCAACATTACGCAGGTCATATAAACATTCAACTTTTTAAAAACTTACTAAATAAAGGAACATTCGAGTGACTTTGAGATGTTCGTAAAACAACTACTGACAGAATTTGTTGCCAAATTCACTTCCAACTCATAAAAAAGACTCCTCTGTTGTTACTTTCACAGTGTTAATGATAAATATATTTTTGACACTGAAAAACATGACTTATGTCAAAATTTAAGACCTAGATCAGTGGTTCCCAAAGTGGGGGTCCGCAAGGGTACTGCAGGGGGCCCCCCAGAGGCTGTCTATATTTTAATTCAAGTTCAATTTCAATTTATTCATTATTTCAGACCAGGCCCGTTGACAGGTTTGCTGGGGCCTGGGGTAAAAAGGCCTCACATGGGGCCACTTAAAATAAAAGATATACGCAAAGAAACCATTTCTGGGCCCCTCTGACCCTGAGGCCCAAGACAACAGACCCCTTTGGTCCAAAACACACAAAAATATAAAAAGACAATAATTAGTCAATAAAAATAAATCAAATTCAAATTTTAGCCAGCAGTCAGTGTTTTTGTAATGTTTTTGTTAAATTATACAAAGAAAAACATGAATAGAGGGAAGTTCTATAGTTGGGGGTCCATGTGGAATTTTTGGAAATTTAAGGGGGCCACGACAATCTTGACTTTGGGAAAGGCTGACCTAGATTAACCAAATTTAATACCTGCCCATACAATTTAATACTTTTAATAACTTTATTTTAGCAGCATCAAATTTCTTTTTTAATGCTTTTAGGATCTTGGGGCTGCCCTGGCTGGGAGTGAGCCAGGCTTTAGGTCAACAGAACATTAACATGCACAGAATCATCAAACTACACTCAGCTTAATGAGGCTGTTTTACTTTTCACAGGTTGGAGATGCTTGGGGCTCCAAAACGGAAGAGGGCCCCCTGAGAGCAGAGTTTAGAATGACAGTGGTAGACTGTTGCAGAGTCCCTAGAGGGGCCCCAGAGCTCACGAATGTGTGTATGCTCTAAAGGACAAATGAAGAGAAAATGTCTGGCAGCGAGAAAAGAAACAAGAAAAAAGAGAGGAGAAAACAAAGCAAATGTGATGAGCTTAATTTAATGCACTGTTTTTTTTAATGTCAGATTTATTATTATATAAAGAATGTGGGTTGGGGGACCCCCTGTGAATTTTTGCTTAGGGCCCTGAGAGACCGTAGCAGTGCCTCTGATTGTTACTTCAAAATATACTTCAGTAAAAGTTTAAGCTGCTCCAGTCACTCTGAAACAAGATTCCAATTTTTCCAGTCAGCTACATTCATCTTTATCTTTCTTGTGTTTCTTTTTCTGATCCTCAAACCCATGCAGCTATGAATAACTCACACCACGCTCCTCTCTCCTCTCCAGCCCCAAATATGGCCGCCCCAAAAAACCCCAAATTAGAGTGAACGGCCTCTGCCTCTGAACTCCAGCCACACGAGCACTTTGTCATTACTGCGCTGGTATTATTAATCCACGCAGAGTCAGGGATGGGCTGTGCAGACGTGGACATTAGGAGGGTTTTCCTTCAGCTTCAGAGAGGTCAGGGGTCAGGGGTCAAAGGGACAGCAGCCAGGCTTCAGACAGAGCTGGAGGTATGAGGTTAATGCAGGGGGTAATCAGGACCACCCAGAACATGTGAGGAGCTGGAGCCAGAACATGGGATTAACGAGCATTAGAGATTATATTAATGGAGTCTAGACAGGCTACTATGGGCCAGAGGCGGGGCACGGGGTGCAGGGTTAGCGCTGAGAGAAGGGGTCTCCAACCTTTTTCCCCTGAGAGCTACTTTTACAAACATTTATTTAGTTACTGGAGCCAGTTCCAGTGACTGTGGGCCTAAGGTGCCTAAGGAGTAACAGAGCTGACATTTTCAACTTAAAGAAAAAAGTATTTTGTTTTCTCTTAACATTTACTTGAACATTTACAACACGTTGGTGTCCACAACTTTAGTTTTAAATTAAAACATGAAATATTTAGTTCACTCCATGTGCTTTTTAGATGTCTGTGTGCAGTTCACTTATCATTACATTTGTGAAAGCAAACTCTAGTCGCCTAATCTGAAAACACTGTAGTCGAGCTAAAATCACTGCTGACTCATCAAGCAACTGTTTGCCTCATACTTTTTTAAATGGTCACATTTATACAGCGCTTTTCTACCTTCATGGGTACTCAAAGCCCTTTCCATCAAAAAACCATTCACCCATTCACACACCAGTGTGCGCAGACACCGGAAGCAAGGTGGGTTAAGTGTCTTGCCCAAGGACACAACGACAGTATGCAACGGTGGGAGTGGGGTTTGAACCGCCAACCTTCTGGTCTTTGGACAAGCAACTCTACCAACTGAGCAACTTTTACATAAAGGGGCTGTGCACCTTTAAATTTGATTGAATACATTCACAAGTTGGTTTGCCAAGTGATAAATCAAAATTGACCAAACAAGTTTCTGTAGGAATCATAAAGCCTTTGGGGATCGACTTAGAAAGAAACACATGCATGCATTTAGAGCCACAATCTACCAAAACAAAAACCATTTCTATCTTCCTCCAGCTTCTGCAACATCCACAAACACCTTTTTTTTTTCTTTTTAACTTTTTGCAACATTTGAAAAAAATATAAACGTTTCTTACCACGTTATAGCAGGATTTCTCCTCCGACCCGGTGAAGTGGTAGGGGTTCACGGTGTTGCAGCGGTGCATGTACATCTTAATCATGTTGTTGATGTGGTTCACAGAGATCACACACACCGCAGAGTTCGCCGTCGGCTCTGGAGAATCTGGTTTCCCTTTGGCAAACGCCGCGAACAAAACGTCGTCGTTCGGCCCCACTTTGAGCTGCTTCTGCAACTCTGTGTCTTCCTTGATTTTGCTCACGTACGCCCCCTGCAGGATGTTAAAAACCTTCACGTCTTCGGTGGATCTCTTGCGTCTCTTGTCCGTGCTGATGCACTCGAGCGGCATCTCAACGTAGCGGCGGATCACGGAATCGGAAGAGCACATTCGGACGATTCGAGTGTGGAAGGCTTGGGAGTCTTTGCTGACGCGCTGCACCGTGAGAAAATACGTAAACGGTCCGCTGTGGAAGGAATAGACGTAGCGTAAGTAGTAGTTCCCGCGTAAAGACGGTAACAGGTCCATGTAGGCGGCGCTCGAAAAGAACGTAAACCCGTTTTGGCTGGTTTTCATTTTACGCAGTGAGATCGTGTGCGTGTTAGCCGTCGATTTGTTTCCTGGGATTTCTGAATTTCCGACAAAGAACTGGATGACGTTGCTTTCCACGTTGAGAACCTGCGATCCTGAAGTGCTCACGACAACGTCAGAATCAAACGGAATTCCTTTTCCTAACCTAACTTTATCAGCAAAACAATAAACTTCGTCGTCAACCGTTTTGGGGCTAATTCCGTCGTCCAAAACGTGGCGTCTGCAAATCCCGTTATCCGCAGAGCCACAGCTGTACAAGCCTTTATCGTAAATATTCTCCACGACCAAAGCAATATTCTGATTGTCGACTTTAATGCTGGCATTGTCCGTTTTGATTCCGCAGGTCTCGTTCACCCGCAGCGGTCCGGTGTGGTACTCGGAGAGCCGCGTGAGATTGGCAGACAGAGCGTAGATTCGGTTCGTAGCGCCGACGTAAACGACGCCGTCCAGCGTCACCATGTTCTGAACGGGGAAGTCGGAGGTGAACGTGGGAAGTTTGTAGTCCACGGAGAGGTTGAGTTTGGTGGTTTCTGAAGAGCGGTCGCACTGGGAGGAAGCTGCGGAGAGAAAAGTCCAGAGAAGGAGCGACACCAGGACGGGTTTGAGACTGGAGACAGACATCCTGCAGGAGAGGAGAGGAAAGAGAAATTAGTGCATGAATTAGGGGTGGAAGAAAATGCTAATTCTACCATATATTGTGATATTTATTGAGCAATATTGTGTATATAAAAACAAATCTGTTTTGTTTTTGTTGCTAGATACACATTCAGATACAGACGCGGCGTTCTGTCCGCCTTCTGCGCTCATTCTGTCGTACGTTGGTCCGTTTTCCCAGAGCTTGTGCATACAGATAAATGGTGCGGTACATGTGTTGACCACTGGGGGGCGCAAGTGAACACAGTCACAGCAGAAGAAATGACTGAACATTTTAATAAGTGACCAGAGCTAAAGTTAGTTACGGTTTATTCAAAGACTGAACAGACTTTTTTCCATAAATGTGGTGTAAGCGCCGCCATGTTTGTTCTTGCTCTTTAATCTTTGACTGTTGGTGACTGTTGCCCCCTACTGGTGATTTAACATAACACACATGCTGGCAAAGAAAACAGCTGCAAGTATAAACACTGTGATGCCACCAACCTGAATAATCAAGTAAAAGAAGTGATATATTGTGTTTGTTAGTTACCCACATCACCAAAAGAAAATCTAGCCAAAAATATGTTTCCACAAACTGTAAGTACTACAACTATCAACACCCTGCAGCAACATAACTCTGTCTATGAACAAACCAAATGGAAAACATATTTAACAACATTTTATATTATTAGTGTGTAGTGTGTTTTACAGGAGCAGTAACAGCAGAGAAAACAGAGTCACGCAGCAGTGTTTGCTGAGCCGCTCGTGTGTCTGTTGTTGACTTTGGAGGCGTGCACGCAGGGGTAATGTCATCTTTTAAAACAAAGCTTGTCTTGTTCTGGTTAAAACAGACTCAAAATAATATGCAAATATGAACAAAATCTCTCTCAGTGTGCTTCATTGTCGCTCTTTGTTTGCTCAGGATCAGTAAACAGCTACGGACATCAGTGACATCCTGTTAGTGCTCCCCCTAGTGGTGGCACAGCAGCCTCATAGAAGAAAGGCATCAACATTTGGAGTTAAAAATATTATTTGTTATGTTTATTCATAATTCTAACACCACTCTGTCACAATTAAAGCCTACGGAGATCCTGCAAAACTGAAAAATCAGCAACAATTTGCATTTTATTTACATAAATCTGATTTAGTTCATAGTAAGTTTAGTAAACAAAGAAATGCTGGCAGATAATGGAGTAAAAATAGTCAAGAAAGGAAAAATATGAGAATTTTTGGAGTTTGGAGAAGCAGACAGGAGTTCGGCTTCTTGGATCTAATCCTCACTTCCACACTGTCCACAACGCTACAAATTTAAAGTTCATTTTAATAATTTTTAAGCCTGACTTTCAAAACCAAGAAAAAAAGAATAATGTGACAAACAGAGAGTAGCACGTGGTTAACGCTCAATAAATAATATCCCAAAATAAGACATTAGTTTTTACATCAAGACCAAGACCAGTCTGAGACCAGAGTGACTAAGACCAAGAAGTTCTCCACTGCTACAAAACGTTATGTACTACTACTACTACTACTACTACTACTATGGCTACTGCTACTATTACTACAACAACACTTGTGTCCAGAGGAGATGGGGCCTTTTCCCTTTAAAGTCCCCTCAGCTCAGTCTCTGGAGGAGTTTAAAAGTTGTTTTCTTTGGCGTTCAGTGCTGGAGATCTTGGCTTTTATCTTTTTTATATCTTTTTATTTTGGCTTCAGTTGTATTTTGTCACTTTTACAGTAGCTTATATTTATTGTCTGAGATATCACAAGATTATTTAATGAGGTTAATTTGTTTTATTGTTCTAATTATTGTATTTTATTTTTACGTTGCCTGTACAGTACTTTGGCCAGCTGAGGTTGTTTTTAAATGTGATCTATAAATAAATTTGACATTTGATAACTACTACTTCTACTTCTACTTCTACTTCTACTTCTACTACTACTACTACTACTACTACTACTACTACTACAGCCTCTGCTATTATTATTACTACTAATGTTTTCTTGTGTAAAAGTAATATTTTCTGCCCATAGCTAATTTCTTCTCCAGGAAATATAACTTGAGGTAAAGTATCATGTTTCTTTCCATGCGTTAAAAAGGATTTAAAAAAACAAAACTAAAAAAGATATAAAAGTAAAAACTAAAAAAGATATAAAAGACAAAACTAAAAAAGATATAAAAGACAAAACTAAAAAAGATAATAAAGACAAAACTAAAAAAGATAATAAAGACAAAACTAAAAAAGATATAAAAGACAAAACTAAAAAAAGATATAAAAGACAAACAGTGAGAGGAGGTCAGTGAAGGCAGCACCGCAGACAGACAGTGAGAGGAGGTCAGTGAAGGCAGCACCGCAGACAGACAGTGAGAGGAGGTCAGTGAAGGCAGCACCACACACAGACAGTGAGAGTGGGTCAGTGAAGGCAGCACAGACAGACAGTGAGAGGAGGTCAGTGAAGGCAGCACAGACAGACAGTGAGAGGAGGTCAGTGAAGGCAGCACAGACAGACAGTGAGAGGAGGTCAGTGAAGGCAGCACAGACAGACAGTGAGAGGAGGTCAGTGAAGGCAGCACCACAGACAGACAGTGAGAGGAGGTCAGTGAAGGCAGCACCACAGACAGACAGTGAGAGGAGGGCAGTGAAGGCAGCATCACAGACAGACAGTGAGAGGAGGTCAGTGAAGGCAGCACCACAGACAGACAGTGAGAGGAGGTCAGTGAAGGCAGCACCACAGACAGACAGTGAGAGGAGGTCAGTGAAGGCAGCACCACAGACAGACAGTGGAGAGGAGGTCAGTGAAGGCAGCATCACACACAGACAGTGAGAGGAGGTCAGTGAAGGCAGCACCAGAGGGGACGTGACGCTGTGGTTAAACTACTCACTGACTGATGCCCTGGTGACGGAGCTGACCCTGAATGCAGCACGTGGTTCTGTGTCTCTGTGAGGACAGTGGTGCATTCCTAATGGGCACTCTCCCTTTTCACCAACGTTACACCGCAGTGAGTAACTTTCTGACTCGGGTTATGATGACTGGACATTGGTTTGGCTTTGGAATGTGGCAAGAAGAATGTGGCACAATGGAAAAGTGGTTAGCACAGAAGCCTCACAGAAAGAAGATCCAGGGTTCAATTCCTGGACCGTGTGGGGCATTTCTGTGCGGAGGAACAATCACAGGCAGAGAAACCAATCTGAGAAACAAAGGGCAGGACGTAAGCAGCAAACTGCTGATCCAAACAAACAAGGATTCTTGCTGTTTTTGCCATAAAACATCAGAATCCTGCGTATTGTGAGCAGCTCTGTCCTTATTTATGAACGGGGAAAGCAGCAGAAGCCAGTTGTACAAAGACTTGAGGAAAAAGTGGGTTTGTTTGAATGTGGTGGGATGTCAGAGGGACTTTACTGTTGTTAAAATGGAAACAAGACCAAGACAAAAATCCCACAGAGGACTGAACAACAACGAGGACTTCAGCAGAACCAACAGGAGACGAAGGAAAGACCTAAACGCCATTAACCAGAGAGAAGTTACTACATTCACTCTGCTTCTGTGTTTGTAAGACACGCTGCAGGTAAACGCCTGGAGCGAAATGCTTTGCTCCGAGTGAGGCCACCGTTCCCCCATCAACCTAAAACATGCACAGTCGGCGAATCCTGCAGCCAGCTCCTCCTGACCTGGGTCTGGGCTCACATCTGCTCCACTGCTCCTGGCAGAGTCAACCCCAGTGGATCTGAAGGATGGCTCAAATGAAGAAAACTTATTTTCCTACAGGGACAATAAAGTCTGTCTTACCTTATGAATCCCTGAGGCTATACCCCAGCTACTTTGGGCCTGAGGCGGGGACACCCGAGACAATCCCGAACAATAATCAGAGACACTTACATTAAAACTATTTACGCAGATAGTCAGTGTGCTATAGACATGGATAAATAAATAAATGAGAGTTTGAAATGGAGCTAAAGCGGATGTTCAGCCTGGAAGACTCCTCCTGCTTCACCTGCTGCCTGTAAGGCTCGTCCTCAGCTCCTTCAGTGCATCACATAACATCTCACCTTTCCTGGGCCTAAGCGCCAAAGCTTTTTAAATTCAGTTCTAATGCATTTGTCTCCAGGTTGAACTAATCCAAAGCTGTGTCAGTGAAAACAATTGTTAAGAAGTCTGCTTTAAGCGAGTTTGGGCCAAAAATGCAATAAACTAAACAAACAAAAGTTGAATATAAAATAAGGGAACACCTGACTCTGGTTTGAACTGAAATGAGATTAAATGTGATCTTGTATGAAGTCATGAAACTGTCGGAAAAGACGGAAATAATTCATATTTTAGACAATAAACTGTGCCATAGCTTTGACCTTTGTGCTGGTTTCTGATTGAACACTTGACCCTAACATAATACGTTTATGGATTTCAGTGGAAGTGACTCTTATCAGTTACTAGAGAATGATTAAAGAGCTTATAACACCTTAACTCAGACATTCCCAAAGTCAGGAGCGTCACGGCGCTCCTTAAATTTACCAAAATCCCACGCAGACCCCCAACAATACAACTTCCCTCCATCCCACATTTATTTTCATGTTTTTCTCCATAGATTTCTATAAAAACATTACACAAGACACTGACTATTGGCTAAAAAGTTATATTTTTAAACAAAAACACTGTAAAAGTGAAAATGCTGCAAAAGCTCAATAACTCAAGGCAGAAGATTTTTGGGGCCAACTCAAAATCTCCACTTTCACTTAATTTGATGTTCATACGTCTAAAAACTTTTCTAATTTTTAAGTTTTTCTCTCTATCATTATTTTTTTACTCATCTTACAGCCAACTTACAGAGTTTAGAAAAAGTTATTCTTTTGTTAAATGTAGTGTATTTAGTTTTTATTATTATCAATAATACTTTTTCTGAACAGTGGAGTCAGTTGCTGTAAGATGAGCTGGAAAAAATAAAGATAGGGAGTAAAACTTTAAATGTCAAGTTTTTAGACGTATGAACGTTAAATTTGGTGAGTAAAAAATATTAGTTGAGATTTTGAGTTGATCACCAAAACTCAAAAATCTTGTTGGATCCTGTTGCCTTGAGTTTTTGCAGCATTGTTTTTTACAGTGCATTTCAAACTCCATTTCTTTTTATGTACTAAATATAGACAGCCTCTGGGGGGGCCCCTGCAGTACCCTCGCAGACCCCCAGGGGGCCTCGGGCCCCACTTTGAGAACCACTGCCTTAACTTCTGTAGCACAATGAGAAGATGACTGTGGTACTCCAGATCTGTACTCGAGTATCAGTACAGTTACTTTAAAATAACATTATTGACAAGAAATTTAAGTATTTTGTTCTTCTTCCCTTCTCAGTTTTTCCCTTCCTTGTGTGCACATTTTGATTTGGCATAGGTATTTTTTTTACACCAGATGCCCTTCCTTCCATTTATCCAGGCTTGGGACCAGCTCAAAAGGTGCACTCTGACCCTTAGTGGCTGGATTCCTCAACAAAAGTATTACTTGGGTAAAAAAGTACTGAGGGTTAAGTTTACTCATGTACTGCTTCTACTACTATTACTACTACTACTACTACTACTACTACTTTTACTATTATTATGATGCACTTTGCCACTGAGGTGAAAAAGCCTCATTTAAAGATTCTGCACATGTATTTAAAATATCTATCATATAATTAGAACAATATAGGCTTCATATAAGCTGAGCATTGGCGCTAGAGTCCACCTTTTGGGCCCTGACCCGCCAGTTGGGAAACACTGGTCTAAACTCACGTTTGCAGCAGAAAAGATTAAGAATGATAGGAAACAGTGGCGAGGGTCCAGAGGAAGTGACAGTGGCAGGTGCAGAGGAGGGATGGACGTTTGCCGCCAGAAAAACAAAAAAAAGTCTCTAAATTCCTGAGATAACAGTGCCCTGAATCAGCCCGGGCCCAGGCTGTGATGCATTCAAGGACCACGAGGAAAAACGGAAGGAAACTGTAACACATCTAAATGTTTTAATATTTATGTCTCAGCTATGTTTATTTATGTTCTGTGGTACTTTTACTCTTGTACTTCTAAGAGTAGTTTTATCATAACTTCTACTGTAGTAATATTATTTTGCAGTAACAATGCCAGGGGCGGGGCCTCAGGCAGTGCAGCCAGGGCAAAAGCACTGGGGCCCAGGAAGTTTAGGGGCCCCTAAGAGTGGCCCTTGTCCCTGTCATTTTATATTCACCATAAACAAAAACTCCACTTCATTGCACATATTTTTATTTTCAACTAATAACAAAATGTTAAACTAGGATATAAAATGTTTGTAATTTATTTTAAATATGATTTTTTCTTTAAAGGAACTGTAAGCAGCCTGCGCTCTACTGGTTTAAAACGGTACTGCAGTCTGTATCAAAACAAAAGGTCTGCCAGTCGTTCTGTTTTTCTGATTGGACGATCGGTGACGCAGTTTTAGAACCAAAAAAAAAAAAAAAAAAAAAAAGTAAACATAAACAACTTGGGCATTACATTCAATATTTTAAATTGTGAATAAACCAGCTGTGCCATTGTTATCAGTAAAACTAATATTAGATTTAAACATGTTTACATCATATCTTGAGACATGTGGGTCTTTTTTATCAAATATAAAAAAAATATATATGGCTCATAGTGGCTTTAAAATGTTTTATGATTAAAAAAAATAAAACACCAATTGTTAAAAAAAATAAAAAATTGTTTACAAGATTTTCTTTAAATAATGAACAATGAGTTGATTAAATTAACCTTTTCAAATGTGCTTCAGAACTTTGGGGCCTAATGTAAAAACCTGCCTGGGGCCCCTCATCACCAAGATACACCACTGGACACTACTCACACTGTAGTAGCAATATTCTGCAGTAACAGTACTTTAACAATAGTACTCTGCAGTAACAATACTTTAGTAATATTATTCTGCAGTAACAGTACTTTAGTAATATTATTCTGCAGTAACAGTACTCTCACTGTAGTAATATTATTCTGCAGTAACAGTACTTTAGTAATATTATTCTGCAGTAACAGTACTCTCACTGTAGTAATATTATTCTGCAGTAACAGTACTTTAGTAATATTATTCTGCAGTAACAGTACTCTCACTGTAGTAATAGTATTCTGCAGTAACAGTACTTACACTGTAGTAATATTATTCTGCAGTAACAGTACTTTAACTGTAGTAATATTATTCTGCAGTAACAGTACTCTCACTGTAGTAATATTATTCTGCAGTAACAGTACTTTAGTAATATTATTCTGCAGTAACAGTACTCTCACTGTAGTAATAGTATTCTGCAGTAACAGTACTTACACTGTAGTAATATTATTCTGCAGTAACAGTACTTTAACTGTAGTAATATTATTCTGCAGTAACAGTACTCTCACTGTAGTAATATTATTCTGCAGTAACAGTACTTTAGTAATATTATTCTGCAGTAACAGTACTCTCACTGTAGTAATAGTATTCTGCAGTAACAGTACTTGGGCTCTGGACATTTTAGTTGATCTTTTTCAAATGATTTATCTCTGAGTAAATGTGAAGTCAGATGTTTCTCACACATTTTTTGGCTGATTTCAGTCGATTGTTGGACGATGAACAGTTTCTTTACTCGACCACAGCCCTGAGCTCTGACAGTATTACAGTTGTTATTACCTGTACATGTTTATTGTTTATTGTTTGGAAACAGCAGATGTATCTTATATGTTTTGTCTGATCACATCAAAACTAAAACAGAGCTCAGCCATTACTGCACACACACGCTCAGTACTGCAGGATTTTATCACCAAATACCTCATTTTATTTTGAAGTAACAATACTCTAACCTGTAATATAGGAAAAACTTGGCTTCGCTCTTTTTACTCGTTCTTCTGTCTCCTGTCTGTTTAAAAACGCTTCTATTACGCGTCTCATTTCCCGCTCCAACTCACTAAAAACGTGTCATTACAGCGCATTCATTCATTCATTCATTCATTCATGTTTTTGTGCACAAGTGACGCAGAGAAGCGACTTTGTTTTGGTCCAGAGCGGTGAGTAATGGGGGCCCCGGCGGAGCTCGAGGCACCTGCAGCGAACACAATGCGAGCGCGAGGAGGTCTGAGTGAGCGCGAGACAAAGAGAGAGAGAGAGAGAGAGAGAGAGAGAGAGAGAGAGAGAGAGAGAGAGAGAGAGAGAGAGAGAGAGAGGGGGGGGGGGGGGGGGGGGGGGGGCGGGAAGCTGAGTCACAAAAACACGACTCGGGAAGAAATAATGAGGTTAGAGGCGAGAAAAACAAAAAGAGGAGAGAAGTGCGCCCTGACGCGCCTTTTACGCACAGAGGTCAAGGGAGGGAAAGATCTGGGATTAGACCTGGACCTGACGGCTCTAAACGGGGATAAAACCAGGACTAGATTCAGGGCTAAACCAAGACTAAACCAGGACTAAACCAAGACCTAAAACAGAGACTAAAGCAGGGCTAAGCCAGGATTAAAGATGGGTCTGCACCGCTGGACCATGATGAAGACGCAGTAACTTGCAGTAATAAGCAATGAGCTAGGATTGTAGAAGGTTCAAACTAGGACTAAACCAGACCTAGACTTGAGACTAAAGTAGGACTAAATTAAAGAATAAATCAGGACTAAACAAACAAACAAAACAAAACAAAAGCAAAAAAGAAAAAAAAAAAGAAAAGAAAAAAAAAGAAAAAGCAATGACTCGACATGGACATAGACAAGGACTTTAGTACAGGACCAAACCAGGACAAAATACACGAGTCCAAGAGAGGTTTTACTCAAGATCAGGTCTACACCGGAGCTTCACTACGAGGACTGAACCAGGACCGAACCAGGACTGAACCAGAACTGAACCAGAACTGAACCAGGACTAAACCAGGACTGAACCAGGACTGAACCAGAACTGAACCAGGACTAAACCAGGACTGAACCAGGACTAAACCAGGACTGAACCAGGACTGAACCAGAACTGAACCAGGACTGAACCAGGACTGAACCAGAACTGAACCAGGACTAAACCAGGACTGAACCAGGACTGAGCCAGGACTGAGCCAGGACCAAACCTTGAGAAAATCCAACCACAGGTTCTACAACTTTATAATATTTATATTTTAAAGCAGGGGCACAGGCAGAAGCAGGACTAAACCCAGGACTAAACCCAGGACTAAACAGAGGACTCAAATTTTAGACTAAAAAAGGACTAAACCCGGAGCAAAACGAGACCTAAACCAAGACTAAACCAGCACTAAATTCAGGACTAACCAGTGACAAAATATTGGCTGCAGACTGGACGAGACCTGAACTACGGAGCGGCCAAAGTTGTAACAGAACAGGAATAATGCAAGGATTAACCCAAAACTACATCGTGTATAAACACAGGTCTAGATTCAGATTTTTAAGTCAAAACCAGTCTAAACCCGGACTCATTAAAGTCTTGGTGTTTCCAAACTCACCTGTTTCGGAGTAGCAGCAGCCTTCGCGTTAATTCCAAATCATGTTCCGCTAAACTCCGCCAAAACTCTTCTTCTTCCGCTTCAAAACCTTCGTATTTTCCTTTTTCTCTTCGGTAAAAAATCCACAGAAGTCTTTTCCAGATCGCGGCGCGTGTCTCTGTGAAAGCCTGGAGCACGTAAAGTGACGCACGGCCACAGTGAGGTCTCTCCTCTGCGGGACTGAGGGCATCCCAGCGCTGCACACACGCGCTCCACTCCACTCCCGGCTCCGCGAGGCCCCGCCCACCGCTTTACACACACACACACACACACACACACACACACACACACACACACGCACGCACGCACGCACGCACGCGGAAGGGACAGGACGCACGCGGAGGCTCAGGGCGCAGGTGAGGAGGAGAAAGGAGGAGGTTTGACAAAGAAAGCGCTGTTTTATTCTGAATAACTAGAGTTTGTGCTGTAGTTGTGAGGTTATGGTTTTACCGAGGCTTTTATATAACACTGGGATTAATGTTTGTATTTTCAGATCATTAAAATCAGCATTTTAAGCATTTGTAAAGAGTGAAGAGCAGCATAGTTTATTAACTAAAAGTACTGATGCACAGTTTAGGCTCTGCTTATATGGAAGAATATGGTAGGCCTAGTATTTGTAGGCTAATTTATAAATTTTTTGTATCATACACCATAAAAGGTGCCCAGCTTGCATGGACTTATAAACAAAGACAACCGGCCAAATGTAGATTTTCATTTTGGCCAGAGACACAAATCCTCCCACTGCCACTGTGGCCGGCAGAAGTTTATGAATACAAACGTTAGGCCTGAATTTATGTTGCTCTCCCCGAGTGTACACCATTTATTATAAAGTAATTCATCATGGTTAAAGAAATAAATTAGTCATTTAAAAAATATGACATCTTTTAAACGATGTTACTCCACTCTTTATTCTGCTGAGAGGTAAACCTGCTTTTATATTTGATAAATCCCTGTCCATGCATAAAACCAAATTTTACATTTCATTCATTCATTTGTTCATTCATTTGTTCATCTTCTGTTGCTTATTCTCAGGGGTAGCGGGTGACTGGAGCCTATCCCAGTAACTTTGGGCCCTAGGTGGGGTCCAGCCTGGACAGGGGACAGCTGGTCGCAAGGCAAAGTTTACATTTCTGTAAACTTATTTTAATTAAACAAAACTCCACTAATTACATTGTTAGTAAAAACTTTAATTGGCAGGCAACTTTTGACAAAGACAGAGACAAAAAGTAAACATCAAGCTCTGCTGCGAGACACAAACATCAGACATCGTATCAAACACAGAGCGTCCAAGCACTGAGCACAAACTAACTTCAGTAAAAACAAACATCGGACTCTTTACAGCAGCGGTTCTCAAACGTTTTGGGGCCAGGGACCCTTCACAGGAGAGGACCCCCCCTACAGCGTCCTCTGTTCCTGAGGACTAAAACCAAATGTAAGGTAAGTGAGGATTTATTTCTGTAGTAGTTTTCATTAAATTTTATGAATGTTTCAAATTATAAACCATATCAATCAATCAACTTTTTTTTATAGAGCCCTTTACAACACTCAACCAAAGTGCTTTCCAATAAAACCAAATAAAAATCTTAATAAAACAATAAAATCAGAAAAAATATACATACATTGATACAACAAATACACAGAAAGTTTCACAGCATCACTGAGTGGTAAAAGTATGAATAAATAAGTCTAATTAAGTCTAGATTAAAACAAACAAACAAACAAAGTCTGTGATGGTTTGCGTATCAGGAAGCAGCTTCAGAGTCGGGGCCCGGTCTCCCCAGTCCCAGTCTTTGGCTCTGGCTCTCAGGACGTCCAGAACAGGTTGATGTGATGACCTCAGTTCAGTCCGACTGAGCAGGGCGAGGCCATAAGAGCTTTACAAAGACTAAAATCTTAAAATCATCATTAATCACAAATGAATGTCAAATAAATGGACAAGTAACAGCGCCTGTACCTGAGTCTGGAGGTGGTAAGTTCTGGACATGAAGCACGAGATTAGTCCCAAAAAGTCTTGGTCTCAACATGGTCTCAGTCCTTAAAATCTTGGTCTTGAGTTGACTTTGGACCTTCAAAGTCTTCGTTCCGACTCCCTAAACTCCCTATAAATCTTTATTTCAACTCATTCTTGGTCCTTAAATGTCTTGTTCTGGTCTCGGTCTCGGTTTGCTTTGGTCTTGGCTCCAGCCGCCGGTGCAAAAGGTGGCTTTACAGAACAACGGACTCCTTTAATCATGGTACAAGGTCAGCATAAAACAAAAAGTGCATTTAATTTTCAGTATCATTCAGATCACACAGACAACATTTACGCTGCTCCTCTGGGACTGAGTCGTCTCCAGGGGCAGAGGATGAGGACCGGGCCCGAGCGGACTCCGGTCTCTGGGTTTTAGTCCAGGTTCAGACACAGGGCTCTGGATCATAAACAGCTTTAAATAAACTATCGGTTCTCAATTTTGGTTTCCACAGAGTTTCCCTGCACCATTTCAGTTTGTCTTTGGAGTAACAAGATATAAATACTTTTAAACTGCGAAATACCAAAAATAAATGGCTAAATGTACAACTGTTATTAGAAACTTGGAGATATGGACGTCAGATGGTGACCGTTGTTCTTCAGCTGCTGCCTTTGCTCCTCAGACTGATTATGTCCTCTCCTAAAACACTTCTTTCCTCCACATCTTTATTCAGGTGTTGGCTTTTATTGTTCTATTGTTTGTATGTTTTTTTTAAATGATACAGCTGTTGTTTTTAGTTCTGTTAAAGTTAATTGTACACGTTTGTCAGTAGTACATGTTTAACTTCAGTGCAGTGTTGCTTTTAAAGTGCTCCATAAAAAAGTTGGATTATTTAATTTTACATAGAGTATTCATCTTCAAACTGCTGTTGTGGATGAGTACAGCTAATACTACTATAACTACTTCTTCTGCTAATGCTACTACAACTATTACTAATACTACTACTGCTTCTACTATGACTGCCATATTAAGGAACTTGTTTTGGGGAGTGGTAAGTTTATTTACATATCATTTACACATCAAGATGTAAATGTAATTCTATCTGAAATAACATGTTGTATGCAAATATAACTTTCCCCAGAAACATGGCTTGAGCTGTTGGATCGTAAATGAGCAGCTGCCAGACTCTGCTCCTGAGAACTGTCACTGACTCACAACATCAGATCAGCATCAGATCAGCTTCAGATCAGCATCAGATCAGCTTCAGATCAGCATCAGATCAGCGTCAGATCAGCATCAAATCAACGTCAGATCAACATCAGATCAGCGTCAGACCAGCTTCAGATCAGCATCAGATCAGCCTCAGATCAGCCTCAGATCAGTGTCAGATCAGCATCAAATCAACGTCAGATCAACATCAGATCAGCGTCAGACCAGCTTCAGATCAGCTTCAGATCAGCCTCAGATCAGCCTCAGATCAGCCTCAGATCAGTGTCAGATCAGCCTCAGATCAGTGTCAGATTAGCATCAGATCAGCATCAAATCAGCCTCAGATCAGCATCAGATCAGTGTCAGATCAGCCTCAGATCAGTGTCAGATCAGCGTCAGGTTAGTGTCAGATCAGTGTCAGATCAGCATCAGATCAGCATCAGATCAGCCTCAAATCAGCGTCAGATCAGTGTCAGATCAGCGTCAGGTCAGTGTCAGATCAGTGTCAGATCAGCGTCAGATCAGTGTCAGATTAGCATCAGATCGGCATCAGATTAGTGTCAGATCAGCATCAGGTCAGTGTCAGGTCAGTGTCAGATCAGCATCAGGTCAGCGTCAGATCAGCCTCAGATCAGTGTCAGATCAGTGTCAGATCAGCGTCAGATCAGTGTCAGATCAGCGTCAGGTCAGCGTCAGATCAGCATCAGGTCAGCATCAGATCAGCTTCACATCAGTATCAGATCAGCATCAGATCAGTGTCAGATCAGCCTCAGATCAGCCTCAGATCAGTGTCAGATCAGCCTCAGATCAGCATCAGATCAGTGTCAGATCAGTGTCAGATCAGCCTCAGATCAGTGTCAGATCAGCCTCAGATCAGTGTCAGATCAGTGTCAGATCAGCATCAGATCAGTGTCAGATCAGCCTCAGATCAGTGTCAGATCAGTGTCAGATCAGCGTCAGGTCAGTGTCAGATCAGCCTCAGATCAGCTTCACATCAGTGTCAGATCAGCATCAGATCAGTGTCAGATCAGTGTCAGCTCAGCATCAGATCAGTGTCAGATCAGTGTCAGATCAGCATCAGATCAGCGTCAGATCAGAGTCAGATCAGCGTCAGATCAGAGTCAGATCAGCATGAGATCTTCTTCTGCTTGTTCCTCTCGGTGGTCGTTGGTGACTAGATCCAAACGACTTTGGGCCTTAAGCAGGAGTAAAGCCTGGAGTCAGTGAGGGGCTGACGCTTGACCCGGGCGTCGCAGAAGCAGGTGTTTGGTGTCGCAAATTACGTTACATTTCTCAGAAATTAACTTCTTGATCAAAAATGAACTTCTCAATGTGCCGTGTTTACCATACCGCTGTGTCAGTGAGCCTTTATTTTGAAAGTGTAGCAGAAGTTTATTTTGACACTTGGAGCCTATCACAGCTGTTTATCTGCAGCGCATCTCACAAACACAAAAGCAGAGTGAATGTAATAACTTCTCTCTGATTAACGGCGTTTAGCTCTTTCCTTCGTCTCCTGTTGGTTCTGCTGAAGTCCTCGTTGTTGTTGGGATTTTTGTCTTTGTCCTGTTTCCATTTTAACAACAGTAAAGTCCCTCTGACGTCCCACGTAACCACCACATTCAAACAAACCCACTTTTTCCTCAAGTCTTTGTACAACTGGCTTCTGCTGCTGTCCCTGTTCACAAATAAGGACAGAGCTGCTCACAAAACACAGGATTCTGGTGTTTTATGAAAAAAACCTGGCAAGAATCCATTTTATTTTGTTCCTGTTAGCAAAGAGATACCAGATTCACTTTTAAAATAGAACAGGAAAAGAGTTAGCCGGGATAACTTCCACATTAATTTTGTTTCTCCAGTTCACCTGTACAGAGCCTGTCTGCGTATACAGGTGTATGACTGTGTGAGTGTGAATGAGTGAGAGCCCATGGAGGTAGAAAAGCACAGGATAAATGTGAACTTTTACCTTTTACATGTCTTCGGACGGTATAGCACCTGACTAAACCAGGACTAAACCAGGACTAAACCAGGACTAAACCAGGATTAAACCAGGACTAAACCAGGACTAAACCAGGTCTAAACCAGGACTAAACCAGGACTAAACCAGGACTAAACCAGGACTAAACCAGGTCTAAACCAGGACTAAACCAGAACTAAACCAGGACTAAACCAGGACTAAACACGGACTAAACCTGGACTAAACCAGGACTAAACCAGGACTAAACCAGGACTAAACCAGGACTAAACACGGACTAAACCTGGACTAAACCAGGACTAAACCAGGACTAAACCAGGACTAAACCAGGACTAAACCAGAACTAAACCAGGACTAAACCAGGACAAAACCAGGTCTAAACCAGGACTAAACCAGGACTAAACCAGGACTAAACCAGGACTAAACCAGGACTAAACCAGGACTAAACCTGGACTAAACCAGGACTAAACCTGGACTAAACCAGGACTAAACCAGGACTAAACCAGGACTAAACACGGACTAAACCTGGACTAAACCAGGACTAAATCAGGACTAAACCAGGACTAAACACAGACTAAACCTGGACTAAACCAGGACTAAACCAGGACTAAACCAGGACTAAACCAGGTCTGAACCAGGTCTAAACCAGGACTAAACCAGGTCTAAACCAGGACTAAACACGGACTAAACCTGGACTAAACCAGGACTAAACCAGGACTAAACCAGGTCTGAACCAGGTCTAAACCAGGACTAAACCAGGACTAAACCAGGTCTAAACCAGGTCTAAACCAGGACTAAACCAGGACTAAACCAGGACTAAACCAGGACTAAACCCGGACTAAACCAGGTCTGAACCAGGTCTAAACCAGGACTAAACCAGGACTAAACCAGGTCTAAACCAGGTCTAAACCAGGACTAAACCAGGACTAAACCAGGACTAAACACGGACTAGCATGCATAAAATCATAATTCCATGTCATTAAAACAACATTTAGGCTTCAAATAAACCTAACATTACATCCTCCCTGTGAGCCACGTCTGGACCCTGACCCCCCAGTTGAAACTCTCTGGTGTGGTGCGTATCCTTTGGAAGTACTGCGACCTTGAAGTGAAGTTACTTGTTGCCTGTGGGAGTGAGTGAGTCCAGAGGAATGTCTCACCTGCCTCTGTTTGTGACTCAGACCCGGGTCACAAAAGAAGAACTGGGCTGGAACTAACTCTGCACTGTAAAAAAAAACCTCGTGAATCACCGAAGTCAAAGATTTGCGATGTTTTTGGACACAAAGAGAAGGAAAACAGGGAATGGGAGGAGGAGCGGGTTGAACTTTTGACAGGTGAGGAGTTAATGGGACACGAGCTGAGAGACGGTCACTAAACTCTCAACACATTTTCACTCTTTCACGTCAGAGCCACAAGCCCCGCCCACTCCTCTCAATACTTTTCACTCAGATCACAACACGGAGTTTAAGAAGTCAACAATACTTTTAGATTTTTCTCAAATGACTTTTTAACTTTACTGTACTTATATTACTGTGACCTGAGAAAAATGTTAAAGGGAAAATGTTATTTTAAAATATTAAAAATCTCAAGTGAATCAATTTTTTGACTTTGGTAACGTGCTCTCCTTGTATTTAGACATTTTGTCTTTTAACCAGATAGTGTAGTAGTAGTAGTAGTAGTAGTAGTAGCAGTAGTAGTAGTAGTAGTAGTACTAGTAGTAGTAGTAGTAGTAGTAGTAGTACTAGTAGTAGTAGTAGTACTAGTAGTAGTAGTAGTAGTAGTAGTACTAGTAGTAGTAGTAGTAGTACTAGTAGTAGTAGTAGTAGTAGTAGTAGTAGTACTAGTAGTAGTAGTAGTACTAGTAGTAGTAGTAGTAGTACTAGTAGTAGTAGTAGTAGTAGTAGTAGTAGTACTAGTAGTAGTAGTAGTACTAGTAGTAGTAGTAGTAGTACTAGTAGTAGTAGTAGTAGTAGTAGCAGTAGTAGTAGTAGTAGTAGTACTAGTAGTAGTAGTAGTAGTAGTAGTACTAGTAGTAGTAGTAGTACTAATAGTAGTAGTAGTAGTAGTAGTAGTAGTAGTACTAGTAGTAGTAGTAGTAGTAGTACTAGTAGTAGTAGTAGTAGTACTAGTAGTAGTAGTAGTAGTAGTAGTAGTAGTACTAGTAGTAGTAGTAGTACTAGTAGTAGTAGTAGTAGTACTAGTAGTAGTAGTAGTAGTAGTAGTAGTAGTACTAGTAGTAGTAGTAGTACTAGTAGTAGTAGTAGTAGTACTAGTAGTAGTAGTAGTAGTAGTAGTAGTAGCAGTAGTAGTAGTAGTAGTAGTAGCAGTAGTAGTAGTAGTAGCAGTAGTAGTAGTAGTAGTAGTAGCAGTAGCAGTAGTAGTAGTAGTAGTAGTAGTAGTAGTAGTAGTAGTAGCAGTAGTAGTAGTAGTAGTAGCAGTAGTAGTAGTAGTAGTAGTAGTAGCAGTAGTAGTAGTAGTAGTAGTAGCAGTAGCAGTAGTAGTAGTAGTAGTAGTAGTAGTAGTAGTAGTAGTAGCAGTAGTAGTAGTAGTAGTAGTAGCAGTAGCAGTAGTAGTAGTAGTAGATGAGCGCAGTGAAAGTGTTTTTTATGATGCTGTGTAAAAGACTTTAATTGATTTGTACAGAGAGAGCCATAAACCTGTCAGACTCTAAACCAGGACTAAACCAGGTCTAAACCAGGACTAAACCAGGACTAAACCAGGTTTAAACCAGGACTAAACCAGGTCTAAACCAGGACTAAACCAGGACTAAACCAGGTCTAAACCAGGACTAAACCAGGACTAAACCAGGACTAAACCAGGACTAAACCAGGTTTAAACCAGGACTAAATCAGGTCTAAACCAGGACTAAACCAGGTCTAAACCAGGACTAAACCAGGTCTAAACCAGGACTAAACCAGGACTAAACCAGGACTAAACCAGGTCTAAACCAGGTTTAAACCAGGTCTAAACCAGGACTAAACCAGGTCTAAACCAGGACTAAACCAGGACTAAACCAGGTCTAAACCAGGACTAAACCAGGACTAAACCAGGTTTAAACCAGGACTAAACCAGGACTAAACCAGGTTTAAACCAGGACTAAACCAGGTCTAAACCAGGACTAAACCAGGTCTAAACCAGGACTAAACCAGGTCTAAACCAGGACTAAACCAGGACTAAACCAGAACTAAACCAGGACTAAACCAGGTTTAAACCAGGACTAAACCAGGTCTAAACCAGGACTAAACCAGGTCTAAACCAGGACTAAACCAGGTCTAAACCAGGACTAAACCAGGACTAAACCAGGACTAAACCAGGTCTAAACCAGGTTTAAACCAGGTCTAAACCAGGACTAAACCAGGTCTAAACCAGGACTAAACCAGGACTAAACCAGGTCTAAACCAGGACTAAACCAGGACTAAACCAGGTTTAAACCAGGACTAAACCAGGACTAAACCAGGTTTAAACCAGGACTAAACCAGGTCTAAACCAGGACTAAACCAGGTCTAAACCAGGACTAAACCAGGTCTAAACCAGGACTAAACCAGGACTAAACCAGAACTAAACCAGGACTAAACCAGGACTAAACCAGGACTAAACCAGGACTAAACCAGGACTAAACCAGGTCTAAACCAGGACTAAACCAGGACTAAACCAGGACTAAACCAGGTCTAAACCAGGACTAAACCAGGACTAAACCAGGACTAAACCAGGTTTAAACCAGGACTAAACCAGGTCTAAACCATGACTAAACCAGGTCTAAACCAGGACTAAACCAGGTCTAAACCAGGACTAAACCAGGACTAAACCAGGTCTAAACCAGGACTAAACCAGGTTTAAACCAGGACTAAACCAGGTCTAAACCAGGACTAAACCAGGACTAAACCAGGACTAAACCAGGTCTAAACCAGGACTAAACCAGGTTTAAACCAGGTCTAAACCAGGACTAAACCAGGTCTAAACCAGGACTAAACCAGGACTAAACCAGGACTAAACCAGGACTAAACCAGGTCTAAACCAGGACTAAACCAGGACTAAACCAGGACTAAACCAGGACTAAACCAGGTCTAAACCAGGTTTAAACCAGGTCTAAACCAGGACTAAACCAGGTCTAAACCAGGACTAAACCAGGACTAAACCAGGTCTAAACCAGGACTAAACCAGGACTAAACCAGGTTTAAACCAGGACTAAACCAGGACTAAACCAGGTTTAAACCAGGACTAAACCAGGTCTAAACCAGGACTAAACCAGGTCTAAACCAGGACTAAACCAGGTCTAAACCAGGACTAAACCAGGACTAAACCAGAACTAAACCAGGACTAAACCAGGACTAAACCAGGACTAAACCAGGACTAAACCAGGTCTAAACCAGGACTAAACCAGGACTAAACCAGGACTAAACCAGGTCTAAACCAGGACTAAACCAGGACTAAACCAGGACTAAACCAGGTTTAAACCAGGACTAAACCAGGTCTAAACCATGACTAAACCAGGTCTAAACCAGGACTAAACCAGGTCTAAACCAGGACTAAACCAGGACTAAACCAGGTCTAAACCAGGACTAAACCAGGTTTAAACCAGGACTAAACCAGGTCTAAACCAGGACTAAACCAGGACTAAACCAGGACTAAACCAGGTCTAAACCAGGACTAAACCAGGTTTAAACCAGGACTAAACCAGGACTAAACCAGGTTTAAACCAGGACTAAACCAGGTCTAAACCAGGACTAAACCAGGACTAAACCAGGTCTAAACCAGGACTAAACCAGGTTTAAACCAGGACTAAACCAGGTCTAAACCAGGTCTAAACCAGGTCTAAACCAGGACTAAACCAGGTCTAAACCAGGACTAAACCAGGACTAAACCAGGACTAAACCAGGTCTAAACCAGGTCTAAACCAGGACTAAACCAGGTTTAAACCAGGACTAAACCAGGACTAAACCAGGTTTAAACCAGGACTAAACCAGGTCTAAACCAGGACTAAACCAGGACTAAACCAGGTCTAAACCAGGACTAAACCAGGTTTAAACCAGGACTAAACCAGGTCTAAACCAGGTCTAAACCAGGTCTAAACCAGGACTAAACCAGGACTAAACCAGGACTAAACCAGGTCTAAACCAGGTCTAAACCAGGACTAAACCAGGTTTAAACCAGGACTAAACCAGGACTAAACCAGGTTTAAACCAGGACTAAACCAGGTCTAAACCAGGACTAAACCAGGACTAAACCAGGTCTAAACCAGGACTAAACCAGGTTTAAACCAGGACTAAACCAGGTCTAAACCAGGTCTAAACCAGGTCTAAACCAGGACTAAACCAGGACTAAACCAGGTCTAAACCAAGACTAAACCAGGACTAAACCAGGTCTAAACCAGGACTAAACCAGGTTTAAACCAGGACTAAACCAGGTCTAAACCAGGTCTAAACCAGGTCTAAACCAGGACTAAACCAGGTTTAAACCAGGACTAAACCAGGTCTAAACCAGGTCTAAACCAGGTCTAAACCAGGACTAAACCAGGTCTAAACCAGGACTAAACCAGGACTAAACCAGGTCTAAACCAAGACTAAACCAGGTTTAAACCAGGACTAAACCAGGACTAAACCAGGTCTAAACCAGGACTAAACCAGGACTAAACCAGGACTAAACCAGGTCTAAACCAGGACTAAACCAGGTTTAAACCAGGACTAAACCAGGACTAAACCAGGTTTAAACCAGGACTAAACCAGGTCTAAACCAGGAGTAAACCAGGACTAAACCAGGACTAAACCAGTACTAAACCAGGACTAAACCAGGACTAAACCAGGTTTAAACCAGGACTAAACCAGGACTAAACCAGGTTTAAACCAGGACTAAACCAGGTCTAAACCAGGACTAAACCAGGTCTAAACCAGGACTAAACCAGGACTAAACCAGGACTAAACCAGGTCTAAACCAGGACTAAACCAGGTTTAAACCAGGACTAAACCAGGTCTAAACCAGGACTAAACCAGGACTAAACCAGGACTAAACCAGGTCTAAACCAGGACTAAACCAGGTTTAAACCAGGACTAAACCAGGACTAAACCAGGTTTAAACCAGGACTAAACCAGGTCTAAACCAGGACTAAACCAGGACTAAACCAGGTCTAAACCAGGACTAAACCAGGTTTAAACCAGGACTAAACCAGGTCTAAACCAGGTCTAAACCAGGTCTAAACCAGGACTAAACCAGGTCTAAACCAGGTCTAAACCAGGACTAAACCAGGACTAAACCAGGTCTAAACCAGGACTAAACCAGGACTAAACACGGACTAAACCTGGACTAAACCAGGACTAAACCAGGTCTAAACCAGGACTAAACCAGGACTAAACACGGACTAAACCTGGACTAAACCAGGACTAAACCAGGTCTAAACCAGGACTAAACCAGGACTAAACCAGGACTAAACACGGACTAAACCTGGACTAAACCAGGACTAAACCAGGACTAAACCAGGACTAAACCAGGACCGCTTGCAGTACCTTCACGGCCCCCCAGGAGGCCCCGGACCCCACTTTGGGAACCACTGCTCTCCACTTTACAAGTTCTTATCTAAACCTGTTCATAAACACACAGCTTTTTAATGGCAGCTCATGTTTTTTCTTTCTTGTTTGTTGTAGAACTGATATTTTTCGTCCCATGTGTGGCGCAGCTGCGAGGGGTGTGTCCCACAAGTTGAGAACCACAGTAAAGTCAGCTTTGGCACCAGGCTATGACTCAGGGAGGAAGAAAAGTGAAAATAAAAATATAAAGAGAAGGTCTGAGCCTACAGTGGAGGACAGAGAGTGACCAACGCTCCAGGAATTAGCCGCGTCCACCACAGGCACCTGCTGTTAGACCGCACCACTTCCTGTTTGTTTCCTGTGTTTGGGACGAGGTCAGGGCACAGACTTAAAGATAAATATAGAAGAGAAACATGGAAATAAACGGTGTCAGCGTTCCCAACAGTCCTGGAAAACCTGGAAAAGAACTGAACAATATTCTATAGTCATGGAAAATAAAAAGTCTTGGAAAAGTTTGTTCTGGAAAATGATTTCTCCTCCCTCTGCTCCTCTCGGTGTCTTTCTTAAATCAGTCCTGCATGGGGCGAGTTTTCTGAAGTTTTCAAATAACAAAAGGCTTTTAGTTTGAAAAGTAAGACCAACACTGAAAGACTTTAACTTAAACCTAAGACTTAAACCTTTAAAAAAACAGTTATTATATCTCATTATTATATTAAAATACAAAAAGGAAAGATTGTTTAACAAGAAATATATTATTTTGTTGTTGGATGTGTCACTGATGTTGATTTTGATGAATTCTTTTTGGACATAGTCTTTTTTTTTTTTTAAACATGACACTTGTTGGCTTTAGGACTGAAAGTGTTGTATGTCATTTATGTTTTTGCCTTACAGTAGAGGACAATGCAGAGAAACTGATATAACAGAGTCATCAAAGTCATTTTTCATTTTTAGGGTCTTTATTTCAAAAAAAGGCTGCTTTTGCTGAGATGGTCGTCACTAGAGCTGCAACTAACGATTATTTTGATAATCGATTAATCTGTCAATTACTTTTTGATTAGTTGATTAATAATTGGATAGAGAAGAGTGAGTAAAATGGTTAAAAACTTGAGGTGTTTTACAGTTTTTGTTAACAATTGGTGATAATGCTGCTGTGAAGGCTGCCCTTGCCACACATGAAGGGAAGTAATGACCCTGCCCATATTTTGATGGTTTCATTCATTTTACACACACTTTTCACACATCACACCATACACTCATTAATCACACCACACACTATTTACTTTCATATATTTTGTGTTCATTGGTATTTGTTTTGTGTTTTTAGTGGTGTTTGGGAGCCTGGAGCCTGCCTGTTGTCAGTCACCTGAATGTGGGCGGTCCTTCCAAGACTCCACCCTGGACTGATCCAAGGCGGCCGTATTAAAGGGGAGGTTTAGCTTGAGTTATTGTAGGTTTTAAGCTATTTGTTTTCTTTTCTTAGTAATATTGGTTTCTAATTTATTTTGCTAAATCTAACCCCTATTTAGTACATTTGTTTTTTGGTCTATTGTGTATTGTTTAGTCTTGTTATCCCCCTGTGTGTTTTCTGGTTTGATCAGCCAGGTTAAATGTCCCCTGTGTGTGCTCTTTGTTAGGTGTTTTTGTCTTGTGTTCAGTGTAATGTTAAGTTGGGAGTTAGATTTAGTTTTCTCAGTGACTTTGTATTAATTTTGACCTCTGTTACGGGCCCATTGTTATACTTTGTAGTTCATTTTTGGGCTGAATAAAAGCCTTTACTTTTTGAAAAGTTTGGTGTGTTCTGTGCCTGGCCATCGGTCCCTTACAGCTACCAAAAATCACTTAATTTTTACAAAATTAAATCAGACAAAGATGTTTACATAGAGCATATATACATCAAATATCATCTGTAATACATATATGATATTTTTAATCAAAAAACAAAATGTACATTGTTTTTAACGTTTACTGCTCTGTGTAGGAAATAAAACCTTCTCTCACAGAACATGGCAGTGTCAGAGTTTGTTAAATATCCCAGTTGGAGATTATTTGATTACTAAATTAGTTGACAATTATTTCAATAATTGATTATAATCGATTAATCCGATTATTTGTTACAGCCCTCGTCGTCACCTGTGAAGTGAACTTTTATTATGCTTTTATTAAGTTTTAATGGAAGTCAGTGGGAGCAATTTGTTTCTAAAGTTGTTTGTAGCCAGCGCAGAACTGACTGAGACTGGAATCTGAATCTGAAATGTGTTGTATGATAACTGTGTAATAACTGTATTATTAATGTGTAATAATAACTGTAAGTCAGAGCAGTGGTGTTTATGTTTATTTTATTTAATATGGGACAGTGTATATTAATTAACATGTGTTCATCAGTCCAGCTGTAAATGTGCCAGAGTTAGCCAAACAGGCTAATGTTCATCTGTAGTCCCACTGGCAAAGAAAAAGGAAATATAACAGGCGCATAAACAATCAGGACATTACACAGGACACAAGGACAAAAGTCGATGAGATTTCAGAACAGATTAAAAAACACAGGGTACGTGAAGCACAGATCAGACTGAACACGAGCTGATGAAGAGCTGCGTCTCCTCTGCAGATCTCTGAGAGCTGCTGTCTTTGAACTGGACACAGGTTTATGAAGCCGCTCTGACCTTGGCCTCAGTCAGCACTGAGTCATTAACCCAGACTCACTGTCCCAGGATCAGTCCCAGGATCAGTCCCAGGATCAGTCCCAGGATCAGTCCCAGGATCAGTCCCAGGATCAGTCCCAGGATCAGTCCCAGGATCAGTCCCAGGATCAGTCCCAGGATCAGTCCCAGGACGGATCCTGAGGTCCAGGTTCAGTCCTGGTCCGTCCTGAAGCAGCACTGAAGTTTTACACCAACGACCACCTCACAAATGTTTGGCTTTTCAACTTACAAATTTAATGGATTAAAGCAGAACTAGAGTGGGACTAAAGCAGGATACAACCAGGACTAAAACCAGGTCTAAACCCAGACAAAACCAGGTCTAAACCCAGACAAAACCAGGTCTAAACCAGGACTAAACCAGGACTAAACCAGGTCTAAACCCAGACAAAACCAGGTCTAAACCAGGTCTAAACCAGGTCTAAACCAGGACTAAACCAGGACTAAACCAGGTCTAATTAACCTGGTAAGCTTTTTGTCATAATAACCTTAATATTATTTAAGCAATTAAATTGAGTTCTGTTAATTTTAACAGTCATTTATTCTTAAAAGTGAGTGAGATCGGGATCGGGAAAGGCACGGGGTCTGTACCTGCTGGCCGTTCGTTTTCATGTTTCCCAATAAGAAAACAAAAATAGGAAACAAGCCCTTATCCAATTACTATTTTATATTAGGCTACAATACATCAAAACTCAAAAAACTCAAAACTCAAAACTCTGTCTGCCTTTTAGACTGAGAAGCATTTATCCAGGTGCACACTTTGCTCCTTCAAACCTTTCACATGGGCTCGTTTTGGCTTTGTTCTTCTGAGCGAGTAGTGGCCACGCAGTTGTTGCACGGTGCACCACAGATCTCTGCACCGTGCGCCAGTGTTACCTCGGCAACCGCCAAGGCTGCACGTAACAGAAATCATCTTTCATTTGCGTTAAATCTGCTGTGTCCTGGCACTCACCGCTTTTAAGGACAGCGCTCCCATCACAGTCACAGACAGGTGAGGGGCGGGGCTCCCGTCACAGCTGCAGACAGGTGAGGGGCGGGGCTCCTGTCACAGCTGCAGACAGGTGAGGGGCGGGGCTGCATCGAGAAAATACTGCAAGAAAATACAACAGAACTTAAAGCTGGACTTACCTCCTGCTGTCTGTTCCCTTCCCGTCGCCGTAAATCATCTGCCTTCATCTCTGCAAGGATTTATTCGACGTTTTACATCAGATGCCCTTCCTGATGTAACAAAAAAGGACACTGAAGCGTCGGCCTGGACTTCGAAAACAGCTCTGCCCCGAAAGAAACCGCGACTAAACCAAAAACATGATCAGGACTAAAACAGGGCTGAACTAAGGAGGAGTGAGACGGGCAGCAAGATGAATGAATGAATGAATGAATTTTATTTTATTTGTATCTGTCAAACTGGGACTGGGCTGAAGTCTGCTGCAGATCTGAGTCCATCCGTCCCACACAAATCACACACTTCCTGTTCTCAGAGCTCATTTACACCGCACACATTTTCAAGATTTTTAAAACATTTGACAGAGAATTAATCATCATGAAGATAAATCCATAATTGTTCGCCAAAAACAGAAAACATCTGTCCTGATTTTACGTTTCAAACATAAGCAAATCTTTCGGAAAATGGAAGAATGCCCAAAGGAAGGAACAACATTTTCAACATTTTTAACAATACACAGTGTCCATGGATAGCTTTTGGATTCTTTAAAAAGATGATTAGTAGAATTAGTTTGTTTTACATGCATTTCCCCAGATTTTGCAGCAATATGACAAATAATGCAACACAGAATATGAGTTACCGTATTTTCCGCACTATAAGGCGCATCGGATTATAAGGCGCACCTTCAATGAATGGCCTATTTTAAAACAGTTTTCATATATAGGGCGCACCGCATTATAAGGCGCATCCACTAGATGGCGCTGCGCTAAAGGGAATGTCAATAAAACAGTCAGATAAGTCAGTCAGTCAAACTTTATTAATAGAATACAAACCAGCGTTCTTACAACTCCCTCGTTGAAAACTAGGGGTGCACCGATACCACTTTTTTTCAAATCGATACGAGTACGAGTACTTCCATTTGAGTACGTACCGATACGAGTACTTATATAGGGGTAACTTTATAGTTTATACAGTCACACTGCTGTATCTCATTCATCCCATACCGTGTCGTCTTTTTGCCGTCTGTCCCCGCTCTGCGATGCTAAGTTATTTTTACAACAGAGTGGTTTGAACACAGCTAACCATGGCTAAAATTAGCTGAATATGGACATGTTATACCTCATTTAAAGCTTAGATTCTCCTCTATTCAGTCACTAAAATAATTTTAAAGACAGATTGAGCATCTGCGCATCACCTGCGGAGATTCGCCATTACATACAGGAGCTAACACAATTAGCAACGGTACTTCTTATGTTTTATCAAATAACATTATATCATTTTCGGGACAACTAGGACAACAAAAGGACAACTGCTTAAGTTTTAGGACTCGCGTATGATTTGGGATAAGTCTGGTTGAGCAGAATGTAGAGCCAGCTTTGCTTTTAAAACCTGTCACTTCGGCGACGCCCCCTGAATACGGTAGCCATAATTAACCAACATTGATCCATATATAAGGCGCATCGGATTATAAGGTGCACTGTCGGTTTTTGAGAAAATTAAAGGCTTTTAGGTGCGCCTTATAGTGCGGAAAATACAGTAGTTAGTTTCTTGTTTAATATCTTTTTAGATGTACCAACAGTTTTTGATCATTTATGTTTGCTGTAATCACTCCCAAGAACTTAGTCTCATAAACTCAAGATAAATCAGTGCAGCAAATAAAAATAGTTGACTTTAAAATATTGCAAACAATGTACAAAGCAAATATAAATACTTTACCAATAAATATTCAAAAAATGTTTGAAAAAAGAGTAAGCACTTACCATTTGAAAGGAACAGAAGTGTTTAAAAACCTAGATTCAGAACTAAAGTGATGGAGTGAAATATTGCAGTATATGGTGTAAAATTATGGAACAATCTTAATAAAGAAACCAAAGAATCAAGGTCACTTAATATAATTAAAAAAAATTATTAAATCAAGTGTATTGAATAGTAACCAAAATGTAAATTAAAGTAGTGGTCTGTGATAAAGTTTTGATGAAGTTTAAAAATTAAATTGAGTTATGTTGAGATGCTAAAATGAAAATTAAATGTGAAATGTAATTTTTTTTTGTTAAAAAGGGGCAGAAAATATAAGATTTTTTTTCTTCTCTCTGCTCCTTTTCATTCAAACTTCATGCTGTCATGTAAACATTTCTGCTTTGTTTTTTTCTCTTTTATATAATGAATGAAAAAAAAAAACAAAAAGGTTGAAAAAAGGAAAAAAAAAGGCTAAACCATGTTTAAAAGACTTAGCGTTGTCACTGAATCAATTAGTGACTTCACATTTACTGAACAATGTCATTCATTTCATATCAGTGTTATAATAAGATTTAATTTTGGACATGTTGTTGTTATTCTTCCACACAGAGCGCTCTCAGATCATCTCCCGCTCCTCTGTCTTCAGTTTAATAAAAGACAGAAATGAGAGCGGAAATCAAAGATGGCGGCGCGATACCTGTCAGGAAATGGAGCGTGGCCTGTTTCCTGAGTCCTGTCTGTGTCTCTGCGGCTCTCGTGTCTGGGTCCGTCCCGCCTCCGTCCCGTCGCAGAGGCAGAGGTCACAGCGGGACGGCGGAAGAAATGAACGGCTGAATAAGTTCACAGCAAAATACAACAATAACACATGAACATACGCTTCACAAATATCTGTCTTTTATTTGAGCTGGACACACATCAGAGCAGCTGTTCCTAAAGTCAAGAGCGTCACGACCTCCTGAACTTTCCAAAAATCCCAGGTGGGCCTCTGAGTAAAAGACTTCCCTCTGTTCAGAAACCCTGTCATGTTTTACTGCACATATTTCTATTAAACAAACTTACAAAAAACAAAACAAAACACTGACTTTTGGCTAAAAATGGTTTTAAATCAGGGGCGGCTCCAGACAAATATCATTGAGGGGGCAATGGGGGGTCCATATTAAATAAAGAGGGGGCAATGAAATTCTGATGCAACAATAAATCAAGTCCAAGTTTATTTATTTTTATATAACACGTTTAAAAACAGACAAGTGCTGTACAGTGTTAATAAAATAGAATATCAGTAAAAAAAAACACAACAATAGCTACAAATAAAGCAACAGAACACAGCTAAAACAATAAAAATAAAAATCAAGTAAAAACCAATAAAACAACGTTAAAAAATATTAAGAAGTGTCCAGCTCAGCTTGTGTTAAAGACCAAAAACAACAGGCTAAAATCAATAAACAAAATATAAATTACTATTAGTATTGAGCAACACTATTATCTATTCTACTATCAACTGCTGTATACAGTCTTAATTTAAGTGAATAATGGCCGCAGTTTATTATTTTTTTATGTTTAAAGTAATATTTTTAAACAAGTATCACACATGTAAATGGAAAAATACTCCACTGTTTACTGTTTTTTTAAACTACTTTGCTGAATATTTGAAGTCACTTAAACGTCTCTAACATGAACAAGAAAACTGCCACGATCCACCAAAACATTGCAAAATCTTTGTTGTTTTAAACCTGATGCCTTGCCCGTTCCAGATTTGTTTTTATTTTATAATTTTTTTGTTTGTTGTACAAGAATATTTAGTCACTTCACAATTTTTGTACTGAAACTGTTTATGTCAGATGTACTTCCCTGATTTGTTTTTTAGCCTACATGTTACTAGGAATAAAAAACAAACAAACAAACAAATACTATATATATACACTGAACAAAAATATAAATGCAACACTTTTGCTTTTGCTCCCATTTTTTATGAGATGAACTCAAAGATCTGAAACTTTTTCTACAAACACAAAATAACCATATCTCTCAAATATTGTTCTCAAATCTGTCAAATCTGTGATAGTGAGCACTTCTCCTTTGCCGAGATAATCCATCCCTCCTCACAGGTGTGCCATATCCAGATGCTGATGAGACAGCATGATTATTGCACAGGTATGCCTCAGACTGGCCACAATAAAAGGCCACTCTGAAATGTGCAGTTTAATCACAGCACAATGCCACAGATGTCGCAAGTTTTGAGGGAGCGTGCAGTTGGCTGCTGACGGCAGGAATGTCCACCAGAGCTGTTGCTCGTGAATTGAATGTTCATTTCTCTACCATAAGCCGTCTCCAAAGGCGTTTCAGAGAAGTTGGCAGTACATCCAACCAGCCTCACAACCGCAGACGACGTGTAACCACACCAGCCCAGGACCTCCACATCCAGCATGTTCACCTCCAAGATCGTCTGAGACCAGCCACTCGGACAGCTGCTGAAACAATCGCTCTGCATAACCAAAGAATTTCTGCACAAACTGTCAGAAACCGTCTCAGGGAAGCTCATCTGCAGCTCGTCGTCCTTATCGGGGTCTCGACCTGACTCCAGGTCGTCGTCGTAACCGACTTGAGTGGGCAAATGCTCACATGCGATGGCGCCTGGCTCGTTGGAGAGGTGTTCTCTTCACGGATGAATCCCGGTTTACACTTTTCAGGGCAGATGGCAGACAGCGTGTGTGGCGTCGTGTGGGTGAGCGGTTTTCTGATGTCACTGTTGTGGATCGAGTGGCCCATGGTGGCGGCGGGGTTATGGTATGGGCAGGCGTATGTTATGGACGAAGAACACAGATGCATTTTATTGATGGCATTTTGAATGCACAGAGATATCGTGACGAGATCCTGAGGCCCATTGTTGTGCCATACATCCAACAACATCACCTCATGTTGCAGCATGATAATGCACGACCCCATGTTGCAAGGATCTGTACACAATTCTTGGAAGCTGAAAACATCCCAGTTCTTGCATGGCCAGCATACTCACCAGACACGTCACCCATTGAGCATGTTTGGGATGCTCTGGATCGGCGAATACGACAGCAGAGTGGCCTTTTATTGTGGCCAGTCTGAGGCACACCTGTGCAATAATCATGCTGTCTCATCAGCATCTGGATATGGCACACCTGTGAGGAGGGATGGATTATCTCGGCAAAGGAGAAGTGCTCACTATCACAGATTTGACAGATTTGTGAACAATATTTGAGAGATATGGTTATTTTGTGTATGTAGAAAAAGTTTCAGATCTTTGAGTTCATCTCATGAAAAATGGGAGCAAAAGCAAAAGTGTTGCGTTTATATTTTTGTTCAGTGTAGATAGAATAGATATTAGGTACTGTAAGCAGCAGCACTCCTACTGGTTTAAAACAGTACTGCAGTCTAAAGCAAAACAATGGTCTCTTTTCTGATTGGACAATCGGCGATGATGTTTTAGAACCAAAACAAAAAATGTAAACAAAAAACAACTTGGCTGTTATGGAAAATATATTTGTATTTGTTAATAACTGAACTGTACCATTGTTATCAGTAAAAGTAATATTTAATGTATCCTCCTACTTTTTAGTCTCACCTTTTGCCCTAAGCACAAAAAAAAAAAAAAAAAAAAGCACCAATAAAGACTGCCATAGAAATTATAATATATAATTTAATGGTCAATAATTCCATTTTATTTTTCATGGTTAAAATGATTAACTTCAGTCCTCATCACACACAGCAAACATTTCATTCTGTTTATGAAAGTGAAGCCTTAAATTCCAGTTTGTGTGGTGCAGACACATCCAGCACAAACCTCTGCCTCTGCTCAGTCTGGGACCTTTTTCTACTTTGCCCTGATGTGCACATCTCTGTAAGAACTACATTTTGGATTTGTGCTCACGCAAACACAAACAAACTCATTTCTCAACAAACACTTTCACACCAATTTATGACAAAAATACACCCAAATCATTTTAGTTCAAAACATGTTTTTTATTTGCCTTGTAGGCTTGATCATTTATACAAACACTAATGTGGCCATCTCCACATTTATACCTCTGTCTACCATATATGGGGAAATGGCGCCACCTAGTGAAAAACAATAAAAACTAAAATTCCAATCCCTCACTGTCATGAATCCATGAAATACTTGATAAAAATGTGAAATTATATTGCAGTGACAGTGTAAGTGTGTAGGAAGTCAATGGCACAAAAAATGTCTTAGGAGTAAAGGTGGGACTATTTTTTTAGACACCTTTTTAAGAGAATTTTTCAAAAAAAATAATCCTTAAATCTGAAAATTCCTCCAAAAATCCACACCTGAGGCAAAATCTATGCCATTTGAATCAACACAGCAAAAGTTATCCTCAAAAAACTGCTGCAAAACATCAAAAAATGTCTTAAGACTGTAGCAATGGTTCCCAAAGTGGGGTCCGGGGCCCCCTGGGGGTTTGCAAAGGTACTGCAGGGGGGCCCCAGAGGTTGTCTAAGGTAAGTACATAAAAATAAATTGAGTTTGAAATGAATTACTTGCTTAGTTAGTTATTTGCTTGTTTAAAAATAAGAGTTTAAAACAATTTTTAGCCAACAGTCGGTGTTTTTTGTGAGTTTTTTATAGAAATCTATGGAGAAAAACATGGCTTAGTCTTTTGAAGAGAGGGAAGTTTTACAGGTGGGGGTCCGTGTGGGGTTTTTAGAAGTTTAAGGGGGACGGACCTGACTTTGGGAATGGCTGGGCTGCAGGATAAACAGGTTTACATCACATCTGGGACACATGTGGCTCATTTTTATGAAATATAAATAATAATTCCAAGTACTTCCTGTAAAGTGCTGGCGTACCACTAGGGGTCCCTGTACCCCTGGTTGGGAAACCCTGTATTAGAGCGTGTGATTGGACAAAACCTGCTACAGACGAGACTTTCTTCTTTGTTTAGAAAAGGAACAGAGTTTGGCTCCGGGCTAAAAAAAAACAACTCACTGCCAAGCTTGAACCTGTTTTAATGGGATTATTTTTTTCCCTTGGGTATGAATTCTCTTGTATTTGTGATGAAGTAATGTCTGTGTTTAACGAAATAAAATAACCAATAATAAAAATACTCTCTGTGTACAGTTTGTAGTACACGCTGGCTTTTGTTCGCTGCCATTAAAAGTCATTGATTTCTCAGTTTCAGCCTCTTTATCGTGAAGTGTTTATGGGAAACACTGAGCCTCTGTTTATGTCCGACCGCTCTCTAAAATAAACCCAAGAGGAGCTCACATTTAAACATTGAAACATTTGGACTCAAGGCTTAGTCCATGACAGGACGGCCATTAGCTCATCTGATCGGCGTGTTTCATTTTTCCACTTCGACCAACGCGATTTTAAAGCTTTCATACTGAGACGATAATGAACTCAGTGTCAGTGAAACAAAGTAAACAGCCACAGGACGAGAGCTGGGACATGAGAACAAACCATAAATGTATTGTTTTTCATTACTTTTAGACTATTTTCTATTTAACTTCTATTTAAATATTCTGTCGAGTCTGGTTTGTGCACAAATTAAGTGAATTTGATGTTGTTTAAAGCTCTCATAATCTTCTTTCTGAAACAGTTTTGTTCTCCTCTGCATTATTTCAGGTTTTATATTAAAATAATGTATCTGTGGAAAACTTCTTCTGTCTTCCTTGTTTCACTGTGTCTACGTAGAGCTGTGAGACCGAGCGTTTTCAGCTCTGGAGAAGGGCAGCGCCTCAGCATACAGGATTACTCAAACAGAATACTACTGCAGCTCTGTTTCTGAGGAGGAGACGATGTTAGAACAGGGTTAAAGAGGAACAGGGAGCTTCAGTCTCAGTCTGAGATGATTCTGTTTACATCAATTCAATTTTATTTTTCACAAAAGCCAATGTTATATCCGAGGTACATAAATTTAAACACATGTACACATACATTTGTGTTACATGTCTACCAGTACATACGTGACATTGTAGAATTGTGAAAAACATGGACACCCTAAGAAGCTGAGTAAGTTTATGGTCCATCACCACTTGTGCGAGACAAACTATAAAAAAAAAAAAAAAAAAATAGAAACAAGAACTAACAAAAGAAAATGTATCTACTTTTAACTTAAATAAAGAAAAAAATAAAATAAAAATAACAAAATATCAAGAATAGAATGACACTATAATGAAAATAGGATTAGAAAATAAAATGAGATATTAAATACAGGGTTCTTCCTTTGTATGTGTTTGGTCACTATATATATAAATACACAATATATACATATATACATATACATAGACTCATATACACATACCCACGTATGCAACATGCATGCATACATACACACACATACAAACACATGTACATATACATGTAAACACAATATAGGTTCATGCTCCTCATGCTACTGCTGCTAGGATCAAGCTGCAGCGCTGCAGACCCAGCCAGGAGCAAAGAGATAACCCAAAGCAACAATGGGGAACTTGAGCCGCACTGAGTCGGTCAGGCACTGTCATTTTTTATTTAATTTTTAATTTACATCACTGATGCTCAAACAACAGGCAGTACATCAAATATGTAAAGGTACTGCAAAACTCTGAGAAATTAACTACTACTGTACTGCTACAGCTGCTGTGTACTTTAGCCATGTAGAGATGTACCCAGAAAGTACATTTCCTACACAAAAAGTAAAAGTATTCTGTTACTTTCCAACGAAATAAACAGCCACGCGACCTAAAACTCAACCCTAAACCGTTGTTTTTAGCTGATTTTCTTCTTTGCATCTCAGTATTTACAGTTGTATCTTTGACCGTTTCGTAAAAAATCGTCTAAATTCACATTTTGTGGTGACAACCCTCTGCTCTCACAGTGGGAGGAGCCAGGAACACCACACTCTGCTCTCACAGTGGGAGGAGCCAGGACTGAGCTGCTCTGTGCTAAGTGGTTCTGTCTGCACACGAACGTATTTGACTGCGTTTGTCTTCTCAGTGTGAGCGCGCTGTGAGTAACTCCGTGGCCCTGTCCCGCGCTCGATGACGTGAGCTCAGATGAAAACTCTGGCTTTGGTCCCGGAGTCCGGAGGCTGCATGTTCTCACCACAGCAGAGTTTACAGATGTTTAACAGCTTCACACCTGGTTTTCTGTCTCAGAGTGAAGTCAGAGAACAGCGTCACGTCTGCAGCTCAGGTGTTTCCCTCTCCCTGTGACAGGTCCACAGTCGTCCCATCAGGACTCAGGCCTGGGATTCTGTTAAAGGAAACTGACTGAGACTAAATTTTGGAGTTTCAGAAGCTTCGAAGATTCTCAGTAATCCATGTTGTAAACTGGTAAAACACCGCACAGTTGCTTCTACAAAAACATTTCCTGTGACTGTGGGGCCCTTCTGTAGAAAACACGTTCTCCCTGTGTCTGAGTGGGTTTTAGATTAGATTACACTGAACTTTATTAATCCCACAGTGGAGAAATTCACGTTAACGCAGCTCTTATACAGAATAAAATCAGCATGCATCAAAAACAAAAGGTGAAATACCGTATTTTCCGCACTATAAGGCGCATCGGATTATAAGGCGCACCTTCAATTAATGGCCTATTTTAAAACAGTTTTCATATATAGGGCGCACCGCATTATAAGGCGCATCCACTAGATGGCGCTGCGCTAAAGGGAATGTCAATAAAACAGTCAGATAAGTCAGTCAGTCAAACTTTATTAATAGAATACAAACCAGCGTTCTTACAACTCCCTCGTTGAAAACTAGGGGTGCACCGATACCACTTTTTTTCAAATCGATACGAGTACAAGTACTTCCATTTGAGTACGTACCGATACGAGTACTTATATAGGGGTAACTTTATAGTTTATACAGTCACACTGCTGTATCTCATTCATCCCATACCGTGTCGTCTTTTTGCCGTCTATCCCCGCTCTGCGATGCTAAGTTATTTTTACAACAGAGTGGTTTGAACACAAATAACCTCGGCTAAAATTAGCTGAATATGGACATGTTATACCTCATTTTAAAGCTTAGATTCTCCTCTATTCAGTCGCTAAAATAATTTTAAAAACAGATTGAGCATCTGCGCATCACCTGCGGAGATTCGCCATTACATACAGGAGCTAACACAATTAGCAACGGTACTTCTTATGTTTTATCAGACAACAACTGCTTCAGACTCTGCGCTTATATCATTTTCGGGACAACTAGGACAACAAAAGGACAACTGCTTAAGTTTTAGGACTCGCGTATGATTTGGGATAAGTCTGGTTGAGCAGAATGTAGAGCCAGCTTTGCTTTTAAAACCTGTCACTTCGGTGACGCCCCCTGC
Source organism: Bostrychus sinensis (assembly GCA_020698575.1). Lineage (NCBI taxonomy): Eukaryota > Metazoa > Chordata > Actinopteri > Gobiiformes > Eleotridae > Bostrychus > Bostrychus sinensis. Next base: position 2,243,489 of record CM036251.1, read on the forward strand.
GGTAGCCATAATTAACCAACATTGATCCATATATAAGGCGCATCGGATTATAAGGTGCACTGTCGGTTTTTGAGAAAATTAAAGGCTTTTAGGTGCGCCTTATAGTGCGGAGAATACGGTATAAATTCTTTACAAGAAAATGTCTAAAAAAGCAAAAATGTGTGATATTATAACTATAAAAATATAACATTAACAGTGCTCTGGCCTCAGTAACGGCCCAGCTTTAGGTCCTGACTAGGATTCTGGTCCAGACCTGGTCCAGACCTGGTCCAGACCTGGTCCAGCCTCAGAGACACTGAAGACTGGGTCAAAGGCACAGAGCACATTTCACCACAGGGAAAATAAAATCTAACCTTAACCTGAAACACGTCCATCAGTATCTGCTCTGGTTTTGGTTTTGTTCCCTCAACACTGAAGAAGAAAAAGAAGTCTGGGAACATCTGTAGCTTCACACTGGCTTCAGGTTGTGTTTCTGTGTTTATTTCAGTGAGGAAAACATAAAAATGTGGGGGATCCTGTCAGAAAAAGTCCTGGTCCTTAAGCCCTGGCCGTGATTATTTAGAAGTTACAGCTCTGACGAATACGGATTAGAGCTCACACAAACACAATGCTTTTGAAATCTTAATTAGTAAAACTTGGAGATTTGGTGAAATTTAAAACTCTACTAACATTATATAAAGCAAAATATCATCTGTTCCCAAAATGTTTAGTGACAGTGAAGGGAATTACAAACTAAAAAACTGTGTATCAGGAGGAGGAGGAGTTGATTTATGGAGTGGGTTAAATAAAGAAATAAAGGATTGAACAAATATGATTATTAAAAGGACGTATAAACTTTATATTTTTAAAACATGCAGCTGAAGCAAAGATTTATTTGTCAGCTGTGTGTAAATAAGTAAATATGTAAATGATACCAGAATTGTTTTCTTACATCTCTTTGTTGATTGTATATTTATAAAAATGTAAACAGTTGCCAACATTTATTTTGTAAAAGTGTGTAGGAGGACTAAGCTTTTGAGCACTGCTAAAAAAAAAAATAGATTTGTTGTGTCCCAGTAAATCCTCACAGATTATCTTCTCGAATAAAAATGAAATTAAAATGGAATTAAATTATTTTATATACTTGATATATATATTTTGAAGTATTTTAACTCTGTAAATGTGTAGCAGTAACATTACTCTGTACATCACTGGTCCCTGAGGTTTCTGTCTGTGTTTGGATGCAGATGCAGTTTTCTGTCGTCTCCAAACCTTTTTGTTACAGATCCAATGATCCTCCCTCTGTGATAAATTTACTGGAAAACTGTGCCTCTCTGTGACTGCAGCGTGCCTCGTTCAAACACAAACACACGAGACACAGAGCTGGCCTTTGTCCTGCAGACAGAGGGACGTCCTGAGGCTAGGACCGGACCAGGACTGGACCAGGACCGGACCAGGACCGGACCAGGACAGGACCAGGACTGGACCAGGACTGGACCGGGACTGGACCGGGACAGGGGCCGGACCGGGACAGGGACCAGGACTGGACCAGGACTGGACCAGGACTGGACCAGGACAGGGACCGGGACAGGGACCAGGACTGGACCAGGACTGGACCAGGACAGGGACCGGGACAGGGACCAGGACTGGACCAGGACCGGACCAGGACTGGACCAGGACTGGACCAGGACTGGACCAGGACTGGACCAGGACTGGACCGGGACCAGGACCGAGGGCTAGACCAGGACCGAGGGCTGGACCAGGACTGGACCAGGACTGGACCAGGACTGGACCGGGACCAGGACCGAGGGCTAGACCAGGACCGAGGGCTGGACCAGGACTGGACCAGGACTGGACCAGAACTGGACCGGGACCAGGACCGAGGGCTAGACCAGGACCGAGGGCTAGACCAGGACCGGACCAGGACTGGACCAGGACCGGACCAGGACCGGACCAGGACCGGACCAGGACCGAGGGCTGGACCAGGACTGGACCAGGACTGGACCAGGACCGAGGGCTGGACCAGGACCGGACCAGGACTGGACCGGGACTGGACCAGGACTGGACCGGGACCAGGACCGAGGGCTAGACCAGGACTGGACCAGGACAGGGACCAGGGCCGGACCAGGACAGGGACCAGGGCTGGACCAGGACTGGACCAGGACTGGACCAGGACTGGACCAGGACTGGACCGGGACCAGGACAGAGGGCTAGACCAGGACCGAGGGCTGGACCAGGACTGGACCAGGACTGGACCAGGACTGGACCGGGACCAGGACCGAGGGCTAGACCAGGACCGAGGGCTGGACCAGGACTGGACCAGGACTGGACCAGAACTGGACCGGGACCAGGACCGAGGGCTAGACCAGGACCGAGGGCTAGACCAGGACCGGACCAGGACTGGACCAGGACCGGACCAGGACCGGACCAGGACAGGGACCAGGACAGGACCAGGACCGAGGGCTGGACCAGGACTGGACCAGGACTGGACCAGAACTGGACCGGGACCAGGACTGAGGGCTAGACCAGGACCGAGGGCTAGACCAGGACCGGACCAGGACTGGACCAGGACCGGACCAGGACAGGACCAGGACCGAGGGCTGGACCAGGACTGGACCAGGACTGGACCAGAACTGGACCGGGACCAGGACTGAGGGCTAGACCAGGACCGAGAGCTAGACCAGGACCGGACCAGGACTGGACCAGGACTGGACCAGGGCCGGACCAGGACAGGGACCAGGACAGGGACCAGGGCCGGACCAGGACAGGGACCAGGACTGGACCAGGACAGGGACCAGGACAGGGACCAGGGCCGGACCAGGACCGGACCAGGACTGGACCAGGACAGGGACCAGGACAGGGACCAGGACTGGACCAGGACTGGACCAGGACTCACATTCTGCCTGAAGGTTGGTGTTTTCAGAACAAAAGAGCAGTGAAGGGATTTGAATAAGAGACACGTGTCCTGTTTGGGGCGGCAGTAGCTCAGTTGTCCACTAACCAGAAGGTTGGTGGTTCAAACCCCACTCACACTGTTGCATACTGTTGTTGTGTCCTTGGGCAAGACACTTAACCCACCTTGCCACTGGTGTATGAAAGTGTGAATGGTTCCTTGATGTAAAGTGGTTTGCATGGAGGTAGGAAAGTGCTGTATAAATGTGACCACTGACCGTTTAATAAACTGTCTGTGAACAGTTTTTGTTGACGTCCAGGAGCGTGATGAGGTCTAAACCTCAGCTGGAGCAGGAGCTAGAGAAACTGAGCTGAGGAACCGCTCTAACAAGAAATGTCCAAACAGAAAATCCACAAATATTGCGTTTCCTGCCAGCAGTCAGACCTGTACTTTCTGACACTGCAGTGAGGAAATAACTTGACTTTAGTTGATTTTCTGACAAAGGAGGCTCTGAACTTTGTGCCAGTTTTTGTTTGATGTGGACAGACCCAGTCCTCACAGAGATATGAACATAGATCACACCGACACATCTGGGTTTGACTCAGCAGCAGCAGATTCTACCTCACAGCTCAGTTTTAAACCACAGAGCTTCAGAAGTCACTGACGCTGGCAACAAACACCGCTCTGATTCTGTTGAGTTGGTAAAATGTACTGCAGCTGTCAAACCTCGACTGTAACAGAGAGTACAGAGACAGACATTTAGTCCTCTGTCCCCGTCCCACTGAGTCAGAGAATCCCCCTCTTTTTCATTGGTGCTCAGTGGATCCAATAAAAAGTGAAAATCAACTTAATGACAACACAAGGTCACTGTTGCTTTTGTAAAACCTAGAATAAATCTTTGTGGGCGTCTGAGTTTGAGAGTTTGGTAAATGGTTGCTGCCTCTGCTGTTGCTGCTGGATTGTTTTGAGACGGTGCAGACTCAGAGTTTTGATTTTTTATCTGCTCTATCTTTTCTTTTTTCTTTCTGTTTTTCATGAATAAATTCTCAGTAAACTCACCTAATCTGAAGCAGCTTGTATCTCAGTGAGTTAAGTTAGATTTGTATTAAAACATTTATTTCTCCTTGTCCCACCCAACTCCGCAGCTCGTCCCACTTTTATCCATTTCTATTTTTATGGTTTAATATCACAGATCTACAGCAAAATGCTTCCGGAACAAAAGTAGTGAAATGTTTCTTGGATTAGGTCACTAATAAAGAAAAAGTAAGTGAGAAGTGCAGATTGCTATAGTTTCCAAGAAACAGTACTGGGTCAAAATAGAAATTTATGCAAAATAAATCAAAAACGGTGTTTATCAGAAGGTACAGTGTCTACAAACAACCAGTTCTATCTGAAAGCTGCACATTCATACATTCATTTTAATATGGATAGAGTTTGGACATAAAATGTTTTGTTTTTATTTGCAGAAATCTCTCTCTTGGAAGTGGACAAAATGCATGCATGTAGAGAAATTACATATTTTCAAAATATAAATATTATTTTTAAGCAAAAATGCCTAAATCTATTGTATAAACAGATGTGGTTTTGATGTGAAACATTCATTCATTCATTTTCTACCGCTTATTCCCGTTAGGGGTCGCGGGTGACTGGAGCCTATCCCAGTAACTTTGGGCCGTAGGCGGGGTCCACCCTGGGCAGGGGCCAGCTTGTCTCAGGGCTGACACAGAGATGAACACAGACAGAAAACCATTCACTCTCACATTCATTTACTTTAGAGTCACCAGTTCACCAACTCATGCATGAGTTTGGACGGTGGGAGGAACCCACGGTAACACGGGGAGGACCTGCAGACCCCACCCAGAGAGATCATGTGATGGCCCGGGGCTCGAACCCACGACCTCCTTGCTGGGAGGCGAGGACGCTGACCACACCCCCTGATGGGAAACAATATCATTAAATATCTTCAATACATAGCTAACAGCACAGTTATCATTGATTTTCAGTTCATCAAAATAAATGAGATTGAGCCACTTTTATCTCGGAAGCAGATCGAGTCAAACATTTGTACACTGTAAAAAAAAATCTGTAAATTTTACGGTAAAAAATTGGCAGTTGTGGTTGTATTTCATTTTACAGCATAATTTTATCACAAATGTTGTTTTTACAGTTTTTGACTTGAGTTTTTATTATTATTTACAGCAAAATTATTATCTTTCAAAAAAATAGGTTAATGTATATTTTAGTTTGTGACTTAACTTTTAATCAACATTTACTGTAAAATTTAAAGTTATTATCTTTTGAAAAGGTGTTAAACTGTAATAAACACAGGACTCTGTATAAATTACAAAAAATAAAACTAAAAAATACAATTTTGCCTTATTTTTAATAATACAGTTAATTACCTTAACCAAAACAGTATTTTACCGATATATCAACTACGGTCTTTTACTGTTGAGATTTTACAGATTTTTACCATGAAATCTACAGATATTTTTTACAGTGTAGACCAGTGTTATAGGTTTACTTATTACTGGTTTTATCAGAAAGCACTGTTTCCCTGAGCGTTGCTGTAGAAACACTCGCTGACACTCGGGTGGGAGGCAAAAAAGTGAAGCAGATGCAAGAATGAAGAAAGTAAAATAAAGTCACCTGAATGAATGAAATACACTTCTTTAATGAGTGGCCTAAAGTTCTCTTGGCTTTTCCTAAAATGAGTTTATCTCTGGTTTAATGCCACAGAGAAGACTGTTCGCAGTGAGAGAGCGCCCCCTGCTGCACGGACAGAGAGTGGGTGACAGCTGCGTTATCTCAGATCAAAAACAAACACAGCTCTGCTTCTTTCACCACAGAAGCAGCTCAGATTTATCCAGATTTACAAAAAAAGCCCTCAGCGACATAAATATTATTATTTTACTGATGAGGGCTGAGTCTGTTACGCAGTGATGTCATAAGGGGACACACAAATCAGACTCAAATGTAGATGGAATAAAAGTGAAAGATGATAAATAACACAACAAATAACACTTCAACAAGTCATCAATAAATCTGATCCTCACATGTTCTGTTTTTTACAAAATTACTCTGATTTACATTTATTTTATGAATGTATTTATGTTGGATTCTTTTGATGTGAAATTAAATAATAATAATAATAATAATAATAACAGCAACAACAACAAAAATAATAATAATAATAATAATGATAGTGATAATTATTAGTTATTTTTTTAAACAAAAAATTACAATTAAAAACATGATAACAATGACAAGACAAATAATAATAAAAACATTTAAACAACAAATATTTACATTTCCTCCGTCATTATTTCAGTAAACCTGGCCCACCGCTTTGGTAAATACTTTTTTCTTTTTCTGTGCCCATCATAATCCTTCTACTTTATAAAACTGTTCCAAAAAATGTATAAAATGAGAAGTATTTAAGGCCGCATTTCTAGCATTAATAATAAATCTTTTATCTAAAAGAATAATCAGTTTGAAATTGCATATTTATTTAAATCCCTATGCGGAGTAGAAATAATATTGGTAAAAAGAAACATTCTTTTTTTATTACTTTGGAAATAATTTAGATAAAAAACATATATTTTATTTAAGTTTTACATTTTATACGGCAAATATCATATTTATTGTTGCAAATGGAAGAATGTTAAACCTAATAAACATCAGTTCAAATTTATATTTTATTTCAGAAAATTAGAAGAGCTCCCCAATACAAAAGCTGAATATTTATGATACATTTATAATGAACTGAAACTCATAAAAATGTACGGCTACCTTTAATATGTCTACTTTATTTGTTTCTCTGTATTCTTTATGTGTGATTATTTGTTTATGAAGACTGTATTGTTTTTATTATCGCAGTTAAAAAGTGCATCATGGCTCAAACAGAAAGGTGACTGCTGCAGATTTAACCTACGTTTTTATTAACGACGATGAACAAAGACAACTAACCTCACTGTTGCTGGAGCATCATCTTTTTGGGAAATGTCGCCCGTTCATCAAACAACAAACTGGTGCTGAGGTCATAAAGAGGAGGTCAGAGGTCAGAGGTCAGAGGTCGGGCCAGAGTTAAAGTTACACTGTGTAAGATTCCCGGTCTTGCGCCTCTAGAGGCCACAGGTGCCACTGCACCGTCGCAAAACGTAAACACTAGGGCCCCTCCTCCTTCTGAAACTGTGCGAGCGTGCGTCTATTTCCATCATTGTTTCAACTTTAGTTGACCTGCTGCTACCTTTGGAAGTTTGGACTGGATCTTCTATAGAGTTAGCGCTAGCGTTAGCTTATCAACAAATATCGCGCAATGGTCACAGTAAAAACAACTAATAACTGTATGAAAAAGCACGTTCTAAAGAAAAAATAAAGAGGCTAATTTACCTGCCCAACAATAAAGAAGCAAAAACGTGATCCGATTTGCAGCCTTCTCTGTCTCTCATCTGACGCCAGCGAGCAAAAGTCTGTCCGATGTTGACTCTTGTCTGAGATCTGGTGCGGTCCCTTTCACATTTTCTTTTTCTTGCCTCGTCCGACATTGTCTTCATCTTCTTGTGTCCTTCGGCCCTGACGAACTGGCGAAAATAACAACGCTAAAAGTAGCTTCCTGGTTATACTGCGCCTCAAGTCGTTCCCTGTCACGTGACTCTTCCTCAACAGCGGAGCGCTCCCGGCCAAGTTGCGAGGGTGGTTTCTCAGTACAGAAGCCCCGCTCGGAGCAACAGATCCACCTCAGGCCTTATAATCGCTCAAAAAATCACAAAAACAAGTCAGTATGCCCCACATATTTAGGAGAAAAGTTACACAGTGTAACTTTAAACAAAGTGAATGTTTATGTGAAAATATTGTTTGGTTAAAGCAGAGTCTGAGAGTGAAAGGATCTGCAGCTGGAACTAAAACTGTTTACACTCAGGAGCTCAAAGATGTGCAGAGAGGAAAAGGTTGGATTTATTCTGTGATATAAAGTACTATACACTGTTTTTTTTTTTCAGGTAGAACATTAGGAACAAATTGTTATTGACAGTGTTGACCTGGAAGTGCTGAGAACATCTGAAGGGAAAGGGAAGTAAACCTAACATTTACACCAGGAGCGTCCAAACTTTTTCCAAAGATGGCCGGATTTGAAGACGTGCAACAGTCCAAGGGCCACCAGTCCCTGCTTATGTTTTTAGGAACTGAAACCACAAAAAGTATACTGTTTTATAAGTATTTTGTTTTCAGAAGCCATTATTCATTTTCCTTGACAACAAAATCCAAAACAAGATCCAACAAAATAACATGGATGAACATAAACATCCTGTAGGTAATCTGTGTTTAGCTCAGGCTGATTTTAATGCTTACTATGAGTAATGTGTAATTCTTAAAAACATGCTACACATAGAAAACACAAGGCAGGGAGATGAGATCCACAGATGCTCAGATAAAGCCATGGAAACCCTGTACAAAAGTGCAAAAGTATTACATTTTGTAATGGAGGCTGAGGGCCGTATGAAACCTTAACACGTGCCACAAATGGCCCCTGGGCCGCACTTTGGACACGTCTGATTTACACAAATACAAGAAGACATTAAACTATTGCTCATTAGTAAAACTTTTACAAGAGTTCTTAAACATTTTCTTTAAACTGCTTTGAAAGGCACAAAGTGAGATCATCGAAAACCATTTGAGCTGTGTTTTAATACAAGTTCGATAACACTTTCTATGAACTCGCTGTTCATAAGATGCTATAAACACATTCATAAAGCATTCATAAGGCTTTATAATTATTGAGATAAGTTGACATAAACATGTATAGATACTCATAACTACACTTATATGGCATTATAATCCTTTGTTATAGGTGTTTACAACTGAAGGTGACACAGTGTGTAGAGCTCAGTATTATAAGGCTTCATAACAGAATCCATGAATAAACCCAAAGCAGTTCATGTGCACTTGTGTCAGAATTCCATGTCTTATTCATATATTTTTTGTCAATGGTTTTATTTTACTGCTCATAAGCACTAATTAAGAGATACACGCACCCCCAATGCTGGTCTCATGAGGACAAAGACACTTTATAATGCACTGTCACCTTCAGTTGTAAACACCTATAACGAAGGATTATAATGCCATATAAGTGCAGTTATGAGTATCTTTACATATTTATGTCAACTTATCTCAATAATTATAAAGCCTTATGAATGCTTTATAATGCTTTATGAATGTGTTTATAGCGACTTATGAACAGCGAGTTCATAGAAAGTGTTACCACAAGTTCTAATCATCTGCAGCAGCAACATGAAAAGACATCAGGCCAAAAGATGACTTGGTTCAGGGAACTTTTGGTTAAATAAACTGAGGTTAAAGCGACTGGTTTAGATCTGGAGGAGTAGTTTTATATACAATACTTTACATACTTTTACTTTTTTGTAACCATGGTAACAGCGTTGGTTTGATGGCAGTATATTTGAGTGAGTTGTGTTTGAATGTGCTCTGTTTCTGTGTTTGCTGTTTGTTCTTCAGTTTTAACTGCGCACTTTACTCAGAGATTAAACAAAAATATACATTTGTCTAAAATAAAAATACAGTTTGCTTTAGAAAATGCACAGCCATTCAGGCACTTTTTCATCAGTGAATCTTATAAAAAGTGAGATTCTGTGATGGTTTTATAGAACAACAGCGTGAGGCGTGTTCTGTGCAGACTTTACTTTGCAAAATGTGTGTGTTTTTGGAATAAAACAGCTCTTAAAATGTCTAATAGTCCCTAAACTGTACTGTATTTATCTAAAAGAAGTTAAAACTCAAAGCTTTTATTACTCAAGTCTGTCCCACTTTGTTCGCCCAAATCACAAAACTGTACTGCACTGTAAAAAACAATGCTGCAAAATCTCAAGTTTTCAACAACTAATATTTTTTATGCATCAAATTTAACGTTCATACATCTAAAAACTTGAAATTTTAAGTTTTACTCACTATCTTTATTTTTCCAGCTCATCTTACAGCAACTGACTCCACTTCAGAAAAAGTATTATTGATAATAATAAAAACTAAATATACTACATTTAACAAAAGAATCACTTTTCCTGAACTCTGTAAGTTGGCTGTAAGATGAGTAAAAAAATAATGATAGAGAGAAAAACTTAAAAATAGAAAAGTTTTTAGACGTATGAACATCAAATTAAGTGAAAGTGTGGAAAACTTGAGATTTTGAGTTGGACCCAAAAATCTTTTGCCTTGAGTTATTGAGTTTTTGCAGCATTTTCTCTTTTACAGTGTTTTTGTTTAAAAATATAACTTTAAAACACTTTTTAGCCAATAGTCTGTGTCTTTTGTAATGTTTTTATAGAAATATATGGAGGAAAAACATGAAAATAAAATGTGGGATGGAGGGAAGTTGTATTGTTGGGGGCCCGCTCCTGACTTTGGGAATGGTTTAAAACAACAATCACTGTCCAAAATACTTCACATGCCCAACAAAGTGCGATACTTGAATAAATAATAAAGTTGCTGTACTTTGTAATAGATTATTCATGCATTTAAAGTGTTTCCAACAGCCCTGTGTGATAACAAACTGCTCCACTAGAGGGCGCTGTTACATTACATAATTTCTCCGAGGGTTTCTGAACAATTACAGTCCTCTATTAACCATAAAAATACACTTTCTTTGCAAGAAAACAGAAAACCTGTGACAAGTTCTTTATGCTCATCCTTAAACTGATAAATGTGCACAAACTTTGGTAAACGGGAGCTGCTGTGTGTGATGTCAGTGCCTGGGTAGAGAACATTAGCAGTGGTTTTATATTTAGCTTTAGACTTCAAGCCAAACTACGGAGGATTTAATAAAAGAACATTTAATTTACACTTTAAATAGAGGATTATTAAATGTATCTGCAATTTAATTTATTAATCTTAAAATTGAAAGAGCAATTGTTAAAATATTTCCTAAACAACAATTTAATTGTTCATTTAAAAGTCAATTTAAAAATACAATTACTAAAGCGTTTAGTTATTGTATTGGATAATGAAATGGCTAATACTTTTGCAAATGGAATAAGCAATTGCTGTTTTAAATTCCAAGTTAAAGTTTGTATTATTAATCAAAATTATAAATCAAACTATTTATTTATCTTTTAAAAGGGGTTTTGGCAATCGATTTATTAATGTTAGTATTACTTGCAGAATTAGTAACTGTATTTTTAAATTGACTTTTAAATGAACATTTAAATTGTTGTTTAGGAAATATTTTAACAATTGCTCTTTCAATTTGAAGATTAATAAATGAAATACAAATACAATTAATAATTCTCTATTTAAATGTTCTTTTATTAAATCCTTTATTATTATTTATGTGGTCCCAAAAATCCTTCGTACCAAATGTTTCTGAATTCTTCTGTAGATTCTTTACCACAGTGAGGGTTCTGTGGCTCAATAGATGAAGCATTTACCCCTGAAAAGAAGAAGTTTGAGTTTGAGAGATGATGGTCGTTGTTTATCAAAGTTGCGTAGAAAATGGTGCAGGATCTTGGGTAAAAATGTGAAAACACTGGAGGGCTGTGGGCTTCATGAAACTGTGAACGCACAACCAACCAGAGATTTAAATGAAACGTTCCTAAATATTCACGGTTTTTACAACATGGAGGCACAAAATATGAAATACAGCAAAAGAAAATGCACAAAGAAATGAATTAGGAATATATTTACGTTGTTTTGATGCATGGGAAATATTATTAAAGGTTTAATTTTAGGCAAAGCACAATTCATACACAGAGTAATTCAAAGTGCTTTACAGAAAAATAGACAAGTTAAAAGTACGCAGACAAAAAAATTATAATTAAGGATCTATTTAAAATTTAATTAAAAGAGGAGAGTGCGGATAAAACACTTTCAGTTGACTCATGCACAGCTAAAAAGAAAAGTTTTAAGTTTGGACTTAAACGTTGACAGGAAGACAAAAGTTTAGCTTCAAAAAACTGAAAAACTGAACAGAATTTTAGGGTCAACCCCAATATTTACCAGGAGTACAGCCATTTCCTGTTGTATGCAAGTTTGATACTGGAGGAAGGAGGCGTGGTTAATCACAGAGCTGTTCACTCTCTCATTCAACATTAAACATTACTTATAAAAATAAACTTACTTATTAAATAAACTTACTTATTAAATAAACTTACTTATAAAAATAAACTTACTTATAAAAATAAACTTATTTATTGAATAAATCCACTCTGAGCCAGCTTCAGGGACTGGGCCTGGGGCCAGCTCCTGATTGTTCCATTGTTTTGTCGCCGAGAGCGAGAGCTGCTCATTAGACTCCGAGATTTTTCCAAACTCTTACAAAGAACGGAAAAGGAAACGGGACCGAGACACTTTGTTAATGAGCACGACAACAATCAAGTACAAGTACACAAAATATACACGAGATATACACAAGATATACACGAGATATACACAAAATATACACGAAATATACACAAGATATACACAAAATATACACAAGATATACACGAGATATACACAAAATATACACGAAATATACACAAGATATACACAAAATATACACGAAATATACACAAGATATACACAAGATATACACGAGATATACACGAAATATACACGAGAAATACACAAAATATACATGAGAAATACACAAAATATAAATGAGAAATACACAAAATATACACAAGATATACAAAAGATATACACAAAATATACACAAGATATACATGAAATATACACAAAATATACACGAAATATACACAAGATATACACAAAATATACATGAGAAATACACAAAATATACATGAGAAATACACAAAATATACACAAGATATACACAAGATATACACAAGATATACACAAAATATACACGAGATATACACGAAATATACACGAGAAATACACAAAATATACACAAAATATACACAAGATATACACAAAATATACATGAGAAATACACAAAATATACATGAGAAATACACAAAATATACACAAGATATACACAAGATATACACAAGATATACACAAAATATACACGAGATATACACGAAATATACACGAGAAATACACAAAATATACACAAAATATACACAAGATATACACAAAATATACATGAGAAATACACAAAATATACATGAGAAATACACAAAATATACACAAGATATACACAAGATATACACAAAATATACACGAGATATACACGAAATATACACGAGAAATACACAAAATATACACAAAATATACACAAGATATACACAAAATATACATGAGAAATACACAAAATATACACAAGATATACAAAAGATATACACAAAATATACACGAGAAATACACAAAATATACACAAGATATACATGAAATATACACAAAATATACACGAAATATACAAGAGATATACACAAAATATAAACGAGATATACACAAAATATAAACGAGATATACACAAAATATACACGAGAAATACACAAAATATACACGATATACACAAGATATACACAAAATATACGAGATATAGAAGTAGAAGAGAGCTGAGTATTCAGCTGCTTCTGCTCAGCTCTGCTCAAAATCAGCGACCAGAGCAGAGTTTTATTTTGAGGCACAGTATGGAGCCGAGGTGGGCTGCAGACAGAGAGAGCTGTGGACCAGGACAGGGAGACAGCTCACACACATTTATATACAAACTCTTCAGGAAAAAATGAAGAAATGAGCAAAAACCAAAAAGAAGCAGCGTCTGGTTGCATTTTGATCTGAGACAACACAGGAATTAGTTTACAACACACACATCGATGAGCCATGTGGGAGATCTTTACACAGAGCCTGAACCTGTGTCTGGTAAAATAACATTTGGACAAATGCAAAAACAGCAGCAGCACTGTAATCAGGGGACATGCAGACGTTGTTCTTCATGGACCTCTGACTCTGTGTAACAGAAACAAACAGCGACAGATGTCCAGCAGAGAAATAAAACCATAAAACAGGAAACCAGGAAACACTCAGTCAACATGAAGCAGGACTGGGTCAACTGACAAATACTGAGATAAAAACACGGCAGCTGTGGCAACAAGGTTACCTCACATTAAAATCTGGTTTTGCTGCCATCTTGTGGTGAAGTTTCTGCCCCAGCATCAGAGCAGTGTCCGGTCAGAGCACAGGGAGCAGAGGCTTTACTTCTGCACCACAGACGAAACACAACCAGGAACTGCAGAGCTTTCTGAGACATTTAAAGGTCTCTGAAGGACGTGGCTCTCTTGGTAGCGCACGCCACACACTGAGCGACCTGGGTTTGACTCTGGCTCCGGTCGATGCGCTCAGTGTCATTCCCTCCATCGCTCTTTATGTCAACAAGTGAAGAAAAGCACAAACATATTTAAAGTCTGTAAATTCTCCAAACGTCCTCTGTCTTCATGTTCTCACGTCGTTCCCTGCAATCCTGTATTCTCTGGCGCTGAGTTTCCGAGGCTTCAGAATGCTCGGTTCCTCTCCCACGAAGCCCCGCCCACTCCAGGAAGCACTGACCAATCAACAACAAGCCCTCTAAGTCTAAGTCTGTTTCCACTGATTCCTCAAAGACATTTTTACTTTGGGAGGAAAATGGATCAGACACAAATTTTTTTATTCTTTAAATCCTGTTCAAAAGACACTCTGCTGCCCTCTGCTGGTTTCTTTATGACTCCAGTAGAGTTCTCATTAAAAACATTCTCTTTTAGTCGCATAATGTTTTTAAAGGCTGTGCTGCTGTTCTAGAGGAGACTGGGTTAAAAAGATAAATAAAATTAGAATATAGACAATTAAGAAGTTGTTTTTCTCATATTTTAAACATATTTTTATTCGAACCTGTCCAACTTTTAAACTCTAACCAGGTGCTGCTCTGGTGTAAAAAAACAAAACATCTGCCCAGCTTTTATTCTAAAATACCACAAATACTTGGGAAAATGTTTCAGTGACAGTTTTATTTTTCATAACCACTTGAAACTGTTAAAGTCTGACAGATACCGGAGGAGTAATTCCAACTCGCTCATTATATAACCAGAAGGTGTTAAAGTTGAGTTCATGCGTAGTTCAGGTCTGGCTCGTTCATTAACCCCAGCTCTGCTCTTCTTCTCCTCCTCCGTGCAGCTGTGAGTTTGTGAGGGATTCCTGAAGCTGAAGTGTGGAGGAGGAGAAAGAGGAGGAGAGGAGTTTTATCTGAAAGTCAGCTCTGGAGAAACAGGGATTAACCTCTGACCTGCAGCGAGCCGACTCTGACAGGGTTCAGGAAACATCTTCATTAGTCTGACAACGTCTGAGTGCGTTTACAGACTTTTCTTTTTCTTTTTATTCTGGGTTTACTGTAACTGGGACACTCTGACTTCCTTCTCCACAGACACCTCCAGGACAAGCTGCCAGTCTTTTGTTACCTCACAGATATAGACAGAGCGGCTGTTCACATAATAATAATAATAATAATAATAATAATATTTATTTGTATAGCACCTTTCTTAACATTGTTACAAAGTGCTTTACAGTGCAAAATACATAAAAAAAACCCATAACAGACCCTTCAAGTAAAAATACAATAAAAAGATAATAAAACAGGAGAAAAAAATATAAAAACAGAATTGACAGAACAATAAAAACACAAATCAAACAATAAAACAATAAAATCAGGTAATATCAAATGCCTTTCTAAAAAGGAAGGTTTTTAAATACTTCTTAAAAGTATTGAGACATCTGATGTGCCTGAGTTCTGGGGTGAGTGCATTCCAGAGGGAGGGAGCCCATGACAACACATTTTGCCAAAAATACACTGATTTTGTTGTGGATGTCGTGTGTTGGTCTTGTGGTGGGAGACGCTCCGCTCTCCTGATGACAGTGAAGTACGCTGGGGTTCAAAATGAGGACCTGACCACTTAGTTATGGTTATGGTTAGAACCAAAAGAAGAGGTACTTTCCTCATCGGCTGCAGCCAGACATTAGGGTTAAACTCCTTCTGTGTAAGGACTCTGTCAGCAGAGTGCACAGCGCCCCCTGGCTGGATAAACAGGCTCACTACAGCTGTCTGCACACCTGAGCGTTTCTGTGTGAATAGTTTTGTTTATGCTCCAGGCTGCTGTTTGTGTTTGGGATTCCAAATGGCCCCTAAAGCTGGGGACACACTGCATGATTTTTTTTGCCATATTTCACAGTTGCACTGAGTCTGTACCAGCAGCAGGGAATCGTAATCACCAGTCGGCCCTGAAATCCGTTAGTGTGTGATGTTCAAAGACTCGAATCAGTGCAAAAACCCGGCCTGACGTCAGTCGCAAGCAATCAAACACCGACTCTGGAGCACACTCCTGTAGTGTGGGCTGTTTACATCCAACTGGGAATTCATGGAGTCCAGCGGCCGATGGAAAACAGTTGATGGGACACAGGAAATAGCGTCAGAGAACGAAGACGAAGCAACAGGAAGCGGCGGGAAAATATAAGCAGAAATTTGAAGAAGAAGAAAACATAAACAACCATGGCAAACACTGAAGAAAGTTGAGCGCTACCCAAGTGAAACTGGATACATAGATGTTTTTTCTTTTTCCTTTTTTCCAAACAGATAGCTACGCACACAACGACAACAGCGACCCAGGTAGCTCCATGTTTGTTTACCATTTAGTTCTCACCAGAGTTTGCTGCGTTTGGTTGGCGTCAGCTGCAGCCTCAGCAGATCTTGTAGTGTGTGAGGCGCAGTCTTTCAGTCGTCAGAACTAAATCTGCTGAAACCAGTCGTTAGTGTGAGCTCCTAGTCTTTTCAGAATCTGTAAGAAAATCGTGTTGTGTGTCCCCAGCTTAAGATTCTTCACTCAAGGCAGGAACTTTGTCATTTGCCAGGTTACCAGGAGTGAAGGCGTCTGTGGTGCCGTGTAGATGACAGCACATTTAGCAGAAAAAACGAGAAGCTTTTGACCTCTGACCTCAGGAAGTGTTTCACAAGTGGCTGCTTTAAGTCAACTGTTTAAATGGAGAGAACAACAACCTCAAAGAGGACGAGTACAACCACCACCACTGGGTTTGTTCTCCATACAGAGATGTTTTCATACTCATACGTTCTGTCAGTAACACTGGAGTTCATCAGCTCTGCCCAGGAGGAACACGAGATGTAAAAGTTGAAGTGAAAGTAAAAGATTTAGCTGTGGCTTCCTCTGCAGTGGTGACTTTGTCTTCAGGGTGAACAGCGCTGTTTGCTGGCAGCACAGGGTTACTACGGATTTTCACACCTACTTTTTTTTTCACACCTTGAATGTTTCCGTGAAGAAGAAGAAGAAGCAGAAGAAGATTCAAATGTACTTTTTACTTAAGTTAATCTTATATGCCATACTTTTTTACTTTTACTGAAGCAAAAGTACTTTTTTACTTTTATTTTTGAAGTAACTTACTTGAGAACAGCTTTTGAGTACTTTGTTCACCACTGTGTAGAAGTGAATAGGAGACAGTGTTGTTGTGTAAACAGGCCCCACAATGCAATGTTTCGGGGGTAAAATGATCTAAAGGATCCAAACACGTGACAGGAAAAACTTTTGATGTAAAATTGGTAAAAATCCTCACAGAAACTGAAGAAATTTAGTGAAATAAATTAGCTTCCACTCATGTTTAACCTCTGCCACTCCTTTAGCTGCCTCCTTTCTTCTGTCCTTGTCATATTTCATGTTTCTTTCAGTTCACGTTGACCTGATTTGCTTTGGCCTTTGCTCACTCTGCATTAACCTCCTCTGCCTCCCTCTTCTCTTTGTTCTCCAGGCCAAGATAAGACCGAAAAACCGGTCCTGGCTCAGGTCTGGGCTCTGAGGAGAGGAGCTGCAGGACTCAGTCAGGACCTTGTATGGTCATAAACTACACAGAGGTTTTTCATAATCCATCTGGGCAGAGTTTGGACAAAGGCTGGTTCTGATACGGTTTCACTTCAGAGAAAAGAGGGAAAGAGAGATAATAATGATTCAGTAACAAACAAAACTGCACACTTTTAGCACAGGGCTATGGTACCAGGATCTGAACTAAACCAAGTCTAAACAAGAGCCAAAAACCAAGACTTAGGAATAAGAAAACCTTTATCAGTCCCTCAGTGGAGAAACTGCTTTGTTGCAACAGCATAAGGACAGTTAGCAGTGGCACAAAAAAGCACAGAGAGCATCAAGACTAGTGTGGCCAAAGACCAAAGGTGAAAAAACAAAACAAACAAAAAACAACACCAAAAAAACGAAACTAAACTATAACAAGTAAAGCTAAATAAACTAAGACAGACTATGGGCAAATTAAATACTCTACCAGAGGTCTAACAGAGTATGTATAGTATATGGATATTCATAAATACCAGAAATAAAAAGTGTATAATAATAAATATTGCACAGGTTTCCAAAAGGTGATGACAGTTATAATAATATTAATATTAATTAATATTAATATATTATAATATAATAGTGATATTCCAGGAGTTTTCATTACAGTCTGACAGCAGCAGGAAGCTGCTCTCCAAAGCAGACAGGATGTCCTGCAGGGGGCGTCCTGCAGGGGGCGTCCTGTAGGGGATGTCCTGCAGGGGGCGTCCTGCAGGGGGCGTCCTGCAGGGGGCGTCCTGTAGGGGGCGTCCTGTAGGGGATGTCCTGCAGGGGTCGCCCTGCAGGGGGCGTCCTGTAGGGGGCGTCCTGTAGGGGATGTCCTGTAAGGGATGTCCTGCAGGGGTCGTCCTGCAGGGGTCGTCCTGCAGGGGGCGTCCTGCAGGGGGCGTCCTGTAGGGGGCGTCCTGTAGGGGGTGTGACTCCTGGTCCAGTATAGATGTATGTTTGCTAGAACCTTGTGTCCACCACCTCCTGCACTGAGTCCAGAGGACAGCCCAGGACAGAGCCTCTGCTGCTGCTGCAGACCTCACAGGAGGCTGATGCCACCACAGAGTCAGAGAAGGTCCTCAGGAGCGCCCCCTTCAGTCTCCTCAGGAGGTAGAGCCTGCTCTGACCCTTCCTGCGCAGTGCGTCCGTGTTGTGAGTCCAGTCCAGTTTCTTGTTCAGGTGAGCACCCAGGTAAATGTCTGTTCCCTGATGTTCGGCGGTGAGGGGACGGCAGACCGGCGTCTGCCAAAAAATGTGACTTTAAGTCCAACCTGGGATTAAAATAAGTTAAAACCTGTAGCCCCTCAGTGCAGAACTTGTTCAAGACATTGTCCCTATCTCACAATGGTAAAGGTGCCCAGACCTGGACTCACACCGGAGATCTTCTAGTTTAGCGGTAAATGCTCTATACATTAAGCCACAAATATAACAATTTGCTCCTTTCCTGACCCCTTGTGGCTGGAGATAGTATTTTTGACCCTATCTGACAATGAAACAGAATCCTGTACATGTTTTTAAAACATCAGTTACATCTTTTCCATTTGCTTTAGGCTTTTACTCCAGTGGTTCATTCTTTTGTCCTGATATCACAGACCGCTCTTCTTAGCACTCGTCTGGTTGTAGTTTGAGTTACGTTTTCAGTCGGTGGAAGAATGTGCTTTAGGAAAATGGGACGCTTCCTTCAACACTTTCCATTCAGTAAAAAACACAAGGAACCAGGAAAACAAACGAGGAGCCTTTGACCTCTGACCTCAGGAAGTGCTTCTCAAGTGGCTGCTGTAAGTCTTCAGTCTAAGTGGAGAGAAGGTCAGTCTCAAAGTGCTGGAGACTTATTTGAGATCACTGAACGATAGATGTTTTAAAAACAACTTTCTTCCAGCAACAGTAATCATCAAAACTTTAAGATGTCATCAGGCTTTAGTTGGTCTGCATGGCTTGTCAACATTTATGGGCCATTTTATGACAACACTGGTTAGGAATACACAACTATCATGGTTTTTGTGGTTGATTTGCTTCTGCACAGAAAAGACAACAAGTTGCAACTTTCACTACAACTTTTTTAGGTCGTGTTAATAAACTTTAAAGGGCCCATATTATGCTTTTTTGTGTGTCTTTTAAATTAATTTAGGACACCTCTATATCAACATCTTATGTTTTGTTGGCACAATAATTATTGAAAAAACCCTTTTTGAAGAAACTCATCATCATTTGACTCTGCTCAGATTAGGCCCCTGTCCCTTTAAGAGCCCTCTCTACCTGCTGTCCCACTACTGTCTCGCCTCTTTAGCTCTTCACAACATGTGCTGCTGCAACACTGCAGTCAGCGGTGGGTTTGTGGTCAGGGGAGAGGCGTGGTAAGGTGGGAGAGGCGTGGTCAGGGGAGAGGCAAGGTCAGGTGGGAGAGGCGTGGTCAGGGGAGAGGCATGGTCAGGGGATAGGCGTGGTCAGGGGAGAGGCGTGATCAGGGGATAGGCGTGGTCAGGGGAGAGGCGTGGTCAGGTGGGAGAGGCGTGGTCAGGTGGGAGAGGCGTGGTCAGGGGAGAGGCGTGGTCAGGTGGAAATGGCAGACATTGGTGAAACAAGACGTTTCTGTCCTTTCAGGAAGTTGACGTAAATAAATAGAAGATTACTCAATGCATGAATGAAACAAAAACAACTCCAGGTCTGTTTCTGATGCAAGAACAACATTAAAACATGGTAGAAAGCGCAGAAAAGTCTTAGAGTCTCAGAGAAGTCTTGGAGTTTGGATAATAGGGCCCCTTTAAAGCTCCTGTACAGATTTATACAGGGGATTATCAAAATAGGAATCTACGTAGCAACAAGTCATGGCATTTTTTAACTTTCTGCGCAGTCAGCAGCCAGCAATCAACAATCAGCTTTTATATGACCTGAGAATGCTGGTGTTGTGTAAATGAAAAGCCACTCCACAACAGAATCATTAGACTTGCAAATAAATGCATTCAAACTTCTGTGTTTATGACATGACCACAGTCTCACTTTGTGAGGAGCATACGACATAGGGCCATTCAGCAATGAGTGTAGCTTTAATGTCCAAGTTTACGCTTCACAAAGCAGATATTTTGCACAGTCTTTTAAATAATACTTTTCTTGACATTGTGCAGCAGTGCAAAAAGTTTGTCCTTGTCCGCCAACAGGTGGCAGTGGCGTTTTCCTGTCACGTCCTGAACGTGTCCCTGATGATCTGCAGAGCTCGGACAGAACTCGAGACATTGGAGCAAGTCAGATACAAATCTAACCTGCACAGATCAACACTAAATGAATCTGTTCAGGTTGAGCTCAAGTCAAACGAGCCAAGCACGCTGAGGTGTAAACGTCTTAATCAATGCCAGCACAAATTCCTACAGAGAATGTGTTTATTCCAGCACTGCCCACATCTGCTCACACAGAGAAACAGCACAAAAAAGGAGTTTTCTGGTAATGCAGCTGTAACTATAATGTGGGGAGTGCAAGACATTGAATGTCATTGTCAACAAGAGAGTCATGCTGTCATACTCCTGTCATACTCCTGTCACACTCCTGTCACACTCCTGTCAGTTCTGTCCTAAGTTTGTTGTGTCAGACAGAGTTAAACCTCTGAGGTGATGAGTCTGAAATGAGGCCCGACCTGCTCTGCTCCAGCTCAGTCTCACATAACTCTCATTCTCCTGCAGTGAACTCAGCCGGGTTTCAACATGACTTCACTTTTCACTTACATTAGTGAGATATTTAAAGCTGCAGTAGCCAAAAACCTCCCGCGTCATAACAACAGCACCCCACTAAATCTCCAGAAACACCAGCCTCCATCGCCTGAAGCATCTCCAATATTTCTGCTCCTTTCTCTGTGCTTCCCTTTTCTCTGTCTCTCTGTGAGCAGACGGAGGCAAAGCTGGAAAAGACAGCAAAAAGATTTTTCTCTTCCAGTGAATTTAACGCTGACAAGCCGTGTAGACCATCTGCCAACGGGACGGATCATTTATTCCTACAGCAGCAAACCCTCTTTTATGCAAACAATGAAAATCCTTAATAATAAAAGTTAGATTATATGCCAGTAGGTAGAAATCTGTGAGTCCCTGCACACTAGGAGGCAGATGAGACTCTTAAAGGTATAACAGCTGAAAGAAAAGTAGAAAAAGTCTCTTTTAAAACTAATGTAGTATAACTGTGGAGGCTGCATTGCTCAGGGCCATGTTATTGTGATCCAGTTATAATCTGTACGATCTGTGTGTTGTCCTATTAAATACTCAGAAGTGTCTCCAGTCTCTGTTTTCTGTTCGTTCCTTCAGACTGAGGTAATCTCCAGGACATTCTCAGACAGAACTCGACCTGTCCCCACTGCAGAGCTTCCTTCGGGCTCTCGCTTATACACAGCAGCAAAAACTCAGAACAACTATTAACTCCTGAAAACACCGAGGGGAACGGTAAACACTGGGCTCATTCAAAAACTGTCTTTGGTGAAGGTACAATTTAAAGTTAAGTCCAAAACGTGCCGTTACAAGCACGCACCACCTCTGGAATCACATTTACACGACAAGAAAAGGATAACAAATGTGTGTCTTTGAGAGTACATTGAGTATATCAAGTGTACGGCAAAGTGGCTATTTTTGAATCAGCAGACAATTAAAAAAACATTTGTCTTGATTGGACCAGAAAGCTGCAACTCACAGAGCTTGTGTTGGATGTTTTACGTCTTAGTTTGGAGTCCAGCTAACAACTTTCAAAATGAATAGCTTAAAGGGCACTCAGCCTAGAAAACAGGTTACAGTGGCTTGATTTCTGATTGTTCGCAGACTTTTTATTATATTGTGTCTTTTGGAATTTCTGACGCTCTGAAGTATTTTGTCCTGGAGAACCTCGCTGGAGGCTTGTGAATGTTTCGGGCTGATGAGGAAACAGGAGCCCCCAGAGAAAACCCACCCAGACACAGGGAGAGCATGAGAACTAGGGCTGCACAATATATCGCAAAATTATCGTTATCGCAATATCAGCAACGCAATATCTGTATCGCAAGAATCTAAATATATCACAATAACACTGTGGTCTTCCATCTGACAGAGATTTACACTGAAGAATCATTTTCCACCAGAGCCTTAAAAGAACATGGGTTGTGACTAAATAAAAATGTTTAAAAAGTCCAGTTTTAGTGGGAATTTAATTAATTTAGTCCTAGCTTAGCCTTGTTTTATTCCTGGTTTAGTCTGGGTTAAGTTTTGATTTTGTGGCTGTTTTGACTTGGAAATACAGGAACTTACATTTTTGTGAACTGTATTGAATTTAACTTACTACGTTCTAAAAGTAGGCTCTATTTTTAAATATCGCAATAATATCGTTATCGCAATTTTCAACATAGTTATCGAATATCGCATGTTTTCTCCATATCCTGCTGCCCTATCAGGAAGTAAAACACATTAATATACAAACTGCATTGGCCCCCACTTCCAGATAGACCACCTCCAAAAGGACTGGCAATAACAAGCAGAATATTCATCAAAAAGAGGTGACAAATTAATCAAATCAGCAAAATATGGACAAGTCCTGAGTACCACCAGTAGTACCTGTACCACAGTTTGAGAACCACTCCTCTTTGGCTTCAGCTCTAACCTCAGCCTCCTTCCACCCTTACATTCATTTATGCCCAGTATAATCTCGAATTACTTAAACTCAACTAGTTCTTAAAGTCGTGTTCAGTGGGAGAGTTGCTGTTGTCTTGCTCTTTCTTTTGCAGAGATCATGGGAAAAACTCCAGCGTGGGCATTAATCTGATCTGCTTTGTCGCTGTTTGGACTTGTAAATACAGGAACTTACATTTTTGTGAAATGTACTGAATTTAACTTACTATGTTCCAAAAGTAGGCTCTAATTAGTTATCGAATATCGCATGTTTTCTCCATATCGTGCAGCCCTAATGAGAACTCCACACAGAAAGGCCCCATCTGGTCATAAGGCCTGAGCACTGATGCACTGTCTTGAAAGAAAAGCCCAAGAGTAATAACCTTTTGTAAAATATAAAATGTTTATTTGAAGCATTTTACTGAGACAGGAAAACACAAAACGTCACTTCTGATTCTTCCGTGAGTGAAAACCACAAAGGAAGATTTGCTCTGTCACCTTCCGTTCAACAAATACACAAACAAATGCTGGAGTTAAGTTTTATATTTTACCTCATAAAAGACACAGAGACATAGAGGAGGACGCAGTGGGACAGCGGTACAGCTCTGGGCATAAAATGTAATCGCCGACTGAAATTAGCTGCTTAAAACATGTTAATCTACTCAAGTTTAAACTGCAACATATCTGGCTCTAGAATAAAAACATGAGTTTATTCATTGTTTTTAATGTAAACATAAATTTGCCATTGTACATTTGGTCAGACAACGTTCTTTTTCATGTTTTAACAGCAGCAAATACTTCTTTTAAGATCGCTGTGCAAATAATCCTCCAGAAAAAGTCTGATAAGATTGAAAAAGCAGCGTTTCCCAGTGGGTTTGTTTTGCCCCGCGCCAGACCACGCCCCCCTCTATGACGTCATGACTGTATATAAGCCATGTTTTTATTGACGTGATATAAGTGCTTGAGAAAAGGGAGTGCACTGACAGCAGCGTCTGCAGTAAATCTCTCGTTACACCTAAATGTCCCATCACCTTCACTTCATGTGGTGTTATTATTACTGGCTCATGAACCTGACAAATCCCTCACTGATGATTGATTCTTATCGGTTTGAAAGCTGTGCGTCATCTCTCACACAGTTTTATATAAACTCATACTTCAGGTCTGAGGCGTCAGTTTGTAAAACATTTAAAGGTCCAGTTTTGTCAATTTTTGAAGCCTTTTAGAACCACTTTGAATGTGGCAGAGAGCTAAAACTATAGAAGAACTGTACACAATGGGAAAAAAGTTACCAAGAGACATCTGGAGTGATGGACAGGACCTGCAGCTCCAATATTTCTATAGCAGATGTAAGTTTGTGTGAAGAAGGGCATTAAGAGAATGGTAACCATTAAATTAGCTCAACTCACTCCAGGGGTCAAAAATAATATTACTACTCTGTCTCTCAAGCTCGGGATAATATTGTTCTGACTTTAGGCACAGACATCTGTAAACTAAATAACAGCACTCCTTATGTGACTTGTTTGGTTATAATGGTTCAATTTCAGTTCATTGTTTTCTAGGAAGTGTAAATTGATATACAAGGACAAAAAAAAATCGAAAATATCAATATTAGCAATTTGTAGGCTAAAATTAAACGAAATATGTTTTTTTTTTATGTAATTTTTGTGTTTTTAATGAAATAAAATGTCAAATTCAACTTTTCTCCGCTCTCTGTCTGCTGGACATAACCAACCCTGCTGCGGTGCTACATTTGAGAGTAAACTTTTATGATTTTTAGCAAAAAGTTGCTGTATCAATTATCGATATAAAGGTTTAATTGTATCGTATCGTTCCAAATGAGCCAATATCGTTCTTGAACCATAT
Organism: Bostrychus sinensis; assembly: GCA_020698575.1. NCBI lineage: Eukaryota > Metazoa > Chordata > Actinopteri > Gobiiformes > Eleotridae > Bostrychus > Bostrychus sinensis. The sequence goes on from CM036251.1 coordinate 2,268,643, forward strand.
CGAAAAAACAATTCTGATCGAGACGTACCGTTGCAAAAACTACTCTGTGCCAGTCCCAAGCCTGGATAAATGGAGAGGGTTGCATTGGAAAAGTAAAAAGAACTTTGCCAAAGCAGTATTCAAATAAATGCGCAGTAGGAGGCTGACATGGTTTGGACAGGTGCAGAGGAGGATGAGGCTGAGGTTGTGCTAAACTTTTTGGTCTCATGTACCTCAGGACCTGGTTTAGTTCTGGTTTTGTACTGATTTTGTCCTGGTTTATTCCTGGTTTTGATCCGGTTATAGAAACAGGTAGAAGGGGACGCTGCTGCAGGAGCCGTGTCGTACAGCGAGGAGGCCAGGGTTTTGAAGATAGCGAGCTGCACTGCAAACTGAAGACTGCTGCCTCTCCTGCCGGCCAGTAGGGGGCACCCTGCAGCCCTCTCTTCTCATTTGCCAATGGCCCACACCTCTGACGTTGCCCCCACACAAACTTTTGCACTTAATTTCCTCTGGACTAAACTTCTTCATGACTCAGTCGTGGGTCAGATGAACTTTGGGTCGGCTGGGTTTTAATGTCAATCTGTTTGCAATCTATGTGTATACAATTCAACAAGAGGAAGTGAGTTTCTTTTGTATAAATGAATGACCATTTATATCATTGTGCTTTTGTTTGTCATTGTAAGTCTTTAAAGTTACACTGTGTAAGTCTTGCGCCTCTAGAGGCCACAGGTGCCACTGCACCGTTGCAAAACGTAAACACTAGGGCCCCTCCTCCTTCTGAAACTGTGCGAGCGTGCGTCTATTTCCATCATTGTTTCAACTTTAGTTGACCTGCTGCTACCTTTGGAAGTTTGGACTGGATCTTCTATAGAGTTAGCGCTAGCGTTAGCTTATCAACAAATATCGCGCAATGGTCGCAGTAAAAACATCTAATAACTGTATGAAAAAGCACGTTCTAAAGAAAAAATAAAGAGGCTAATTTACCTGCCCAACAATAAAGAAACAAAAACGTGATCTGATTTGCAGCCTTCTCTGTCTCTCATCTGACGCCAGCGAGCAAAAGTCTGTCCGATGTTGACTCTTGTCTGCGATCTGGTGCGGTCCCTTTCACATTTTCTTTTTCTTGCCTCGTCCGACATTGTCTTCATCTTCTTGTGTCCTTCGGCCCTGACGAACTGGCGAAAATAACAACGCTAAAAGTAGCTTCCTGGTTATACTGCACCTCAAGTCGTTCCCTGTCACGTGACTCTTCCTCAACAGCGGAGCGCTCCCGGCCAAGTTGCGAGGGCGGTTTCTCAGTACAGAAGCCCCGCTCGGAGCAACAGATCGCACCTCAGGCCTTATAATCGCTCAAAAAATCACAAAAACAAGTCAGTATGCCCCACATATTTAGGAGAAAAGTTACACAGTGTAACTTTAACCGTTAATACACGCTACCAACCAAACTCTTCAGTCTCTGTTTACTCGCTTCCTGAGCCAAACCATAATCTTCTGAGCACGAGCCTACTTCATCATACTGTGGTTATATCATTACATGGATCTATATACAAGTATCTTTATAATCCAATCCACTTTATTTGTATAGTACATCTTACAAACAAAACAATTTCCAAAGTAATAAAGTAATAAATAACAATAAATTACTCCACCAGTCCCCATTAAATAATAAGAACCAGTAAAACCAAATAAAATTAATACAATAAAATAACAATAAATAAATACCAAGAATTAAATAATAAAATCAAAACAATAAAAGACAACAGAGGACCACACAATTCACGTCGAGTTAAAAGCCAGAGAATAAAAGTGGGTCTTAAGATGAGACTTAAAACATTCCACTGCAGAGTGTCCATAGTTTGGGGCCGGCCACAGAGAGGGCCCCAATACTAATACTAATACTAATACTAATAATAATAATACTTGTTTTTGTATACTATAAATATATAACACATATGCTACATTTAGTTCTGGTTTTGTCCTAGTTTGTACCTGGTTTAGTCCTGGTATATTCCTGGATTAGTTCTGGATTATGTTAGTCTTTAGAATATAAAAAAGTACTCTCAATAATCATATAAAGCCACGTTACCCCCTGCAATGTGCTCATGTACCCCTCCAGGTCCCTGTACCGCTGGTTGGGAAACACTGTCCTAGAGGAAGAGCAGAGAGGAGGACGCAGAGGGAGATCTGCGGTCATTTACACTCAGAGCTGTGTGTTATTAGGAAAAACATTTAGCAGTGACCTAAAAAAGAAAGCCAGGAGTCCCCTCTGACAGCGTTAACGTGTTTCAGAACAGTCCTGCTTTTGAGTCCTGCAGCTCTTTCCACCAGGTCACGGTTTAATTCAGGTCTGAGTGGTCTCTCCCTCCAAATTAACTGCACCAAGGCGTGACCAAGCCCCCCCTCACTCCCACAAAAACACTTCACTCACTGTACACAACCTCTCTGACTGTCGTTAAACCCTGAATTATTACTGGATCCAGGCGAAGTGGAGATAGCACGGCTTTGTCCGAACACAAGGAGGAGGAGGAGGTGGAAAATTCCCGGTTAATCCCGAGCAGAGGCTTCAGATCCGTGTCTTCTCCAGGTGGTACTACTGTGTACTACTGTGTACTTTTGTAGTATAATGGAAAATGTATGTTGTCAGCTGCGGCGATGACAACACGCAGCTGTGGCTCTGTGTGTTTCAGTGGCGTCAGATCGATCAGGTCTGTGAGGTTAGAGTCTAAAGAGGGCCGGATGTCACACAAACTGGAAAAAATAAGCAAAAAATGAGCACCAGTGAAGATCTGAAGATGGTGGTGTTTATTAGGGACATTAAAAGGAAGCATGCAACTTTTAAACAGTTTGGAGGGTGAATAAAGCCTCCTGCAGCGCCCCCTGGTGTATCTCAGTGAAAAAACAGCCTTGTAAGAATGGGAGCACCGACCTGGTGTCTATAAAGTCTTGGGTGTCGTCCCAGTGAGCCATAAGCCACACAGAACAATAAGTGGCGTTAGCAAACAGACAGCGCGGTCAGAGCGAGCTTTTAACAAAAGGCGATGGTGGCGCAGTGGGTTAAGCATTCGCCCAGCAACCGGAGGGTAGCTGGTTCAAATCCCATCTGAAGCGCCTACTGTCGTTGTGTCCCTGGGCAAGACACTTCACCCACCTTGCCTGTGTGAATGTGTTAGTGTGGTGGTCGGAGGGGCCGTTGGCGCAGATTGGCAGCCACACTTCTGTCAGTCTGCCCCAGGGCAGCTGTGGCTACAGAAGTAGTTCACCACCACTGAGTGTGACTGAGGAGTGAATGAATAATAGATCAAATATTGTAAAGTGACTTTGAGTTGTGTGAAAAGCGCTATATAAAATTGATTTATTCTTAAAAGTCAAGCCATTTTTAAATTGCACTGAGAAAACGATTCATGCGTTCATCAGCTCTAGTACAGATTATTGTCACGCACTTTATGTTGGCGTCTCCCAGTCGTCCCTGAGCCCGTTCACATCGGCCCAGTCCTTTATTCGCTCCACTGGCTTCCTGTTTCTTTTAGAATTGATTTTAAAATTTGTTTTTAAAGCTCTTAATGGCCTCGCCCCGCCCTGTCTTACTGAGTTGTTAGCCTCCGAAACCCAAACAGAGCTTTGAGGTCATCAAATCAACTTTTTTATAGAAGTCCAGGGCCCAGACTCTGGAGCAAGCTGCTTCCTGATATCTTTTTGTCTTTTTCAGTCCAGGCTTAAAACATATTTATTCCGAGTAGCTTTCAACACTTAGCAATGCTGTGACACACTGTTTATATTTTGTTGTACTAATGTATTTATATTTTACTGATTTTACTGATTTTAATTTAATTTAATTTGTTGTAAAGGTGTAAATAAATGTTGATTGACTGATTAGCAAGCAGCAGTCAAGGCCAATGTTTAGAAACGCAGTGTAACGTCCAGGAGCACCTCACTCTTCTCGTAATCACACCACGAGGGCCACAGCGCTCAGCCCCAAGCCTGGGTAAATGAACAGGGTTGCATCAGGAAGGGCATCTGGTGTAAAACTATGTCAAATCAATGTGAATTACTGCAGGCTTCAGGAGGCAGATGATTTACTGTGCGAGGAAAAAGACGAATGGAAAGAAAACAAGAAAATGTTTTTGTTTGATGGTTAAAAAAATCAAGATTCAGGACGATTCAAGAGTCTTTATTGTCAATCTTCTTTTTGTACAGACATGCAGGGGACTCAAAATACTGTTTCTGCTCTCTTCTTACTGTGTTTCAACATGCAATAAGATAAAAATAGACAAAAAATGTGAATAAAATAGATAAAAACTACAATAATTTCAATATACATAAATACAAAATGTCAGAAGCAACATCCGCTAAATGCAAACTAGACAAAACTCATGCAGAAAACAATAAGTATGGTTAAATTAAACAATGAAATAGTAAAATCACTCTAAGAGTAAGGATTTTGTTGCAGTACCAAGAGTGGCCATCGAGGAAATCTCATTATTTTGTGTGAATAATTTAAATTTAGTTCTGTAACAATCAGGCGAACACATAGAATTTACATAGAAATTAACAAGTGCCCTTTTAAAATAATAACCAAATGGAGCTAAAAGAAGCTGAAGCGTATAAAGAATAAATGAGACTTGGACATAGTTTACATTCAGCATGAACAGTGGAGATATTTTCCCAGAATTCCCCAGTGACAGTGTGTTCCGAGCTCTGTCCACAGCGGAGCCTCTGGGTTTGTTCTTCTGCTGCTCTGAGACATAAATCTGTTCAACAAAGGCCTGCTCCATGGAGAAGCTGCAGGAATGGGCTGTTTCTGTCACAACGGGACAAACCGGGCCCCCCTCTGTCAGGCCCGGGACAGTTAGAGCCAGTTTAACTAAAGTCAGAGACGGGACGGTGCCACAATAAAACACCAGCCGCTGCACTTCACTGGGCCACCACTAGAGGCAGTAGCAGAGTTTAGATGAAGTAGGTAAAAGCTCTACAGCAGCCATTCCCAAAGTCAGGAGCGTCACGGTTCCCTTAAATTTACCAAAATCCCACACGGGCCCCCAACAATACAACTTCCCTCCATCCCACATTTTATTTTCATGTTTTTCTCCATATATTTCTATAAAAACATTACAATAGACACTGACTATTGGCTAAAAAGTGTTTTAGAGTTATATTTTTAAACAAATACATTGTAAAAAATGTAAAATGCTGCAAAAACTCAATAACTCAAGGCAAAGGAGACCTCAAGATTTTTGGGGTCAACTCAAAATCTCAAGATTTCCACACCTTCACTTAATTTGATGTTCATATGTCTACAAACTTCTAATTTTTAAGCTTTTCTCTCTATCATTATTTTTTTACTCATCTTACAGCCAACTTACAGAGTTCAGAAAAAGTTCTTCTTTTGTTAAATGTAGTATATTTAGTTTTTATTATTATCAATAATACTTTTTCTGAACAGTGGAGTCAGTTGCTGTAAGATGAGCTGGAAAAAATAAAGATAGTGAGTAAAACTTAAAATTTAAAGTTTTTAGATGTATGAACGTTAAATTTGATGAGTAAAAAAATATGAGTTGTTGAAAACTTGAGATTTTGAGTTGATCACCAAAACTCAAAAATCTTGAGGGATCCTGTTGCCTTGAGTTTTTGCAGCATTGTTTTTACAGTGCATTTCAAACTCAATTTCTTGTTATGTACTTAATATAGACAGCCTCTGGGGGCCCCTACCTTCGCGGACCCCCAGGGGGCCCCAGACCCCACTTTGGGGACCACTGCTCTACAGGATCCAAACAACAGTAGATTCTACCTGGACCCATCTGCAGATCAAGGGCTAAACCATGACTAAACCAGGGCTAAACCAGGGCTAAACCAGGACTAAACCAGGGCTAAACCAGGACTAAATCAGGGCTAAACCAGGGCTAAACCAGGATTAAACCAGGACTAAATCAGGGCTAAACCAGGACTAAACCAGGGCTAAACCAGGACTAAATCAGGGCTAAACCAGGACTAAACCAGGACTAAATCAGGGCTAAACCAGGACTAAATCAGGGCTAAACCAGGACTAAACCAGGGCTAAACCAGGACTAAATCAGGGCTAAACCAGGACTAAACCAGGACTAAATCAGGGCTAAACCAGGACTAAATCAGGGCTAAACCAGGGCTAAACCAGGACTAAACCAGGGCTAAACCAGGACTAAACCAGGGCTAAACCAGGGCTAAACCAGGACTAAACCAGGGCTAAACCAGGACTAAATCAGGGCTAAACCAGGGCTAAACCAGGGCTAAACCAGGACTAAACCAGGGCTAAACCAGGGCTAAACCAAGGCCTAACCCTAAACTTTAAACTGACCCTGAACCCAGCTCTAACCAGAGAAACAGAAACAAAGCATTGAATAAAGTCTGTTTCCATGTGGCCATATTTGGTTAAAAGGATGTTGCTGAGTGGAAAGTGAGCTGAAATACCAGACAATAGCCAAAGTGTGAGGAGATCCAGTGTTGATTCTCTTGGAGAGTTTTAAAGCTCTCGCCTGTGTCTGTCAGGACGTTAGGTTACTTCCACTCCCAGTGTTAGAGCCACACCTGAGCTCTCCACAGCTCCTCCTCTCTGCCTCTGGTTCCTATTGTTCAGACTGTTTCCTTCTGTCTTTAAACTCAAATTCTCCACATTCCTCCTACAGCTCTCTCTCTGTGTGAGGTGACTTTACTCAGAGAAGATGGAAACTTTACCCAGACAGAAGATAGTTACCCCCCGTGCCCTCACTATTCCTCTGAGCCTCCAGCTCTAACCTCAGCCTCATTCTTCTGCCCATACATTCACTGTCCCTCCTCTGTTCACTCAGCTGTCCCTCTGATGGACTCATGAACTAACCCATCCTCATCATGAACAAAGAGATATTTTCAGCTTTAAATTAACATATATTTTCATGTTCAATTACGTATACAAAATATATAGATCAATAAATAAAAATCCTCACCCCAACTGCACTACTCCCTATTTTGTTACATTTTTATGCAGCAAATTAGATAAACATTGGATACTTATTGGATAGAGACAAAAGTAACCATGACAGAAGGAGGTCACATGACAGAATGCTTGCTGTTTATTGGTTGGAGGCAACTAAAACCATGAAACCATGACAGAAAGCTGTGTGCTTACAAACAGAGTCTTACAGCGCCTCATTCAGAAACAGCTCCATGGAGTTAAATGCTATCAAGTAACAGCGATTAATAAAAGTGGATATTAGCTAAAAAGTTGATGAGGGCCAACTTTATCTGGCCGAGGGCCAAGTTGGGCCCATGGGCCAGGGGTTGCTTACCCCTGCTCTAAACTGTTCAACATCTCTGCTCTCAGTGTTGTAACACCTGGAATTGGTCTTGAGACGCTTTTTTTAGTCTTGGTCTCAGTCTCGGCTGCATTTTTGGCCTTGGGCTCGAATCCAGTTTTATTTGGTCTCTTTTATTTAAAAACATTACAGGAAAATGCTGTTCTTCGTAATTTTGGAAGAATTTGTTTTCTGCATTAAAAAAGCAGTAGAAAGATCTGTGTCTGTTTGTGAAGTCTGTTGCATTAAGCCAACTTTTTTTATTTTTTACTTTTCCCCTTTATTTAGTGTTAGTTCACAGGTTTTCGTCTCAACCCAGTTTGCCTTGATCTCAGTCCTGACTCGGTCACGGTCTGGACTGGGTCTTGAAACTGGAAAGTCTAGGACTTTTCTTGGTCTTGATGCGTACAAACTTGACCACAGCACCAGCTCTCACCACTGTCTTCTACACTTTTCCTTTCATTTTTCCTGAAACTCTTTTTATAAAACATCACATCTGACACTTTTCTCATCTGACATTGCAACCCTTTCTCTAGTTCAGGGGTAAATGCTCTATCTATTGAGCCACACTGTATTGTCAAGCTACGGCATAAACAATGAAGTGTTGCAAAAGCACAGTTGTACCATTAGATGGAGCGGTGAGCATCTTTTGCTCTCATACTGGACTCACCAGAAACTCGTAATGTGATCTGTGATTGGTTGTAGCTGCAGTGACATCATTCCTCATTTGCATAAACACAACTCTAGGCACTTAATTTATTTAACTTATTTGTATTAACTCCTAATATGGTAATTTTCTATGCATCAAAAGCAAAATGGTATTTAAAAAATTCCAAAACCCTGGCGTTACTCCTCTATCTATTCATATCATTAATTTTAACTATTTCTTCCTTTCGTATTTTCTTTTTTCCCCCTAAACCTGGCTCCAGTCCCAGTCCATCTCAGGTTTATCATTATTTCTCCTGCTGTATATCTCGGTGCAGCATGTCCCAGTGTGACCCCTGTGTTCTGGCTGTATTTTGGTGCGTTCCCGTCCCGTTAATGAGGCTGTCTGGAGGTGATTAGGAGGTTTCCCTGCCGCTCAAATCTGTTTTTCATTTAATCTAACTTTAGAAAATGACAAACAGCTCCCATTTTCCGACCGCAGTTACTCAGTGAGAGTGAGGCCTGCCGCAGGAGCTTCAGATACACACGCTCTCATAAAGTTCAGTGGAAAATGCAACTTAAATATGTGCAAGAATCTTCCTGGTTTAGTCCTGGTTTAGTCCTGGCATTCCCAAGCCAACTAAGAGGCCGTTTAGACGACAGCGCTTTTTGCCAACGCAATGATTTGATAGCGGTTTGGCTTTTCGTTTACATGAGGACGAGGTTTCTGCTCTTTTGAAGATGCTAAAGAGGTGTTTTGGTCTCGCAGTGGGAGCCGCTCTCCTGTAAACTGTGAAAACACCGTACTCACTTAAAAAACAATGAAGTAACAGCTGCCATCTAAACAGTGATCTGTAATTGCCAACTACAAGGCTTTTCTGTCTCATACCTTCATATTTAGTCAGTAACTGTCAGTAACATCTGAATCAGGACTGACTTTTACTGAAGACTTTATGAGAATGTCTCCAGAAAACCACAAGATCCTAAAGTAATGGAGAAGTTGTGGACTGGAACTACATTTCCTCTGCTGTTTACTCTCTGTGTGGTGTAGAGCATTTGTAGGGAGTGCAGCGCCATTTGCTGGACAAATAAAGGTACTACAGTTTCACACTAAGTCCTGTTTTCTTCACACCGCAGTGTTTTCGTGTAAATGTGAATTGGAGGAGGCAGGACTGTGGCGTTCTCCTGGACAATGTTGTTCTGTAAAGGGGCCTGAGAGCCTGAGCCCATGTCCTCTCGATGTGAAGGAGCAGCGGCTCTACTCTGACTCAAGGTCTTGTATCCTAGACCTTGTCCTTTTGGTCAGGACTCAAAGCTCCTGACCATAGGTGAGAGTAGGAAGGTAGATCGATGGTAAATCCAGAGCTTTGCCTTTGGGCTCAGCTCCTTCTTCACCACAACAGAGCGATACAACGCTGCACTGATCCTCTGTCAGTCTCAGCTCCAGCCTTCAGAAACCTGTGAACAAACCAACCCAGTTCACTCTGAAGGTCCTGGCTTGATGAAACCAACAGGAAATCATCTACAAAAATCATCTGTACTGCTACAAAGTGCCATTTTCTGCCTCTTCATTCCTGGTTTAGCCTCATATTTTCCAGCCTCTCCTCTCTCTCTCGTGTCCACAGAGCAGCTCCTGACCTTGTTATCACATCTCTGTTATGTTCTGGCACGAGTCCACCTCATTAAACTCCACTCTCAGATTCCTATCCCGCTTCCTCTATTTTTTTTACATTTTTATTTTTTTCCTTAAACGGGACAATCCTCAGACAATACCCGGAAGTCCCGATCCTGGTCCGGGATCGAGATAATCTCTGGAGGATCGTTTACGCTCGCCCCGCTCCAAAACACCACGTCATCCGCTCGGGGGCTACTGGCCTCGCGTCACTCCAGACAATAAGTGAGGAAATCCCTGCTCTGTGTCAGTGTGCTCAGGCTGGAAAAACACACGGAGGACGGAGATTTAGTGGATTTAATGGCCGTCCTTAGATCCCACAGAGGATAAAAGAGAGAGATTTGGGTTTACAGCATGAAACTGCCAGTCTTAGAATGCTGCTTACATCCAGGGATACTAGTTTGATATCATAGTCCATTAGAATTCCTCTTAATCTTAGTGGAACATCTGAATAATGTGGTTCATTGTCAGACCACTGCTGCATACATCACACACTAAGAGGCATTCAGCACTCAACAACATTAGGCCAGTGTTTAGAGACAGACAGCATATTATGGGGCCCTCCGCCGCTTATGTTTTGTTTTGGTCCATCACCTGTGGCATGACCTACATAAGAAGTGTTCTTACTGCTGCACATCCTTTCCCTGCTGCAACTTCAACTTTATTCATATCCCGAAGGAAATTTGGGTTGCAACAGGTGTCACAGCACACACAGAAAATAAAAAATACCCACAGAATACGCAGATCAATACAATCACACATAAATAGTTCAGGAACAGCTAACAAGAGCAAGTGCCACGAATGCATTTCTAAGCTAAGCAATTTGTTCGAGTTATGGCCTCAGAAATAAAAGATGCCCTCACTCGCTGGGTTCTTATTTGGGGCATTCTCAGTAAATTAAACTCCTTAAAAAATGGCTGTTCTGGACTTTCCATTATCTGTCGGGCTTTACAGATAACCTGTCACTGTTGCAAGTTAAGACAGGATGCAGTTTATCTTCTTATTAGATTTTTTTCTTTCTCCGTTCTTCTTCTTTTTTCGTGTGAACAGCACAAGAGACTTTTGTTTCAAATCCGACCGCTGTCATGTGTGCTCATATCAATGAAATCAGACACAAATCTGATCTTTTGCAATGCGACCTCAGCCTGAATTTCCAAGTCACATTTCATTTGATTCTAATGCAGCAACTCTGCACTGGACAGATCAAATGGTAACAAGCAAGACAGACAACAGAGGTGGAGCTAGTCGATGGAAAAGTGAGGGTTTGAACTTAATTAGGCCTAATGCTATGGATAAAATTTTTTAAAAAGTAATTAAATCAAATTTTGAGAGTGGCACTGACAGATTTATTGACATTCTAAAATGATGGATCAGCTCTTTGTCAGTGCAGCAAAACATCTGAATGGAGCGATAGATGGATAGATAGATAGATGCTTTATTAATCCTTTCAGCTAAACAACAACAAAACAACATCAGTTTCACACAAAGTTAAACAAATACATGACATTAAATGCGGACAAATGCACCTTCTAATGAAGTTCTGATCCAACCACAGAGCTTGCTTTTTTAATAAGTGTATATTTACTCTGTTTTTGTCTGCAGTGTGAGCACTTCCTCTCCAGCAAACCACAGCAAAAAACACAGCACTGGCCTTAATCGTGTGATAGAAACATCTCAGCAAGGGTTGGCAGATATTAAATGACCTCTTCTTTGTCCCTTGCTGTACACTGCCTCCACATGGCTTTTCCAGTCCAGCTCATTATCCAGCTGCACTCCCAGGGACCTGTGGTGAGAAACCGCTTCCACCTCGGTGCCATGGCTGCTCTTCCTCCCCCTTCACAATGATCTCTTTAGTTTCTGAGGCATTAGGAAGGAGATGAGTGGGATTTAAGCAGTGTGAACGTAGTGTGTGACTAACTGTGATAGTTTACAATAGTTCCCCACAGTCCCAAACAGGAATGAGCAGAAGATGAACAAATATCCAGTGCTCTCCTGTGTTTTCATGACTGTGGTAGAAGTTGTGCTGCTGTCCTCATGTGCTCCGCTGCTCCTCCTCCGTCCCGGGGCAGCCCTGCCTCTCCTCTCCCGCTCTGACGTAGCTTCTGTGTGGGCCGGTGTCTGTGGGTTTCCCCCGGTTCCCCCGGTCCCGCCCCCTCTCTCCTGTCTGTGAATGGGCCGAGTGTACAGTGAGGTGTCAGAGGAACGTCCTGACACCGTTTTTCCAGAGGAATTCCCTCAGATGTGGCTCACGACGGCGGAGGTCCTCCCCCGTTTCCACATCCAACTTTTTTTCCACAACTTTTTTCTCTGCTATACTCCAGTCTTCAGCAACAACCATCATTTAACCATTTGTTGCTGAGGTTCTCAACTGGCGGGACTGGACTGAAAAGTGTGCCGTGGGTCTGTCCAACTCTGAGCTTATTTAAAGTCTACAGTCTTTTAACGACATGAAACAGCGAAACACATTTTAAAATACATGTGCCATGAAGTAGCAGTGGTATTTCTTTAGTTTAGACCTGGTTTAGTCCAGGTTAAGTCCTGGTTAAGTCCTGGTTTAGTCCTGGTTCATCCCTGGTTTCAGCTATGTTTAGCCCTGCTTTAGTCCTAGTATAGTCCTGGTTTTGGCCTGGTCTAGTCCAGGTGTAGTCCTGTTTTAGTCCTGGTTTAGTCCTGGTTTAGTCCTGGTTTAGCCCTGGTTTAGTCCTGGTTTTGTCCAAGTTTAGCCCTGGTTTAGCCCTAATTAGTCCTGGTTATGTCCTGATTTAGTCCTGGTTCATCCATGGTTTCAGCTATGTTTAGCCCTGCTTTAGTCCTAGTATAGTCCTGGTTTTGGCCTGGTCTAGTCCAGGTGTAGTCCTGTTTTAGTCCTGGTTTAGTCCTGGTTTAGCCCTGGTTTAGTCCTGGTTTTGTCCAAGTTTAGCCCTGGTTTAGCCCTAATTAGTCCTGGTTATGTCCTGATTTAGTCCTGGTTCATCCATGGTTTCAGCTATGTTTAGTCCTGCTTTAGTCCTAGTATAGTCCTGGTTTTGGCCTGGTTTAGCCCTGGTTTAGTCCTGGTTTAGTCCTAGTTTAGTCCTTGCTTAGTCCCTGTAGGTGCGCTGCTATATTCCTATGCTTGTCTGCACATAGCTTTAATTACAGACTAATTGTGAATGCCTTCCTCTGTGTGAGTCTCTGCAGTTTGTCATTAGTTTCTCTGAGTGGAACTTATCTTGGATTTCGGAGACCGGCTCCAGACCACAGTGGCTCCAGACCAGCTCCAGCAGAAGGAGGAGCAGCATCAGCAGCAGGGGGAGCTGAGGGGAGTGAAGGAAAGAGTCAGTCATGTGTGTTATGTAACTCTCAGTGTCATAGAAACACTCTGGACACAAACTGAAAACTGAGAGAGAAAAGGGAAGTGAGCAAAGTTGGTGTCTCCTCCTGGGTTTGAGTCCTGGACTGTGTGAGTCTGTGTTCTCCCTGTGTCTGGGTTTACTCTTCTTCAACCTAAAACCCTAACTCTCCAGCAAGGTCCTGACCAGGATCCTGCCTCAGATCCATCAGCAGTGAAGCAAATTTCCCTGTAGAGTCTATATTATACCTCTACTTTCTTTTCTTTTGCTCCATATTTATGCTAAACTGGCAACATGCTGAATTACTGATTGCACTTTGTCCTGTTGAACTGTTAAATGCTGCTGTTTTATTCAAGGCTGCTAAATGATTGTGCACTTTAAATTTTTTTATTGTATATATTATATGTTTTATTTTTATTGTGTATGTATATGGCTATGGTGGAATGACAAAGAATGCTTGACTTCTTGAATCTTGTCAGAGTAAAATATAAGAAGCAGGTGGCTGCACAGACATAATTTCACTTTTGTTTGCAGCCACCTGGGCCAAAATGTTAATGATGTAAAACAATGCAAGTTAATGGTGAGGCTTGCGTTTTAATGGATAAAATCAAACGTATAAGAACCATTACTGTACTGAAGAAAACAGTCCTGCTCCAGTAAACGTCAGTGTTTGTCCTGTTCATTTTCCCCGATTATCTGAGCCGTCTTATTAAAGCAGGATCTGTGACGGATCAAACCTCGGCATAAACTAGGTCTGGTCTATAACTGTGTGGTTTATTTCTCTAACTCCTGTCCTGCAGAACACACATTCACAAACCGACTGTTGTATTAGTTAGCCCTAAGCCTACATTCTAATATTTATGCTAATTGCTATATAAAGTGACAGCTGCCAAAATGTATGATATTTTAAGCTAATGCTAATTGCTATAGGAAGAAATACAGTCTATGGGCTACAGAATTCTGAGAAGTGTCATCAATAGCTTCAGCGGTGATGTTAGCTCCAGCTGCAGTCTATGGGCGGCTGTATGTATGTGTATGTAGTAAAAACAGTACCGTATTTTATGGACTATAAGTGGCTCCAGAGTATAAGTGGCACTAGCCAAAAAATGCATAATGAAGAAGAAAAAAACGTATATAAGTCGCACTGGACTATAAGACACCAAGAACAGACATTTCATGTTGAAAGGCAAGTTATAGTAATAATAGAATAGAGAACAACAGCTGAATAGGTGTGCGCTATGCTAACGTAACACATTGATGGTTATTCAGCTACATGAAGCATAAACAACGAACTGAATAGGTGTCTCGTATGTTAACGTAATATATTAACAGTTATTCACATAACTATAGCATAAAGAACATAATATAACAAGTTCACCAAACTCACCATCTCACTCCTAATCGCTAAATCCTTTAAATTCTTCATCCTCGGTGTCGCTTCTGAACAACTCCGCCAACTCCGGAGGTAGACGAAGCGCCGCTTCCTCCTCTGCGTGGCTGTCGTCAGACTCAGCATCAGTTCCATTTCCAATTATTCCGCTCTTTCTCAGTTGTCTTTATAGCCTAAGTTGTTAGTGGTAATGTTTACATTTTAAATTGTCAGTGGTACAGGTGCAGCAGATGCTGGTACACAAGCCTAGAGCGCCCCCTAACCAACACCTGACATATTTTAATATATAAGTCACACCTGAGGATACGTCACACCCCTGGCCAGACGATGGAAAAAAGTGTGACTTATAGTCTGGAAAATACGATATATTTTGTGTGAACAATTACTTTATTTTGACATAGAAACCCAAAGTATCATATTTGATAAAAGAGCCTCGGCCTCTGGGACTCTCTGCAGCTGAAAACATGAGCAGAACCGTTTCAGGAAGCTCGATGTTTCCTTCTGCACAAACATTTAAACATCACACTACAACACGGCTTTGGCGCAGGGCTCAGAATGGAAAAAAACAGCGAGGTCTGAGTCACCGCCTGCAGAAAGACGGCTTATTTTCACAGAAGAGAATACGGAGGAGGCCAGAGCAGTGAGTAACAGTTCTGATGGAGAAAATTAAACCTAAACATCATGAAGAGCGGTAAAGGTCGGTGATAAAACCTGAAGAGTCTTGTTCTCTGTCGTCCCTTCTGTTTACTCAGAGATAGGAGAATATTTCACCCATAATGCACTCTGATACCACTGAGTACAAAGAGCAGGGTGTTATTATTGTATCCAAGGAACAGCGTCTCCGAGTTTTCCTCCTCCTCCAGCTTTTCCTGAACTGACGCCAGGAAACTCTGAGAGTGCTGCAGAGCATTGTGGGAAATTAAAAAAAAAAAAAAGAGGAAGAGGGAGCGTCCACCAGCTTTACATAGACTACACTGAACAAGTACAGTTTAGACAAGAGCAGTGTAAAAAGTCATACGGCCAATAAGTTGTAATAACTTCATTCTATAATTTACTTCCACTGACAATTATAAGTTTTTGAATTTTAAATCATGTTTAAACTCACTGTTACAAGTAATTTAGTAGTTTAATTTAAAAAAGTAAGTGCTATTTCTGCCTTAAAAATGTATTTTATTTAAACTTAGTGAAAAGTGTTCATTCAAATAATAAAGTTAAGTTGTGGATGAGAGAATCAGAGACCGTGAGTGAAATCAACCTGACAAAAATATTGTCTTTATGTATTTAGTAATACATTTATTCTCTCTTTAGTGTTAAAGTTTCAGGTAAAATGAACCCAGCACCATGACCTGAGGTAGTAAAGAAAAAACACTAATAACTCCCAAACTGGACTGGGCAGTGGTTGAAGACTTCTGAGTCACTTTAATGAGCTGTAATGAAGTATAATATGCTTCTCCTGGTAAAATGTGTTATTTAGTTATAAAGTTAAAGTTACAGTTTGTAAGGGACCGATGGCCAGACACAGAACACACCACACTTTTCAAAAAGTAAAGGCTTTTATTCAGCCCAAAAATGAAAAAAATTAACTACAAAGTATAACAATGGGCCCGTAAAAGAGGTCAAAAGTAATACAAAGTCAACTGAGAAAACTAAATCTAACTCCAAACTTAACATTACACTGAACACAAAACAAAAACACCTAACAAAGAGCACACACAGGGGACATTTAACCTGGCTGATCAAACCAGAAAACACACAGGGGGATAACAAGACTAAACAATACACAAAAGACCAAAAAACAAATGTACTAAATAGGGGTTAGATTTAGCAAAATAAATTAGAAACCAATATTACTAAGAAAAGAAAACAAATAGCTTAAAACCTATAATAACTCAAGCTAAACCTCCCCTTTAATACGGCCGCCTTGGATCAGTCCAGGGTGGAGTCTTGGAAGGACCGCCCACATTCAGGTGACTGACAACAGGCAGGCTCCAGGCTCCCAAACACCACTAAAAACACAAAACAAATACCAATTAACACAAAATATATGAAAGTAAATAGTGTGTGGTGTGATTAATGAGTGTATGTTGTGATGTGTGAAAAGTGTGTGTAAAATGAATGAAACCATCAAAATATGGGCAGGGTCATTACTTCCCTTCATGTGTGGCAAGGGCAGCCTTCACACAGTTATATTTTTAAAGATAACAAAAACTGATACATTTAGAAATAAAAAATGTTCAGCTGTGCTAAAAACTCCATCCACTCCATACAACATGGCCCAGTCCACACCGTTCATGGTCAAAGCCCCTTTTACTACAGAAAAAGAGGCCCCCAGAGGCTGTCTATATTTCAATTTCAATTTATTATTATTATTATTATTATTATTATTATTATTATTATTATTTCAGACACATGGTTTTGGTTCATAAAAACAAATAAAAAATGCAAAAATATAAAAAGTCAGTGAAAATATTAAGTAAAAACTTTGGAAATTAATTACAGTTGTATACTTGTTTTAAAATATTATTTTAAAACAACTTTTAGTCAATAATCTGTTTTTTTTTGTAATGTTTTTATAAAAAAATAAATAAAAAAAACATGGCAAAATCTTTTGAATAGAGGGAAGTTTTATTGTTGGGGGTCTGCGAGGGATTTTCAGAAATGTAAGGGGGCCACAACAGTCACTAAGTTTACATAAATTACATTTTTAAGGCAGAAATTGTACTTACATTTTTTTTTATTAAAATACCAAATTACTTGTAACAGTGTAGATGAAGAATTAAGATTTATTTTTTTCAGATATGGTCCCTATCACAATATTCTCTTTGTAAATGGATTTAGCAACTACGCAGTTTAACAATGTCTTCTTATTTAATGCATCCTGTATGGACAGAGTTTTTGTAGCATGGCCATCCGTCTTCTTGTCACCGAGAAACTGGAATCACGTGCAACTACCTCTGAGTGTAATTGGATGGACACGCAACCAATCAGAATTTCAGGGCAGCACCAACAAACACAGAACGGCTTCAGGACCAACAACAAAAAAAAAAAAACAGAACAGAACCGGCCTCCACAGATTGAAAAGCACTGGCCTCGATCTCATGTGAACACAGAAGGTCACGGTAAATAAACAGAAGGTGTGTTTTATTTTATAGAATGACGTATGTGAGACAAACTGCTGGACCTGAGCTTAAATCTTTAGACCAATGTGAGACCTTTGTGATCTTCAACCACAGATGAAAAAGATACAACCAATCAGGGAGACTACTTTTAGATAAACTGTTTTTGATTGGTCAGAGAGGGTGGATTTCTGTGTGATTACCGTATTTTCCGCGCTATAGGGCACTCCGGATTATAAGGCGAAAACAAAACAGTCAGATAAGTCAGTCAGTCAAATTTTATTCTACGCGTTCACCATAACTCCCAAACTTGTTCAGTTGTAACGCGTGAATAAAAAACACAATCTGAGACGGCGAAATCAAACGATAGCGTATTCACAATAACTCATAACTGTTCAGTTAACCTGTTAAGCTCTGTGGCCTTTTTCCTGAAAATTCCATATCTACATTTATTAAGGTTTTACTTAGCATTTACTAGGTGTACATAGCTAACCTTGGTAGCAAATTAATTGGTGGACTTTGGGGATTACTGTGGAAGAGAAATAATATTAATAAATTATATTGTTTGACCATAAATTGAGGTTGAAATGGATTATTCTAATTTCCGCCTGAAAAAAAAACACATATTTGCCTCCAAAAAAGCCTTTTTCCTTCCTGTAGTGAAGCAAATAACAACATAAATTGAAAATTTCACATATCTTGGTCTACTGCAGCAAAATTTGTGCCAAATAAACAAAGTAATGGAAAGATATACATGTTTTATTTTTTAAAAAATCCAGGTGGAATCCAACTGTTGAATAGAAATTGAAGTAGATAGTTTTGTTGCCATGAATTGTCTGAACACGAGGAGGTCAAACATGTGTGTGTCAGCCGCTGTATCTCCCCGCTATGGTCCCAACAAGCGGACGCAAGGGGGCGGAGCCCCGTCGGGCTCTATTCGGGTTTAAGAGGTTAACGTTAGAACAAAATACAACACAATACTCTCACTTTTTCACTTCATTTCTCGTCCACAAATCCCTCAAATTCTTCATCTTCAGTGTCCGAGTTAAACAGTTGGGCGATTACGGCAATATTATGGTGAAGCTCAGTATGTATGACTCTGTGATGCTCCTGACTACGGCAGCTGTAAATAAATTCATATATAAGGCGCTCTGGATTATAAGTCGTTTTTTGAGATTGAAGTCTTTTAAGTGCGCCCTATTGTTCAGAAAATACGGTAGTAAGATGGAAAGCAACAGTTGTGGAGGTGGGCAGTCCACTGACAAAGTCAGGATTCAAGCAGAATTAAACCAGGACATGAAGTAAACCACTCTGTATAATGATCTATTTAATGGTTTTCATCTTCAAAAATTCTGAATACCATTAGAAGGAGCCTGAGTACTAGGGCAAACATGCGATATTCGATAACTATGTTGAAAATTGCAATAACGATATTATTGTGATATTTGAAAAATTAAAAGTTAAATTCACTATATTTCACAAAAATGTAAGTTCCTGTATTTACAAGTCAAAACAGCGACAAAATCAAAACTAAACCAGGAATAAAACAAGGCTAAGCTGTGACTAAATTAATTAAATTAGCACTAAAACTGGACTTTTTAAACATTTTTATTTAGTCACAACACATGTTCTTTTAAGGCTCTGGTGGAAAATGATTCTTCCACAGCGTTATTGTGATATATTTAGATTCATGCGATACAGATATTGCGTTTGCTGATATTGCGATAACGATAATTTTGCGATATATTGTGCAGCCCTACCGAGGACCACTACTGGTACCATACCACAGTTTGAGAACCATTGGATCTCAAATGGCCTCAAGGTCACCGTAAACAAACACAAGGCCTGTCCCGAGAGAGACTGCTCTGAATGGGACCAACACTTCTGACTTCATTAAAATATTTCTATAATTCCTTCTTTCTATACTTTAACTCTTTAGCTGTTTATTGTCCCTGTTGACCTCTGACCTCTGACCTCTGTGCTTTCTTTGGACCCTAATTAAACATATTTATATTGATAGCATCAGCTGCAGAGACCGGAGACCTGACACTCTGAGATAAGGTTTGTGAATTCAGCTCTGCACAGAACAGCCCTGCCTCTTCCTGCAGGTTATTAATGAGCCTTCAGCTGAGGATACAGAGATTTCCTACACTGCGGAGCGGACAGTGAAGTGCACACGTTGTTATCCGTTTCCTTCGAGCGGCGTTGGCAGGAGGTTCGGAGGGATTCCTGAAGCGTGAGCTCATCTGAAACACTGGCATCTCCGACACCTTTACACTCTGAGCCGTCTGCTGAGTTATCTGCGAGTGACGACGAATAAAGAGAGGGACGTGTGAAGGCATCGGGCGCGTCATGGCCGGAGCTGAACCGGTTACAGAGAAGCACTCAGAAAGCACACACCTGCACCAAGGCATTACAGATTCACTCTGAAAAATGTCCGAAGGAACCTGCGTGACCTGAGGACCCCCCATGATTGAAAATTAACAAACTATGCCAATTTGTTTGTGTTTTCTCCATTTTTTAAATATTAAGAATTCATTTGTTTTTACTCAACCCCCCACCATATCTCAAGCAACTCAAAAAGATGCTATGTTTCGTAGCAGCAACTGGCTAACTGTTAATAACTTCAAACAAGAGACAAATGATTGGAAAATTCACTTATTTGTCTATATCCCTCAGAAAAAAATCGTTTTAATCCTGTCATAATGAGCGATGGTCCAGTCTTAGTTTGTTCCTGCCTCATCAACTGCAGCTGTAATGAGCTGTAATCAAGAAAATAAACTGCCTCGGCTACTTTTACATAAATCTGCTTTGGGACTTAACTTTTTTCAACCTCACATCTCTCTCTCCGTACTGTTTGTGTCATAGCCACAGTGTACTCAGTAACTTTGTTAACACTGACGTTTCCCAAACCATCATTATCTCAAAAACGGAGTGAGCACAAACAAATTGGCACAGTTTGGTAATTGTCAATCATGT
This sequence comes from Bostrychus sinensis, assembly GCA_020698575.1. Classification (NCBI taxonomy): domain Eukaryota; kingdom Metazoa; phylum Chordata; class Actinopteri; order Gobiiformes; family Eleotridae; genus Bostrychus; species Bostrychus sinensis. The sequence goes on from CM036251.1 coordinate 2,289,060, forward strand.
GGGGCAAGAAGCAACTTCACACAGGACCCCAAGGACATGAACTGGGATGAGTGAGCATACACCTGTTCACATATTTAGGAGAGCCATACAACTACATCTTGAACACTTTCCTCCTAGCCTGGACAGCCAACCCTTCCTACTTTCTTCTCTAAAGCAGCAGAGTCTGGTTCCTCAGCCGCAGAGAGCCGTCTCCTGTGGACTCTGGATCCCGTCCTATCCCAGTTGTTTCTCTGCAGCTCTGCGTCTCACAGGAGCAGAAGATAATCTCCTCTCAGAAATAACCAAGATGGCTGAGGCTTATACAGAGTGAATGTAATAACTTGTCTCTGATTAACGGCGTTTAGGTCTTTCCTTCGTCACCTGTTGGTTCTGCTGAAGTCCTCGTTGTCGTTGGGATTTTTGTCTTTGTCCTGTTTCCATTTTAACAACAGTAAAGTCCCTCTGACGTCCCACATGACCACCACATTCAAACAAACCCACTTTCTGTACAGTCTTTGTACAACTGGCTTCTGCTGCTGTCCCTGTTCACAAATAAGGACAGAGCTGGTCATAATACACAGGATTCTGGAGTTTTAGGGCAAAACCAGGAAGAATTTACCATAATCACCACGTTTGGATTGGTTACTCTGCCTGTGATTGTTCCATCTGTAGAAATGAAACAAAGGAGAACCAGACTAACTTTTGCGAATAAAACAGGAAAAGAGAATCAACAAGTGACAAAGAAAAGCACTAAATGCCATTAATCAGGTGAGACACTAATAGAATAATACTATTGAGAAGTTCTTTTACTGGAGAATGTCTTGAGATTGGAAAGAGAGTTAAAGTCTGGAGTCTAAATTTATCGTTGGTTTATATGAAACAAATCTCTCCGGACACTGCTGTAAAACTTTTAAACAAGGATCCATGTCTTTAAGATGATTGATGACCCTCTTTTCTGAGAATTGTGTCTTCTCTTCCGAACGTTTGGGTTAAAATGTGTGTGATTAAAGACAAGTGACTGGTTTGGTCTAAAAATATGTGTCTCTATAAATAAACCAGGAGCTCCCATTTGTCTCGTTCGGTGACCGGCTCATAAAGAATGTCTCTATAAAAGGACATGGATCTGAGGAGCTGCAGCTGAGACGAAACTGAAGACAAGGCTGAAATAAATCTGGAGCTGCACGGCCCATCAGTCGTCCTCAGTAACGCTCAGTCTCACTGGCTCTTCAAACAAATACAGGAAAAGAGAAAGGCCAAGTGGGTGGTTTTACAATAGGTTCAGGGTTTGACCAGTGGGGGCGCTGTTTAAATGAGCTAAACCACAGCGAGTCCGTCTACAGCTGCTTTTCATTCAGATGGGTGGCTCCATTCTGCACAGGGGCTCTAGTGCGTTTCTGCAAGAAAGTAAACCACGCCTTTTCACTTACTTTTCACTTTCTCTTCATAATGTGGGTTAAAACTCCTTTTACCCAAGCTCAATCCTACTCGAGTCAGATTTTTTTTTAGTTAACAGCATTTTTTGTACTTCTCACAGCTCTAGAACCACACAAATAAGAGCAACTTCCACATACTGTTGATGATTATAATAATAATGGACACACAGTTGTATTTATTAATTAAACCTGATCAGAACGACTGCGTAGTGTAAAGGTGGGCTCAAAGGAATGGACCCAAATAACACAACTCTACTCAAGTCCAGTTAGATATGTGTTTATTACACAAAGAGGCAAAGTATCCGAACAATCCGCAGGCAAACGCAAAATCCCAAATCACAAAAATGGTAAAAAAAACAAACAAACACACAAGCTCACGAGGTAAATGGCTGTTACACAGACAAACGGAGATGAACTGACGAACTAGCAAAGGACAAAGGGAAGGAGGGGCTTAAATACACCTGGGGGGTGTGGAGAAAGGTGGTGAAGCACATTCGGGAGGGTCAGGTGGTCACACAAGGGCAGGAAGTGAAGGGACAGAGGTGAGTTAAAAAAATAAAACAGGAAATGCACAAAGACAATAGAAAAACATGACCTGGGTGCTACTGCTGGACATGACACGTAGAGAAACTTAGCGCCTGTGTGAGAGACATAAAGACCTGGGTGACAATTAATTATCTCCTCCTAAACCCAGAAAAAACAGAGGTCATTATACTAGGCCCCAAAAAGCTGAGAGATGCTCTGTCTGACCAGAGTCTCAGTGTAGCCTCGAGTTCTACTGTGACAAACTTAGGAGTTTTATTTGAGTAAGGCTTATCATTTAAGGCTCATATAAACCAAGCCTGTAAAACAGGGTTCTTTCACTTGCACAACATCACCAAAATTAGAAATATTTAAAAAAGTGATGCTGAAAGACTCGTCCATGGTCTTCTGTGTTCATTCTGTCATACATTGGGCTGTTTCCCCAGAACTTGTGGATACAGATGAACAGAGCAGTACATGTGTTGACCATGGGGGGCGCTAGTGAACACAGCTCAACAGTCGCAGCAGAAGAAACGTCTGAACTTTTAAGGAGTGACTTGAACAAATCTGAAAACTGAACAGACCGCCACTGTTTTCACTTCATTTTCTTGACTTTTTCATTAAATGTGGAGTAAAAACCTCCGCCAGCACCGCCATGTGTGTTTATTTTTCTCTTTTTCTTCCTCTTCGTAAAATCTTTGACAGTTGGTGATCGCCCTCTACTGGTTATTTAATACAACACACACGCTGATATACAAAACAGTGGGAAGTATAAACACTATGATGACAACGCTAGGAATGGACGGACATATTTACTTTAGAAATGGGAGAATACATGAGACTTAACACATTCATCCAGGCAAGGACACAACGAAACGAAAATACAGCAAATATATGTTTACTCTATACATGACAAGTGTTGATCTGGCAGAGTCCAGGAGGCGCAAAGTCCAGGAGGCGTCAGTGGGGTGTGGTCCAGAAGATTTAATTCTATAAAGACCTGGATAACAGAGCTTCTCCACAGACATCTGACACAAAAAATGTTTAACCAACCATCACAGAAGTATTTCAGAAACGTGTATCTATAACCTGCTCCGTAAGATTAACCAGGCCTTTTCTGCAGCTTCTGTGTCTGTGGTCACTGTTCTCCTCCTCCACGGTGACCTCTGACCTCCCGATGTGTGGTCCTGTCCACTCCTCTGGCTCCAGGAATGTTCCTCCCTCAGATCGACTGTACACAAGACACAGAGACACACCTTTTTTAACAAACACAGAAACGGCTCTGGACTTTTAACAGGTCAGTAATGAGTCATACAAACGGTTCACAAAGGTACAGTCGGTGGGAGAGAAACCAGGACTGAGATCTGTAATGTTGTATTTTATCTTATCTATACACATGTACACACTGCATATAATATCTTCAAAAGTGTCTTGTTAAGTTAGACACAGGCTCGACACTAATGGCCCTTTTCCAGCAGCACTACTTTGTTTTACTGTACTTGGTTCTTCCAGCTTTGTCAGCTTTTCCATTAGGTTTAGCTTTTTTGGTTCCTGCTCGGCCGAGGTTCTAACCAAGCCGAACCAGGACTAAAATGTGACGTTGACAGATCGCTGGTTGCTGATTGGTTGCTGTCAGCTGTGGGTCATATGTGCGACTACAAAAACAAGCCGCCATTTTTAAAAGTCCAACAACAGCTGAGCACAGAGTATCTTTTTTCTGAGACCAATGGCTGCTTGTAAAATGACAGTGTGGAGCTTCGACGAGGTCCGGACATTTCTCTGCCTCGTGGTGACGACAAAGTCCAGAGGGAGCTGGACTGAACTGATGGCAGCTAACGGTTACCTAAACTAAAACTCTCCTGTACTTCTCCACACTGCTTGTAACCTTTTCCAGCTCTTTTCTTTGGCTGTGGAGGCGGCAAAAAAACACAAAAACAGAACAAAGTACAACATTTCCTCTGTGTCCGCCATTGTTGGACAGAGCTGCCTCATATTCACCAGAGAATTAAGAGGAAACCTGTGTTTTGAGGCGCAGTACGTTCCACTTTAGTTTTAATGGGTGAATCGTCTCCTGCGTAAAAGCAGACAGAAAATCTTGCGTGTGATGCTATCAACCAATCAGATCTGAGGATTTGGAAACATATGGAGCGGTGACTGTGAGACAGACAGCGGAGAAATGAGAGAGACAGATGTAGAAAGGAACAGAGGTCAGCTCTAAACTCCTGTGTCTCCTGTGTTCTGAGCCAAGGACCATTATAAAAGCATTTTGTTTGATTTTTTTAACTGTATTTGATTAACATAAGAAAAAAAAAAACTTTTTTATTTTATTATTTGATATCCCCTAGTTTTAAACTGATGCTTATGTTAGCAAAATGCTATTGCCATAATGTAGACACTGATGTGACTACAATGATTTTATTTATTTATTTTTGAGGTACAAATCAACATTGTGATGCTCCGGACCTTTGCGCGAGAAAATTTTCACCAATTGGACCTCGGTGAATTTTAGTTGGTGACCCCTGGTCTAGTGGATAAAAAATAATGCACTCAAAATTTCCCACAATGCATTTTGAAAAGTAGTGGACAGCGATGGTCACTAGAGGTCAGTATAGACCAGGATGCTTTGTGAGTTTCGGAGGAGAACAACGGGACCGCGACAGGACTTTAAACTGAACACAACACGTCTGAATGAAACCAGTTAGAAACGGCTTTTTTTTTTTTACTTCTGTCACGTCGTAACCAGAAATAAAAAGCTCTTAAATAAACCGCTGCAGTGTAAAATTGCTAACGTTAGCTTAGCCAGCGTTCAGCCTCCGCACGTAAGGCACAGAGCTGCAATAATCCACTCTGTTTTAGTCATTATAGCCATAATTCATGTTAAATATCACACGTATTATTTATAAATACTAAAATATCTGAGTCTGGTCGAGCTTTATCACAGAAGAACATTATCAGCGGAGTTTTGACAAACTTTTTTTTACACAGACGCCAGAGTCACATAATCACCGGTGAGAGAAAAACAGTGTGCGAGTCTGAATCATTCACAAAATGAGTGCACTCTAGCCCGCTGTATAGTGCTGGACTGTGTAGTGATTGAGGAGTTAGGGGCTAGGGAGGACGTTCGGACACAGCCTGTGTGTTTTTCTATTGGCAATATCACAGAAATACACATAGATTAATACAGAAGGTTGGTTAACTACACAATAACTTAAGGAAATTATTAATACTGTTATTAATATCACAGTGCAAAAATAAGACTCTGAAGACTCTGGTGCAGAACTGGCAGTGCTCAGAGAAAGAGTGGGCGGGCAGTGAGGAGATCAGGAAGAAGAAGGAGCACCAGTGGCTTGAGAAGGAGCTGGAGTGTTTGAAAAATGCCGAAGGTCCAGCAGGAGACGAGGAGAAAAACCCATGGAAGGAGAGTGAGGAAGAGTGGGAGCGGAAATAAACCAGGCTGAGCTCCGGAGCTCCATGGAGGTCATGTTGGAGCAACCTCAGGGCATCTCCAGCTACGCAGACCTGCTCGAGTCTCAGCACAAGTACGAAGACAAGCAGAAGCACTGAGCTCGCAGGGCAACTGAGAGGAAGAGAGCAGAAGGTAGATAGAAGAAAGCTCAACTCTGCTAAAAGTGTGGCGCTAAAGTTAAAACTCCTACGAGAGAAAAATGCCGAGTTGAAGGCAAGCGTGGCTGACCTACATGCAAGAGTAGAGGCTTCCAAAAAGAAAGAAGTTGAATTTGAGATGCAGCAGAACAAGTGGAAAGAGGACTGGAGAAGAAAATGATTTGGAAAACCAGGTCAAAGTGTCACAGGAAGAATTTGCCAAAATTAAGAAAGACTGGTTGGGAAGAGGTGAGGCTCTCAATGAAAAGGCCAGGACTGAGGAGGAATTAAAAAAGAAAATGAAAAGGTGGCTCAAACAGAAAGAGGAGTGGGATGAGGAGAAACAGCAATGGACAGAAAGAGAGCTTACAACAAGAGAACGAACATCTGAAAATATCTGGAGCTACTTGATAAGGAGATGCTATGGGAACAGGCCCAAGCTGAGAAGAACCAACAGACAGAGATCATGAGAAAGCAAAGTGAGAAAGAAATGGCGCTAAAACATGACCAATATGAAATTCATCTGCTCGCTTCTGCCGAAAGAGAAAACAAGGTCTGCAAGAAGATCAAGGAGTGGGTCGAGCGCGTCAAAGACAGCGACCAAATCAAGAAAGATTTGAAAAAGGAGTCTGAAGAAAGCAAGCAGCAGTGGAAAGTTAAGGAAGCACGGTGGATCGAGGAAAATGAGAAGTTAATGCAGCAAATTAATGCTCAGAATGTATCAGCTCGACCTGAAACCAGACACAAAGTCATCTTCATCAAGTCACAGGAAAAGAAACAGTGTAGGAGCTTCTTTGCAAGGATTTTTAGATCTTCACAAAAACCCAACGAGGCGGCTTCAGTCGGTGACGGTGTGTAGTGTACGGTGGGGCACAGTGAATAGCTGCAGTGGGTCATTGTGGGCTGTAGGGGGCAGCATTATAAGCTGTCGATTTGCTCCAGAAACACACTGGAGATGACCCATTACTACTGCCACCTTCAGCTTCTGTTACCGTCATCCAGAATCGTCCACGCTGGACAGAAAAATGGATTGTAGGAAAAGGTTTTGAGTATTGTATTTATGAAATAAAATTATTTAAATAAACTGATATCTGCTTTCAAAATTTTCACTGCAACAACAATAAACTCTGTGCAGAACATCAGTTGTGTACTTTATATTGGAACGATGGCTTACTGTATTGTACCTCAAGTAAATGAATAAAATATAATAGTGAGTTACGCAAAAGGAAACATTGGGCCGCTACGTGTCCTGTACGACCTCCGCAACAAAAAGACGCAATGCAAGTCAATGCGTGAGTTCACAGCGGCTGTGTTGCAGTATGTCTCTGTGTCCGGCGCTCTGGCAGAAACATGGATCAGGTCTGTTTTTTGTCGGATGCCAGAGCCCTCATGCATAAAGTTGAACAGAGCAGATGGAGCCAGACAGGAAGTCAGACCCGGGACCAGTGAAGAGGATCCGGTACATTTCTAAATAAAAACGCTTGTGCAGGCTCTCACTCACATCGCTGTAAACATTACGTCTTAACTGAGGACACGGGTCACAAACAAGACAGGACAGCAATAAACCTGAGTAAAAAGACAGTGTTTATTTATGTAGCGTCCTTACCCAGGGTTTAAGTAAATATTTCTGTGACTTTTGTGCTTTAACCTTGGTTAAATCTGTGAATAATCTCCAAATGAACAGATCGTGTTTGGTTCATTCTGTGCTTTGAGTAAATATTACAAAGGGTTCTTTTTCTTTTACCTCAATACATTTTAGAGCAAGTATCTGTACTTTTTACTCCACTACATTTATGAGTCGGTTTGAAGTCCAAAGTATTTTGAGTTTTGGTTTAAAATAGTTTTTGTTGTACCCTCATTGTAGACACACAGTACTTAAATATAACAGATGCAGTAAAGTAGTACTTGCTTTAGAAACATCAGAATAATAAAGACAGAAGAGCTCAGCAGTCTCTTCTACTGCAGCAGTTTGTTCATTTCATCTGGAATCAGCAAAATCCCTCACACTGATCACTCTTTTACTCACAAGCACATTTAAAAGTACTTTTATACTTTCACTTAAGCAGAAATTTTAAGGTGATTCTTTTACTTACTAAATCTTTGCTTTTTTATCTGCACTTTAAAGTAAATAAATTGAGTATTTCTTCCACCGCTGGGTCTTTCATGAACTACTCTCATGTCTTTTAAGATTTTTTACAGTAAATGTGTAGTAATACAGTTGGTTGCTGTGGTGATGACCGTTAAACTCTGTAATGACAGGTTTCAGAGGAGTTTCCCCGTCTCTCTCTCTCTGGTGCAGCTGCTGTGGTGAAGAGTCGGTGGAAAATCCTCTGAGTCACTCTCCACACTCGGGACAGAGTCAGGACTTCCCTAAAACTGGACCACAGTCTGTGATTAAGAAGCAGCTCCCATTCACTGGGATCAAACCTCCTCAAGGTTTTCTCATCAGAATGCAGTTTAAATCACTACGGCCTTGTACAGTGAGTCACAGAGGCCTGTGGTTTACAGAAAGGAGTTCCTCAAACTTGCAGGTCTTGGTTTAGGCTCATGTTAAACAGTTTTATTCTTGAGTTTAGTCTTGGCTTTGGCCTGGTGTAGGCATTTTTATAGGTGAAACTCCCTTATATTTAACTACCATCCACAATCCTGCCATAGCTTTATGTTCCTGCAGCGTTGGTAATTAGTTTATCCCTAAAAGCAGTTCTTCACTCCCACTCTCAGTAGGAATTCACTCCAAACTTTAATCTGAAATCATTGCAGATGCTTTTCATTTCTTACATTTTTAAAACCTGCCATATACTGAGCATGTTGTGTTTTGTTAGTGGTAGATTGGTGGGAGTCCACGTGCGTGCTCCACATGAGACTATGAATAATTCATAATGTTTTCTGTCTTCTCTCGGCTGAAGTTAAGAATGATACAGACTACTGACAACAGCTTGGACCAAGTGCACAGTGCATCTCTGTCCTGCTCTCATGAACCCGTCTGGGTCCGAGCCGGCGGCAGCTCGGCAACACTGTGACAGAAATGCTGAGAGTGGGCGGGGTTTATGTTTGCCAACAGCAACAAGCTCTTTTAGCGATACTTGTTAACAACATAAGGTCTGCTGCTCGACATTTACAAAAAAACAGCAAAGATGTTCTAACAGCGTCTTTATTGTGTTGTTTTACTGTCGTAGCAGTTTGTTGTTCAGCTACGGAGCTAGAGCTTTATCCAATCACCTCCAAGTGTTCTACTGAAAGTCCCACCCCTTCACAAATGTTTTCAACGAGATTAGGTTGTTTTTTCTACAGCATGTCTTACAAATACTGAAGCAGCGTTTAGTTCTTTCCTTCATCACCTGTTGGTTCTGCTGAAGTCCTCGTTGTTGTTGGGATTTTTGTCTTTGTCCTGTTTCCATTTTAACAACAGTAAAGTCCCTCTGACGTCCCACGTAACCAACACATTCAAACAAACCCACTTTTTCTTTCTCAAGTCTTTGTACAACTGGCTTCTGCTGCTGTACCCGTTCACAAATAAGGACAGAGCTGCTCACAATACACAGGATTCTGGTGTTTTATAGCAAAAACTGCAAACCACCATGTTTTTTGGTTCAGTGGTGTGCTGCTTACATTACTCTGCCTGTGATTTTTCTGCCCGAAGAAACAAAACTCAAGCAAAGAAACCAGACTCACTTTTTTGTGTAGAAGAGGCAGAGTTTCCTGGCCAGGCTAGGCCACTACAGGGGGCTTTATTCACCTTTATTAAGTTAAAAAAAAGTTTCATCATTCCCTTTTAAGAAGCTCACAACCCTATAACTGACTGTTTTAAACCCAGTACTTTCTTTTTATTTATAGTTGTCTTCTTTTTGTCTCCAGTTTCAAGGTCGCCCCTCCTCTCCCTCAGGTTTACCGCTGGTATTCTTGTTTCTGTAGCGTGCGTTTGGGGGGAAGCCCTGTCTCTCACAGAGTCTCCTGTCTGTAAAAGAACCCTTTGTGTCTCTTCTGAAAAGTGTCCAGTTTGTCCCATTCATAGTGAAGGCATCATTCAGGGTTGTGTTTCAGTGGAAAAGTACCACCGCCGCCGCCGCCGCCGGAGCAGACCACGCCCTGCATGTGTGCGGCAGGTGGGACTGGAACCAAAACACAAACTCTCCCTGAGACAGAGAGGATTCAGAGGCTGCACCAGGGAGCGGAGAGCTGCTTCTTATCAGCAACACATTCCTTCAACACTCACTGTAGTCAGAACGTTCTGTCTCTGTGCAAACGCAAAAATATAGATGAAAATATTTATTCAGCAGGTCTACTGTTTGGGTGTAAGCTTGTAAAAGTCTGCAACATTGAGATTTGTATTATTTTATCCATCACTACTTGAAGGAGATGCACTGTGGCAGAGTGGTTAGTCTCCTGTCTGTCAGTAAGGAGGTTGCAGGTTTGACTCCTGATCTCTCTGTGTGGAGTGTGCACGTTTCTCCTCTTCCTCCCACCTCTGTCCACCTGCAGGAGAACTGGAGACTGCAGCCAACCAAAACAGGAAGAAGATAAATGAATTAGTATGAGATGCCTTTTAGCACCTTTATTATTTGTAGTATAGATAAAAGGCTGGGTGTGTTTTTGGTTAAATCTGGTGGTGTAAAGGCTCATTTGTACTCAGGGGTCTTCAACTGCATTTGTCCAAGGGCCAGAATTGTTCTCTGCAGACAATGTAAGGGCCAGTTCTCATAAACTAAAATGATGAAATATTGTATCCTAAGTAGTATAATAGTTGTCAAGTAAAACCAGAGTAGTGTGGGGTCTGGTGGTGTTCCTGCTGCCCGCCCAGTTTGGCTGCAGCCTGAGAAAAATCAAACGCTCCTTTCACTTCTCCTGCACATCAGTAACTCACCTGCGGACCTCAGAACAAACTGCTCAGCTCGGCTTTAAAAATAAACACAACTGGTAAACTAAAATGTACACTGAAATTTGTGGATTTCTTTAGTTTTATGTTAAAATAATTGGTTTGATTTAATAATTTAGTTTAAAAACATGAATTTGTTAAATTATTTGGGTAAAACCTAATTTCATTATGTAAACCATTGATTAAAAACATTTAATTTTGTAAAATATAAGTTAAAAGTATTAATTTGAATAAGATACTGTGCAATTTGTTAATTCATTGGGTTTATAATTAGAGTTAAAATGTTACTTTAAATAAATAATTGAAAGTTTAAAACTATTGATTTATAAAATGTGATTTTAGAGTTAAAATATGTTAAAATAAGTTCATTGTGGTGAGTTTTCATGTGCATTATGTGTCTTTGTAAGTTATCAACCTACTCCATTTAACCAATCTACATTCTTCATGTCTACACAAGTCCACCTGTTAAAAAAATGGCAGTGAAAAAATGAACTGAAATATCCAACAACAAAAGAAAACAATTAATACAAGAAATTAAAAGGAGTGAGTTGTTCCAGGGTCCTTTTTGTGTGAAGCCAGCCTTTTTCAAGTTTGGGCAAGAGTGGAATTAATTTTTTTAAAAACTTGACAATAGTAGTATAATATTATTACTCTACTACATTATACTATATTACTATATCTTTATTACTATAATATGAAGTAGTATCATATTATTTTATTTTATTATTTCATTTTTGTTCTACAAGGTTCTTTTTCCAGAGAAACAAGCAACAGTTTTTATTGCTGTTGTGAGATTTTCAGGCTGAGATAAAGCAGTTTTTGTTGTTAGATGTTTCCTATGAACTGCAGAGCCCGAACTGCTACAACATGGCTGGGGAAGCTGGGGTCCTTCATCCACCTGGACGTCCAGATGTGTGCCTGAACAAAAATTAGCCAATTATTTAAAAAAAAAAGCAAAAATCTGCCAGATATACTGATTCAGCTGCTCCCTTTTTCATTAGGATCCCGCCACAGCCAACCAGTTGCACAGTGACTTGGCAGGATTTTACGCCGGATGCCCTTCCTGTTACTTGAGTAGGCGATGTGGGTGAAGTGTCTTTGCCCAGGGACACAACAGTATGGACTTTGAGAGAGGTTTGAGCCGTTGACACTCAGGTTGGTGGACTGAACGCTTGACCACTTTGTCCCCCAGACAGAGACATGTCCCTACGCTAACAAGACAGAGCAACAACTAGCATCAGACTTTGGCAAAGACCTCACGTCCTGCTCTGATTCTCTGTCGCTTCAGTGATGTAGCTCCTCATTTGCATAAAATTCTCTCCAGCTTTAAACCAGAGCTCAGGTCGCTGGATTTGCAAAGCCAGCCTCGCTCTTTTGACTCCTTGCTTCCTGTTGAGTGTCGCAAATTTCACTTCTAACTTTCAGCATGGACTCTTTACCAAAATACTGCACACCATATTGCCAAAATGTGGGTGTGTCCAGATGTGTCCCTCCTCCTTGGCCCAGAGGAGGAGGAGGAGGAGGTGAGGAGCAGAAACAGTGGAAGCAGCTCTGAGTGTTTCCTGAACATGATAAATGTTTATGCTCAGATATATATTTGGGTTATGAAGGTTTAAACAGGACGAGGCTCAGTGACCCAACATCAACAAACAGCACACGATACTTCCTCTGTCGCCACACTCACAATCTGTTTAAAACCAGACCTGCTCCAGGGCACTGTCCCTATCTCACAATGATAAAGAGATCAGACCTGGGATTATCTAGTTCAGGGGTAAGTGCTCTATCAATTGAAAGTCCTTATCTTATAAAGGTAAAGACTCCACTACAACTAATCATTTCTTCCTTGGTCTATTGCTGAGCCTTTCTGAAGAAAATTTGAGCATTACTTTTTGACTTATCTTGCAAACATGAACAGACCAACAAACCAACGCTGGCCAAAACATAACCTCTCTGTAAATGCATCTCAGTGAATGATAATAAGGTATAATTGTTTTCTTATTTAACTTTGTACTATGGTAAAAACTAGTATTGTAGCGCAGCCTGACAAGCCAGACTAGAACATTAAATGTAGTCTGGAGAGCTCAACCCTAGAGGTGGAATCAACAGATGTCATTCAAACTGCTTCTGCAACTAAAGCTGGGGACACACTACATGATTTTCTCAGTGGTTACAGATTCTGAAAAGACTAGGAGCTCACACTAACGACTGATTTCAGCAGATTTAGTTCTGACGACTGAAAGACTGCGCCTCACACACTACAAGATCTGCTGAGGCCGCAACTGACGCCAACCAAACGCAGCAAACTCTGGTGAGAACTAAATGGTAAACAAACATGGAGCTACCTGGGTCGCTGTTGCTGTTGTGTGCGCAGCTATCTGTTTGGAAAAAGGGAAAGAGAAAAAACGTCTATGTATCCAGTTTCACTTGGGTAGCGCTCAACTTTCTTCGGTGTTTGCCATGGTTGTTTATGTTTTCTTCTTCTTCTTCAAATTTCCTCTTATATTTTCCCGCCGCTTCCTGTTGCTTCGTCTTCGTTCTCTGATGCTATTTCCTGTGTCCCATCAACTGTTTTTCATCGGCCGCTGGACTCCATGAATTCCCAGTTGGATGTAAACGTCCCACACTACAGGAGTGTGCTCCAGAGTCGGTGTTTGATTGCTTGCGACTGACGTCAGGCCGGGTTTTTGCGCCGATTCGAGTCTTTGAACATCACACACTAACAGATTTCAGGGCCGACTGGTGATTACGATTCCCTGCAGCTGGTGGTGACTGGTACAGACTCGACGCAACTGTGAATCGTTATAAAATCGGGCAAAAAAATCGTGTAGTGTGTCCCCGAGCGTAACAGACCAGCGCTCTGACCAATCAGAGCAACAGACAAGGTGAGCTTTTTTAGCTACCAGCGGAGCCAGCTGCTATTTTGCCACAGCCGGTCGGCAAAACAGCAAATCCATCCTTCTTTAAGACGAATGATGTGAGTGCTTCTTTCTGCTCCACTTTCAAAGAAAAACCCAAATCTAACTTTTCGATTTTTCCGATTCAAACGAGCGCTGTTCGTTAGCCACAGCCATCGTAGTTGTTCTGCTCTGCACCGTCGCCCAGCCCTGACGTCATTGTGCTAAGCCCCGCCTACTCCAGTCGCTACACAGATAGAGCGTTGTGATTGGTCCGACGAAGCCCTGGATTGGCCCCTAAGGTGTGTTACTAGACCACCCCAGCTAGGCAAAAAATATTTTCTGCCACTAGGGTGCATCTAGATTTCTAGGCTAATTGTAGTGCCCTTGGTTGTAGAGACCAAGAACGGTCTCAAAACCTTTTTTTTTTTTTTTTTTTTTACGGTCTCGGTCTCGTCTCAGTCTCGGCTGCAGTTTTATTCGGTCTTGTCTCAGATGTGGCAGTCTCAAAGATGATATTTTTCATCATTTTAAAGTAATAAGTTTTCCTGAAAAAAACAGGAAATGACTCTGATTGTGGAGTCTGATGCATTAGATCATTAAAATAATCATTTATGTATCTGAACCGCTTTTTTTTTTTTTTTACTTTTCTCCTTTCTTTAATGGATTTGGTTTCAACCTGGTCTCGGTTTGCCTCGGTCTCGGTCTCAACTTGGTTTCAGTCCTTAAAAGTCTTGGTCTTGAACTCTGAAAGTCTTGGCTTTGTCTTGGTCTTGGTTCACTCTGGACTTGGACTATTATCTTATTTTTGTTGTTTTTTTCCGTCAACTTCTTTTAAATGAATATTTCATGTATTGTAATATAATTAAGAAACCTATATTTTGTGTACAGTATTTCACCATTTACTGTTTTTGCAATGTATGTTTTTGTTTTCTGAATTTGTAAATTTTTGACCCCTGTGTGACCCCTCACACTCTGACTCTGGTTTTCTCCTCCTCTGCCTTTTGGCCTGCTCTGCTGTGACCAACATCTAAAAAATAAAACCATCGGTGCTCCCATTCTTACAAGGCTGTTTTTGTTTTTACCAAGATACTCCAGGGGGCGCTGCAGGAGGCTTCACTCACCCTGCAACAACTTCTTTTGTCACCACACTCACTCTAAAACTGTAAGTTATGCTCATTCATTCATTCTTTTTTTCATTTTTTCATTTACTCTGTGCTTCCAAAGGAATTCAAGGCGGGGCATTTGTGGGTAAACGTAACTCATTCCTACACACCTCTGAGTAGAAAAAAAATAAATGTATCTTTGAAAGCTCGAGTTGCAAAATAATCTGGCGTACAGATAACAGAGCTGCAGTGTTTTCCTGTCCTGGGGCGGTGAGTGTCCTGTCCTGACTGAACATGCCCTGGGTGGATTTATTTATTAGTCATTAAAGCAGAGAGAGCTGTGTGTGGTGAAAGCAGGTCAGAGAGCTGCAGGAGGGAACTTGGCTTTGGTTGGGTTGTTGCGAAAATGTGCAGCTGTGAACTTTCACCTTTCACTCATTTACACACGAGTCTCCTTCTGTCTGGTTCAGTCGGGTCAAATGTAACAAGGACGCGGTCTGACAAAAGCCGTTGGACGTCCTGTGTTTTCTGATTCCTCTCTCTCTCAGAACCAGCTCTGACTCCTGCAGCAGTCCTTCTTTGACAGATCCTGACCTCTGCAGAGCGCCACCTAGAGATGAAAGACTCCAGTCACAGTCCCAGGCCTCGTTTTTGGGATTCAAAACTCAAACATACAATAACTTAGGACTGGACATGGAGTTGTGAGTTTCTGAAGGGGCGGTGACTTGTGACTCAACTCGAGGTTCACGCTGATGACTTGGCCTTGAACTCAGACTTCAGCATGGACTTGGACTTTTGAGTTAAAGCCGCACTGCCTGATGTCTTTTTCCTTGTATTTTGGAAAAAAATGAGCCTCTGAGGTCACCTGTGGGCTGTGTTATAAGTTTTTGGAACAGTTTAACCAATCATAGGACAGGAGCGCATCCTTTATCTATCAAGAACTAGAATCTATGAGGAATAATGTGAAGGATCTGTTGTTTTAGTTCAAAATTCACAGCTTATTCACAGTATTTTTATTTTTTATTGTAAAGAATTAAAAGCAGACTCCAGATGTGTGCTGTGTTATTGTGACAGCTCCTGGCTGTGGACAGACTCCAGGTTTGTGTGAGACTGGGACAGAGCGGCGGAAAGAGGAGTGTATCATTCACACTCAACATTTTTTTTAGACATATCACGTTTACAGTCACAAAATCAGGTAGTGCAGCTTTAACCTGGCGAACCAGCCTCTCCTACTTTCTTTTCCAAAGCAGGAGTCTGGTTCCTCACTCGCAGCAAACCGTTTCTCTCCGGTCGATTTGGAACTGGCCCATCACAGCTGTTTATCTGCAGCTCTGTGTCTTACGAATGCAGAAGCAGAGCTAATGTAAAGCGGCGTTTAGCTCTTTCCTTGGTCTCCTGTTGGTTCTGCTGAAGTCCTCGTTGTTGTTCAGTCCTCTGTGGGATTTTTGTCTTCGTCCTGTTTCCATTTTAACAACAGTAAAGTCCCTCTGACGTCCCACGTAACCACCACATTCAAACAAACCCACTTTTTCCACAAGTCTTTGTACAACTGGCTTCTGCTGCTGTCCCCTGTTCACAAATAAGGACAGAGCTGGTAATAATACGGCGTATTCTGGTGCACCTGTGATTGTTCTGCACATAGAAATGAAACTTACGTGAAGGTAAACCAGACTAACTCCTTTGTATAGAGTAGGAAAAGAAAATAAATGGTGAGGAATGTTGACAATGACTCTCCTTGGACTTGTCAAACTCGCTCAAAGCCGTACCCTTTTTCCCCGCTTCTAACACAACCACTGAGGACATTCATTTGTACATCAAGTGCATATTTTCCAAGACAGTTATGGCCTATTTAGTGGATTGAAGACACCAAATTCCTCTCAAGCCTGTTCTTTTTCCACACAGAAGATCTCTGCCAGTGTTTCTCTGTGAGTTATGCCTGAATCATCGTTTACCCTTCAGTATGAACAGCTGCAGCACATACCTTCCACTGTCATCATCAGGAAACAACTCTCCATCAAAGGAAATACATTACCCACAATGCCACCTGCGTCGGGCCGACACTTAGAGCTTTTAAAGGGAAGAGATGTGATAAAGTGACAGGTCTTTGGCGCCGGTCGTAAAGTCTCTGTCAGGGAGGATAAGACGAGCTTTAAGTACAGATTAGATGAAGGTACAAAGGTCCTGCAATAAATCCACCAGCTCCCAGGATTTGGAACGTTTTAGAAAATGGGAGATTAAGAAGTGCACCAGGAAAATGTGTTGAATGTAATGGAATTGCTGTAATGTCTCTGACTCGAGCTTTTACATCGAGATAATGTGGCTCTGCGGTAAAGGTCCAGGAGGAAGTGCTAAGTTTGGGACTGCAGTCTGCACTTTGGCCACTAGGTGCTACCAACATTCTTTGAATACCGTATTTTCCGGACTATAAGTCACACTTTTTTCCATCGTCTAGCTAGGAGTGTGACGTATACTCAGGTGTGACTTATATATTAAAATATTTCAGGTGTTGGTTAGAGGGCGCTCTAGGCTTGTGTACCAGCATCTGCTGCACCTGTACCACTGACAATTTAAAATGTAAACATTACCACTAACAACTTAGGCTATAAAGACAACTGAGAAAGAGCGGAATAATTGGAAATGGAACTGATGCTGAGTCTGACGACAGCCACGCAGAGGAGGAAGCGGCGCTTCGTCTACCTCCGGAGTTGGCGGAGTTGTTCAGAAGCGACACCGAGGATGAAGAATTTAAAGGATTTAGCGATTAGGAGTGAGATGGTGAGTTTGGTGAACTTGTTATATTATGTTCTTTATGCTATAGTTATGTGAATAACTGTTAATATATTACGTTAACATACGAGACACCTATTCAGTTCGTTGTTTATGCTTCATGTAGCTGAATAACCATCAATGTGTTACGTTAGCATAGCGCACACCTATTCAGCTGTTGTTCTCTATTCTATTATTACTATAACTTGCCTTTCAACATGAAATGTCTGTTCTTGGTGTCGGATTTTGTAAAATAAATTTCCCCTCAAAAATGCGGCTTATATATGTTTTTTTTCTTCTTCATTATCCATTTTTTGGCGAGTGCGACTTATACTCTGGAGTGACTTATAGTCCAGAAAATTTGGTAATTCCCCTTTGAAATAAGCTATTAAACCTAAAAATATGTTACAAAATATAATATTCAAATAATTTTCTTCAGCATTTAAACTTGAGACACTTGAGCTTGTCTTTCATAGGATTCAATAGTTCAGTACAGAAAGACTGCAAATATTTTCTTCTCAATGTAAAAATAAATAAATTACGAAATAATTCCTCTTATATTCTGCTTTTAGTCATATTTTTAAATTTCTTAAACATCTTGGTCTTCTCTAGAACAGCAGCACGTTTTACAGCCTTTAAAAACATTATGTGACTAAAAGAGAACGTTTTTAATAATTATTTAATAAGACCAGCAGAGGGCAGTAGAGTGCAGCTCTGTTATGCTCTTCAGACCAGAAACAGAGGAAAAAAAGTTCCTTCCTTAAACTTTGTGTCTGGTCCATTTTCCTCCCAAAGTAAAAATGTCTGTGAGGAATCTGTTTTTTGGGTAAATGAGCTTGTTGTTGATTGGTCAGTGCTTCCTGAAGTGGGCGGGGCTTTGTGGGAGTGGAACCGAATGTTCTGAAGCCTCGGAAACTCAGTGCCAGAGAATACAGGATTACTCAAACAGAGCACAGCTCGAGGTTTGTTTGTGGGAACAACATGGAGACAGAGGAGAAGGACGTTTGCAGAATATAGAGACTTTAAGGTAAAAATGTGCATTGTCTTCATTGAGCCTACAAAATAAAAAGACATAATAGATTTCAGTTCAAAGCTTTTGTTGTTTTGCTCAATTAAATCACATTTTGATACTATTTTATGTTTAGTTTAGTCATGAATATTGAACCTTCTCCTCCCCAGCAGCGTGCATGTAAAGCTAATAAACGTGTGTCTTTATTTGCAGAGTGACGGCGCTCCTGCCTCAGTGAATCTGAAGTTTGTCTAAGCCTTTGTCTCGCCCCATTTCCCTCTGATCCTTGTGTGTTGTGTTTAAGTGACAGGTGCAGGGTCATATTTTCCATTTTCATTCAGGAATGAGGCGTTTAATGACGCCCGCAGACAGCTTTATGGGTCTGACGCTCAGAGCTACAAACGATGACAAGAATGATCTAAAAGTTATTTGGTATTTTTTATTTTTTTTCTCAGAGCCGTGTTGTTTCCTGAAGCTTCAAACGCTCTCTGTTCTGGTTATTGTTCCGTTTATGCTCCATTCAAAAGCTCACACAATGGACTCTGTGAATAAAGAACAGAAATGCACAAAAAGGTTTGATCAACAGTTCAAGAACGCTCAATGGGATTCCACCGGACAATGGGCAGGCCGGGGTCAGTGCAGTTTGTTTAATGCGTCTGAAACCTCGATGAGAAAACGTCTGGACACAGTAAAATACAAATAAAAAGCCAGAAGAGAATTTTGGATCTAATTACCGTATTTTCTGTACTATAAGTGGCTCCGGAGTATAAGTCGCACGAGCCAAAAAATGCATAATGAAGAAGAAAAAAACGTATATATGTTACACTGGAGTATAAGTCGCATTTTTGGGGGGAAATTAATTTTACAAAATCCGACACCAAGAACAGACATTTCATGTTGAAAGGCAAGTTATAGTAATAATAGAATAGAGAACAACAGCTGAATAGGTGTGCGCTATGCTAACGTAACACATTGATGGTTATTCAGCTACATGAAGCATAAACAACGAACTGAATAGGTGTCTCGTATGTTAACGTAATATATTAAGTTATTCACATAACTATAGCATAAAGAACATAATATAACAAGTTCACCAAACTCACCATCTCACTCCTAATCGCTAAATCCTTTAAATTCTTCATCCTCGCTGTCGTTTCTGAACAACTCCGCCAACTCCGGAGGTAGACGAAGCGCCGCTTCCTCCTCTGCGTGGCTGTCGTCAGACTCAGCATCAGTTCCATTTCCAATTATTCCGGCCTTCCTGAATCCCGACAGGATGGTTTCGTTTCTCACTGAAGTCCATGCCTTGTCGATTCATCCGATGAAAGGAAAGTTGCACGGTGCATCCTCCCAGTTGCGGTGAAGCTGTGCTCTCCATCATCAGTGTGAAAATAATGAACATGTGAAATATTTTAATATATAAGTCACACCTGAGTATATGTCGCACCAGACATGCCAGACCGTGCATAAGTGCATGGTGGCAGAGTGGTTAGCGTTAGCGGTTAGCGTTAGTGGTTAGTGTTCTCGCCTCCCAGCAAGGAGGTCTTGGGTTCGAGCCCTGGGCCAACCAACACACCATCACATGAACTCTCTGGGTGGAGTCTGCATGTGCCGTGTTACCGTGGGTTCTCTCCGGCTTCCTCCCACCGTCCAAAGACAGGTGAACTGGTGACTCTAAATGTCCCCTAGTGAATGAATGTGAGAGTGAATGGTTTTCTGTCTGTGTTCGTCTCTGTGTCCGCCCTGGGACAAGTTGGCCCCTGCCCAGGATGTACCCCGCCTACGGCCCAAAGTTACTGGGATAGGCTCCAGTCACCCGCGACCCCTAACGGGAATAAGCGGTAGAAGTGACACCGAGGATGAAGAATTTAAAGGATTTAGCGATTAGGAGTGAGATGGTGAGTTTGGTGAACTTGTTATATTATGTTCTTTATGCTATAGTTATGTGAATAACTGTTAATATATTACGTTAACATACGAGACACCTATTCAGTTCGTTGTTTATGCTTCATGTAGCTGAATAACCATCAATGTGTTACGTTAGCATAGCGCACAGCTATTCAGCTGTTGTTCTCTATTCTATTATTACTATAACTTGCCTTTCAACATGAACAGCCACACAACATAATGATCCTTTTTCTGAAGAATGCAGCATTGTTTCTTTCTTCCCTAAAGTGTGTTCTGTCCTTACACCAACTCGTGCACCTCTTCACCTTTTCCCTGTTACAGAGACTCTTTTCCTCCTGGTGATGTCACTCCCTGTAGTTAGCTCGACTCCACACAGCCCTCGCTTGTTTAGAGTCGTAAAAGCCAGGACTCTTTTCGGTGGAAAGAATTCGGGTGAGTCACGGCACTTTGGTTTTCACCGAGCGGTGGCTGCAGGGTTAGAGTTTGTGCCGCGCGGAGACGGAGGAATGCACTGGCTCCAGGTCAGGCTTCATTTATCTGAGTTTACAGTTTAACAATGAGAAGAAACATGAGAGCACATCACAACCAGAGCAAGACCTAAACCAGACCAAGACCCAAACCAGACCAAGACCTAAACCAGACCAAGACCTAAACCAGACCAAGACCCAAACCAGACCAAGACCTAAACCAGACCAAGACCTAAACCAGACCAAGACCTAAGCCAGACCAAGACTCAAAGACAAAAAAAAGAAAAATATAGGTGTGAAATTCATTAAGCAGAGGAGGAAGGAGTACTTAAAATACAATACGTACTCAAGAAAAAGTGGGCGTACTGTTACTTTAAAATAATATTACTTCAGTAGAAGCAAAAGTACTCTAGAGAAATGTTGCTTGAGTGAAAGTCAAAAGTATTCAAAAGTAATACTCATCGTTAGTTACGCATTCAGACACAGACAGAGCGCTCTGTTCGTCTTCTGCGTTCTTTCTGTCGTTCGTTGGTTTGTTTTCCCAGAGCTTGTGGATACAGATGAACAGAGCAGTGCGTGTGTTGACCACTGGGGGGTGCTAGTGAACACAGACCAACGATCACAGCAGAAGAAGAAACGGCTGAACTTTTTAATTAGCGATGAGCGCTAACGTTTGTCACGGTTTATTCTCTTTTTTGTTAAATGTGATGTAAAAATCTCCTCCAGCGCCGCCATGTTTGCTGTTGTTGCTCTTTTTTTTTCCTTGGTAAAATCTTGTAAAATTGTCGCAGATCGCCCCCTACTGGTTATTTAACATAACACACATGCTGACATAGAAAACATTTGGAAGTATAAACGCTGTGACGATAACAACACTTGGAACAGACGAATCGGTAACACTTTAGTTTAGGGTCCACCTATTAACTGCTAACTGACAGCTAATTTTGCTAGTTGGTTAATTAGCTCTTAATTGGTAATTATAAAGCACCTATTAATACTTTATTCTGTGTGACCATAGTCTACAACTAATTAGCAATAAACTAACATTTTCCCCTTAATAAACTCATAATTACTGCTTTATAATTAGCAATTAAGAGCTAATTAGACATAAACTAGCATGCTAATTAGCACGTACAAAATGGAAGAATAAATGAGCCTGAATACTAATGAGTATGAGCGGTTCTGTTGATACCATTACTGCTGCTACTACTACTACTACTACTACTACTACTACTACTATTACTACTACTACTTTTGCTCATACTACCACTGATACATTAATTGTAACAGTAGAATTAATGCCACAACTGCCTGTCCTACCAATACTGTTTTTCCATTAGACCTGAAGCAGGGCTCTCTTGCACCTTACATGAGAATCATAAACTCACAGGCTTCTAAAAAGCATTCGTAATGGGCTGGTCAGGGAATTGAACCCAGGACCTCTCACAGCCGAAGCAAGAGTCACACTCCTAGACCAACAAGCCACATTTCTGTGAATAAAACTTTATTTTCTGTGCATCTCCTCAGTGTTTGCATCTATCTGATGTACTTATATGGCATTAGAGGTCAAAGTTATGTTTTTTCCACCAATTTAAGACAAATGTTACAAATTAGATGAGGCATGAAGAGTTAGAATTATGCTCACTTTAAAACCAAATACAAGAACCTTGGCTCTACCTTGAGCAGTTTTTTGTCTCTCAGGGATTTGACCCCCAGCACGTCACACCCACAGTAACTGTAGTGACAGAGACTGCTTTCAGGTGCGTGACGAACAATAGGAATGGTAGTTTTCTCCGAGGCCGGAACTCGTTTACACAGCTCGTGTGCATTCACCTCCTTTTTGGTCGCACGGCGGGAACCTGGCAATGTCATAACAGAGTTCAGCTGCTTTATCTGTTTGTGCGTCTGCTTATGGACCGCAGCCACGTTAGAGGTTGTTACCAGAGCCTGAATGATCATTTTAAACCTTAGAGGTAACAAAATATAAAATCTGATATAGCACAGAACAGATTTTTCTATAACATTATCAAACTTCTACTACTTCTCTCCTGAAAAATTATCTTAACCTCTTAAACCTGAATAGAGCCCGACGGAGCTCCGCCCCCTTGCGTCCGCTTGTTGGGACCATAGCGGGGAGATACAGCGGCTGACACACACATGTTTGACATCCTCGTGTTCGGACAATTCATGGCAACAAAACTATCTACTTCAATTTCTATTCAACAGTTGGATTCCACCTGGATTTTTTAAAAATAAAACATGTATATCTTTCCATTACTTTGTTCATTTGGCACAAATTTTGCTGCAGTAGACCAAGATATGTGAAATTTTCAATTTATGTTGTTATTTGCTTCACTACAGGAAGGAAAAAGGCTTTTTTGGAGGCAAATATGTGTTTTTTTTTTCAGGCGGAAATTAGAATAATCCATTTCAACCTCAATTTATGGTCAAACAATATAATTTATTAATATTATTTCTCTTCCACAGTAATCCCCAAAGTCCACCAATTAATTTGCTACCAAGGTTAGCTATGTACACCTAGTAAATGCTAAGTAAAACCTTAATAAATGTAGATATAGAATCTTCGGGAAAAAGGCCTCAGAGCTTAACAGGTTAAATAAACATTTTATCTTTCACAACTCGCTGTAATTTCCACCAATGACAGGTCATTGACGTCAGAACTCGGACAGTTTGTGTTGCTTGACTTGGTGGTGTGTTCATGTGCTCTTTCATGTCAGAAACTCATATATACAATAAACCCAACACCACTTGAACGCACCTCCAGTGGGATGAGTCTTTACATGAGGCTCTGTGTTGTTATGTGATAGTCTGGTGACAGCTACTACTGCTGCTGTTACCACTATTTCTACTACAACTCTTTATTACTACCACCACTAGTATTTGCCCTTGAGGTAAAACAAAAGCTTGCACTTAAACGACTGGAGTTAAATCATCTAATTACTTTCCATCTCTGGCATCACTCCCAGTTTCTCTGTTGCCAAACCTCTCATAAGAAACGGGAATCTGCAGATGATTTCTCTGTGGTTGGTGTTTAGAAATGTGTTTACTGGGACAGCGTCTGTCTCCAGTTTATTTTTGCACAACACTGGAAACTATGTGATTTATAGAGACACAACTCAGAATTCATAATTAATATGAGTTATGTATTTACAATGACAAAATAATGTCACGTGGCAGTAATATAATCTGTAACCACAACAGGTCGTTAGCAGAAGGAGCTGCAGGAGGTGTTAGGTTCTTTAAATGATTGAACAGACGCCAATATTTCATGCAAGGTTCCCCTTTTTTGTCGTGTGTACCCCATGGGCTTTTTTGTTTTACCATAAGTACCCCCTAAAGTAAACGTGTTGATGATTCTTTAAAAAAAGTGTTCATATAAACTATATGACAACTGAATATTAAATGATGTTTTAATTATTAGTTTAAAGACATTTTAGACTTAACTTGATTGTAGATAATAACTTAAATAGAAAAAATACAATATATTATAATCTGCCTTCCTTTAAAATAAAAATAAGCAATATGACTTCTGTTGCATTTATTTACCACAGAGGAAAAATTATAGAAACACCAAAAGAAACTGAAATTTTCACTTAATTTAAAATATATATACAGGGCAGACAGGCAGCAATCTTAGAAACAGCGGGACATGCCCCAGGAGGCTCCAGGGGCCCGTAAAGGGGGAAAACGTTACAATAAATTCTTACAATAATAAATGATGGTTAGCTTAGTTTGTGATGATCTTTTCAGGGAGCCCACAAAATTCTCAGCTAATAATAATAATAATAATAATAATAATGGATTGTATTTATATTGTGCTTTACAAGCTTCTCAAGTTTCTCAGAGTGCTTTACATGAGTCCATTATTCCTTCACTCCTCAGTCACACTCTTCTTCTTCTTCTTCTGTAGCCACAGCTGCCCTGGGGCAGACTGGCAGAAGTGTGCCTCTCTGACCACGACCAAACACAGTCACACTGACACACTGCTGCCACAGAGCGGTACTCTGACCGCATTACTGCAGACGCTCTGTCAGTCTCAGCTCCATCCTTCCCTCACTGAGAACAACACCTGACACTTGGTTCATTTCACTCGAACCCTGGTGCGCTTCCTGGCGAAGTCCGGTTTGTTTGAGCAGCTGTGAACGCACAGATGTGCAGACTCAGGTGTGCACCAAACAGAACTCTGGTCCACCTGAAGTCAGAGGTCTCAGTGCAGTGCGCTTTGAGCCCTGGTCCGCTCTCGGTGTGCTCACAACGCGAACACAAACACAACGCAGACCAAACTACAGACTAACGCCAGGGAGAAGACTGCAGCGCTGTTCACCAAGGGCAGAAAAACAAATGCACATCTAACGTGACTGTAAGAAAAAAAAAAATAATAATACAAATATATGGTAAATAAAAAGTATTTAAAAGGTTGCTAACCTTAGCAAACAAATGTGAAAACACTGCTGAAAGAACACAGATTTCATATTAATCCCAGAGTCCACAGCTGTGTTCAGAGATCTCTGCTCTAAACACAAGACTTCATTAAATATTAATTAAAGTGCACCGTTTGATATTATTCAGATAAATTCAGCTGAAAAGGCGGACTTTTGACCAATAGATGAGCAGGGTTTCTTCTTCGCCAGTTTCTTTCAGTAAATACTGATGCACTGCCCTCTACAGGTGAGGTTTGTTACTGCTCCCTCAGTCAGTTCAGTTCCTTTGACAGAGCTCAGGGTGAACTCGAACCAGACCAATGACATCATCGACACAGGTGCAGACTTTAGCCCTGAAGTGCACCGAGTCCTGTGACCCAGCGACCGTGAACTCATCCTTAAACTCCTAAGGCAGGCGCTCTCCTCCGACCTGGAGAGGGAGAGGGACGATGACCTCGGACTTACACACTCTGAAGGTTTGATGAAGCCAACAGGACAACAACATCTGCAAAAAGCCATGACAAATCCTGTGCTCCCTAAACCAGACTCAGACCCAAGAAATTCTGTCCATAAAGAAAATGAACAGAACCTGAGACAAAGGTCAGCCCTGAGCTCAACCTTCATCGGGAAACAGCTCTGACTTACTGCTACCACTGCCACGAAGCTCCCTGCAGAGCCCTTGGTGTATCCTTGTGGAAAAACCAGCCTTGTAAGAATGAGAGCATCATCCCAGTGTCCATAAAGTCTTGGGTCTGGTCCCGGTTCTGCCATAACAACAACACAGAGACGGCTTTATTTCTTAGATGCTGATCATGGCAGAGCGGCCAAAAGGTAGAGGAGACCTTTGTACGGATACGAGGAGGAGAAAACCAGAGTCAAGCTGAGCCAGGGGTCACACAGAGGTCACACAGGGGTCACACAGGGGTCAACTGGACTCATGACTTTTTACAATAGTACTTTACTCCCAAATGTAGGAGGTGCTCTGGAGAGAAAGATGAAGAAATGATTAAAATTACATTGTCCCCCTCTGTGAATAATCTAATTAGTGTCTAATATTACTGTATTACTGTCTAATTAGTGGATTGTTTTCTAATACAGCAAACCTTTCCCGACCTGTCCCACCCAGCTCTGCATTACCTCCTCGACCTCCACTACGGGACCGTCCCAGTCTGACCCCTCCCAGTCGAACGCGAGGCCGAGGTGGGACAGGAAGAGCCCCCAGCTGCCCCGGCTCTGATACCATTGTTTTGGTGGAAACTCCATTTGTTCCTGGTGAGGTCACAGGAAGTGTTCCCTGCATTAGGAGGCACTGGGAACGCCGACCAGGAACGGCAGGGAATGTGGCGCTTTGGGAATTCATTCAGCAGCTGGAGGAGACAGAAAGGTCACTCTGTATGCAGCACCTGAGGTCACGGAAATAATCATTGTTCTACTGATATGTTACTGCATTTATCACGACAGGATTAATAAATAATGAGAAAACCTTTAGAGTGGAGTTGTGTTTCTAATAATTTCCTTTCTTTAGGATATTCCTGGATTTAAAAATGCACGGAAATCAATCAGTGCCTTAAATTGCAGCTCTTCTATTCTGCTAAATTGAATTTTCCTCTCTTTAACCCTGTTCTAATGTGGTCTCCTCCTCAGAAACAGAGCTGCAGTAGTATTCTGTTTGAGTAATCCTGTATGCTGAGGCGCTGCCCTTCTCCAGAGCTGAAAACGCTCGCTCTCACAGCTCTACGTAGACACGGTGAAACCAGGAAGTGCTCCTGTGCGTTTCTAAAGCCCAGACACCGTCACCGGACTCGTTCTGATCATTTCAGCCTCAAACCTTCGTCACTACGCAGCATCAGCCCACAAATCTATCTGTTAGCATCATGTTGCTAACAGCTGTGTGCTAAATAGCCTTTTTATGCTCTGTCCAGTCCCCACCGTTGCCAGGAGGGGGTGACAGACTCCTAATCCAAGCATTTTCTGCAAAGTAAGAGCAAGAGAAGAGGTTTTCCACAGATACATTATTTTAATATAAAACCTGAAATACTAATGCAGAGGAGTCCAACGCTGTTTCAGAAAAAGCAGAATATTTGTGTATAGACATTTATCCAATCAGGTGGCACTAAATGTAACATAACAAAGTCTACAGCCATGCAACCAACTGGCCATTTTCCATCAGGGTGTGCCCCACCTCATGCCCAAAGGAGCTGGGATAGACTCCATCGAGCTGCGACCACAAACTCTACAAAGCAGTTTATAAATATGAATGCGTGACCCAACATAGCTGACTTTACTTGGTACGCAGACTTCTTATGGTACTCAGGAATCTTCAGCAGTTCAAATCCAGATCTTGTTTAATTTGGAGCCAGTTCAGTCCTAGTTTAGTCTTGGTTTAGTCCTTTTTAAGACCTGGCTTAGTCAAGGTTTAGTACAGTTTTAATCCTTGTTTAGTGCCTGTTTTGTCCTTCTTTAGAAATGTTAATTTTACTTAAATGGTACTTGCTCAAGGCCAGGAGTGAAATATTCTGTAATAAGAGCTGAGTCACCAGATCTCAGCCTGATCGATCTGCGTTTCACTTGATTACAACTAACCCTAAAGCAGAAAGACCCACAACCAAGCAACAACCAAAGACAGCTGCAGTAAAGGCCTCAGAGCATCACAAAGGAGGAAACCCTGTGTTTGGTGAGGTCCATGGGCTCCAGACTTCAGGCAGACAAGAATTTTCACCAATATATTAAACATGAATATTTTATTCATGGTTATGTTCATCTGTCCAATTACTTTTGAGACCCTGAAAAAGAGGCAGCTACACATTAAAGAGCTGTAATTCCTAAACCCTTTGTTCCATTTGGATATGAATACTTTCAAATTACAGCTGAGAGTCTGCACTTTAAGCACATAATAGTTATATACCGTATTTTCTGGACTATAAGTCGCTCCGGAGTACAAGTCGCACAAGCGAAAAAATGCATAATGAAGAAGAAAAAAACTTATATAAGTCACACTGGACTATAAGTCTCATTTTTGGGGGAAATTTATTTTACAAAATCCGACACCAAGAACAGACATTTCATGTTGAAAGGCAAGTTATAGTAATAATAGAATAGAGAACAACAGCTGAATAGGTGTGCGCTATGCTAACGTAACACATTGATGGTTATTCAGCTACATGAAGCATAAACAACGAACTGAATAGGTGTCTCGTATGTTAACGTAATATATTAACAGTTATTCACATAACTATAGCATAAAGAACATAATATAACAAGTTCACCAAACTCACCATCTCACTCCTAATCGCTAAATCCTTTAAATTCTTCATCCTCGGTGTCGCTTCTGAACAACTCCGCCAACTCCGGAGGTAGACGAAGCGCTGCTTCCTCCTCTGCGTGGCTGTCGTCAGACTCAGCATCAGTTCCATTTCCAATTATTCCGCTCTTTCTCAGTTGTCTTTATAGCCTAAGTTGTTAGTGGTAATGTTTACATTTTAAATTGTCAGTGGTACAGGTGCAGCAGATGCTGGTACACAAGCCTAGAGCGCCCCCTAACCAACACCTGAAATATTTTAATATATAAGTCACACCTGAGTATACGTCACTCCCCTGGCCAGACGATGGAAAAAAGTGCGACTTATAGTCCGGAAAATACAGTAATTGTATTTAAAAAAAATACAAAACAGCTAAAATACCAAAACTTATGTCAATGTCCAAATACTTATGGACCTAACTATAAGCAATAGCAATGGCTTTAAAATTGTGCATCTCCCTCCCAGTACAGTCTGTCTGTAGGGACGTCCCATTGACAGAGGTCTGTGATTCTTTGAGTTAATCCTTTGTCTGAGGGCTTTGTTCTGGTTTTGTTCTGGTTTTGTTCTAGTTTTGTTCTGGTTTTGTTCTGGTTTTGTTCTGGTACTGCTGTGTGTTAAACTCTGACCTACATGAGTCTGGGAGCGCGGGGCTGGTCCGTACACAAAACAGTGTGGTGACAATCAACGAACTGCTGCCAATTCTGCAAATCACATGCAAAACCCAAGCTCCACACAGGACCAGAGCTGCAGAGGACATGGAAATACTGGGAATACTGGGATACAACAGGAGGAGGAGGAGGAGGGGAAGTGTGGTCATCAGGAAGAATTTGCATGGAAGATTATTTAAATCTAAAGACATTAACTAAACAATTAGCCTCTGAAATGTAAAGGTATGCAATAACACCTCCCCATGTTATTTATAAATCTGGCAGAGTGCTTTTGTCCAAACACATGCAAGTACAGGAGAACCCTGTGATTCCAGACAAACTCTTTTCTGATTATTTACAGAAGTGAGTCAGGTCCTTTCATTTGAGCTTCATTTCTGTGGCGGAACAATCACAGGCGGAGAAACCAATCAGAGAAACGAAGGGCGGGACGTAAGCAGTGCACCGCTGACCTGTATCCAAAATAAACATGGAGTTTATGAAGAATTGTTGCCATTTTTGCCATTAACACCAGAATCCTGTGTATCTGAGCAGCTCTGTCCTTATTTGTGAACAGGGACAGCAGCAGAAGCCAGCTGTACAGAGACTTGTGAAAGAAAAACTGAGTTTGTTTGAATGTGGTGGTTACGTGGGACGTCAGAGGGACTTTACTGTTGTTAAAATGGAAACAGGACGAAGACAAAAATCCCACAGAGGACTGAACAACAACGAGGACTTCAGCAGAACCAACAGGTGACGAAGGAAAGACCTAAACGCCGTTAATCAGAGACAAGTTATTACATTCACTCTGTATAAGCCACAGCCATCTTGTTTTTTTCTGAGAGGAGATTATCTTCTGCTTCTGTGAGACGCAGAGCTGCAGAGAAACGACTGGGATAGTACGGGATCCAGAGTCCACAGGAGACGGCTCTCTGCGGCTGAGGAACCAGATTGAGGATGGGTTTTCTCCAGATGCTAATTTGCACAAAGGGCTAATCCTCCAGTTTTAGGAACTCCTGACCAGGATCTCAGCTCACATCTGGCAGGTTTAACTCCAGTGGAACTGATTAAAGCCTGGGTCAAAGGCAGAGATAACATTTCTCTACAGGGACAAGAAAGTATACCTTACCTTAACAACTTTATTGGATTGGATTGCATTTCAGGTTTACATTTTCAGTTTTTTGTTCAAGCTGAACCTAGATTGCTGCCATAAAATTGTCTCCTAATGTAAGGGAGCTTGTGTATCTCGGCTCAGACTGCTGCTCAGGCAGAGTCATGTGGGTCTGATCCCCTCCCATTCAAACCCATTTCCTTCTAAACCAATCACAAGTGTTTTTCTAAAAAGGGTTGGATCTTATGTGCGGCTCTGTCTCTCTGATTGGTTGTCTGTCTGTCGAGTTACACTAAAGAGGTAGTTTCATTTGTTCTGCTTCTGTAACTACAACTTCAGACTAATTCTTACCCACACCAAGCCTTTGTGGAAAACCCTGAGTTATGTTTGGAGCCTGACCTGTGAATGCGTATGAAGCGATGACAGGAAACTCCTCCTGGCTCGGTTTGAAGCGGTGGAAAGTTTTACCTCCGTGTTTCAGATGTATGTGGAGATATAAGGAGGAACTTCCCTCGGGCTGGAGTGCTCAGCCACAAGTTTGTTTTTACAACTCGAAATAAAAATGTGGTCAGAGACGAAGCCACGGTTCACACATGAACTGGAGATCTGCTGAGTTTAGATAAAAGTGTTCAAACTGCTGTAAAATACAAGCACCTTTTCACAATAAAAGGCACTAAACACCAATAATTATGAATATATTGTAATGTAACTTTTCACAGTCAGAGTGAAATTTTGTAAGATTCTTAAAAACTGTCTGAAGCTTAAAAGTGCTTCATAATGCTGTAAAATGCAGACATTCTTTCACAATAAAAACCTTTGACTTCAATAAAACACGGAAGACTTCACTGAGGATCCAACACAGTTCATTGTGAACAGACTTCAGTTGGATATGAAGCTGTAAAGAGCAGATACAGCACACAAAATCACTGTAAAACTTTACAGAACGTGCCTTAAAATGCTATAGTTTTTTAAAAGTATACTTGAATGAATGTTATTAATAATTGAATGAATGGGTGTAAAATGCAACTCTTCTTTCACAGTAAAAGCTTTGTGACTAAATGATAATTGAACACTATAAACTATGAATACACACCAATTGTATCGTATGTAACTTGGCAGTGCTGACCCTGAAAAGTGCTTGAAGTTGACCCGGTTCAAGTTCAAGGAGCTGCGACTGAACTCTGTGTTCTACTCTGAGCCCATTTATCTTGGGTTTTCAGAAAAATGACGAATGGCTCTTTGGCTGTGAACAGGTGAAATATTTGGAATAACTTCACCTCTTCAAACACGGAGGCAGGAGCGCTCCGACTCCGAGCTTTTACTCTGAAGTGAAGATGGTTTATGTTGAAAAATCAGCAATGAGGTTCATCGTTTTGTGGGAATATCTCAGGTCTCATCTCAGTCAGCGCAGTGTCCCATTTATGCTCCACCAGTGACGGCCAAAAGATGAGGTTTGGTAAATTTATTTGCTAAAACATTGCTGTTGGATTCATATCACACTCCTCTGGCTCTGAAATGTGAAAATCATAAACTAACATATCATAATTTTGAATGACAATAGCTCAATATGAAAATTACATCACTGTTCCCCATGAAGTTGGAATAAAATATATTTTTACAACTGGGTTTGTAATCATTGCAGCGAGTCAAAGGTGATTACTCGTGCGGATAAATTGTAATAAAAAGAGGAATGTGACAGAAAACAAAATGGTTCCAACTTTATGGGCAACAGTGCATGATCTGAAAGGCAGCAGATACTCGAGGAATGAAAAAAACACATTCCCCACGCTGTCATATGACTGATAAGTGCCCCAAAGCACAAGACACCTGAGCTAACACAGCATACGGTCCACGTCTGCTCCCATTCTTTTTTGGTTTACACAGCTCTTAAAAAATGAATCAATGTAAGCAAAAAATCTTACCTGGAAGCCATCAATACGAAGGGTTAAGGTCACGAGACTAAATTAGATCAAGAAGTCTAAGGTCAGCTCTAAGATTAATAAATGCATTCATGTTTTTCTGTGTCTCCTGCTTTCTTTTTAAAGCAGGAGAGTCTGGTTCCTCAGCCACAGAGAGCCGTTTCCACTCTGTCGATTTGGACCTGGCCTATCACAGCCTTTTAAAGCAGAATATAATCTCCATCTTATACAGAGTGAATGTAATAACTTCTCTCTGGTTAACTGCGTTTAGGTTTTTCCTTCGTCTCCTGTTGGTTCTGCTGAAGTCCTCGTTGTTGTTGGGATTTTTGTCTTGGTCCTGTTTCCATTTTAACAACAGTAAAGTCCCTCTGACGTCCCACGTAACCACCACATTCAAACAAACCCACTTTTTCCTCAAGTCTTTGTACAACTGGCTTCTGCTGCTGTCCCTGTTCACAAATAAGGACAGAGCTGCTCACAATACACAGGATTCTGGGGTTTTATGGCAAAAACAACAACAAATCTTCATAAGCGCCATATTTGTTTTGGATACAGGTCAACGGAGCACTGCCTTTTGTTTCTCTGATTGGTTTCTCCGCCTGTGATTGTTCCATTTGTAGAAATGAAACTCAAGCAAAGGGACCATACCACATAATTTCCATCTTTTTAAGGACACATTTACAATTCATTTTTGCTTTTGAGCTTGTCTTTGCATCTTTGATTATAGTTTGCATTTGCCTTTTATTTTTATTATTGTTTACATTAAGATAAACCTAGATTAAAGTCACTTTCTTCACCTTTTCGAGTGGAACACTGCTGAGATGTGAAGTTAAAACCAGAATCTTTGCATTGGCCCCTCCCTGGAGCCCGGACTGGGGGCTCGCACAAGTTTCCACTCAGGCTCGGCCCAGAGAGGTGGCTCAGTTTCAGTCGGGACAGGAAACTGGTAATGTTTGGAAAATAATATGTCATGTTTGGTAAAATGTGCTGTGGGTCCATGTTTGTACTAACTGTAAATGAGATCAGGGTTTAGTGTTGATGACACTTACGATACAAGATATGAGTTTTTTCATATTTCTGAGGTCTGTAAGTTTGTGTCAGGTTGGGGTAAGGGATGGGACATACAGTGAAGCCCGAATTTATTCATATCCCTGGCAAATTCTGACTTAAAGTTACTTTTATTCAACCAGGAAGTTGTTGTTTTTTTCTCACAATGATATCTCTTGTACATCGTCTTGTTATCTTTTGGGAGAAGCCTGTTTCATTTCCGGTCAAAAAAAACTTGCTGGTTGAATAAAAAAATAAAAAAAAAATAAAAATAAAAATATAAAACTTTAAGTCAGAATTTGCCAGGGGTATGAATAAATTCGGGCTTCACTGTATAAAAATCGTGACTTTGCTACTTTAGGAGACTTCAGGCAAACACTTCAGTGTTAAGGTTTTGGTCCAGTTTGTTCCTGAACGTGGCTTTGACAGTGAAATAAAGAAAATATCAACATTACACATTAAGGTGTTTAGTTTAATACATTTAGGGCCAGATTTATCAAAGGTTTGCGTGCACGCTAACTGACTAAGATGCGCTAAAATTGGAGCAAACCCAGACGCAGTTGAGATTTGCGTGTCTTACAGGAGCAGAGCGAACCCAAAGCAGGTTTTGCTCCTATGACCTAATGAATCTGTAAACTGAGGCGTTCTTCCCACAGTGTGCAAAATGGAAGGCGGAGAAAATGCAAATTCATTCATTTACCGCCCACAATATTATTTATCAAGGCTCACTGTGACTTTTGTGCGAAAATAGCGTATAAATGTAGCACGTTGGAGAAGGACGTGCTAATCTTTTGCACAGATGGCTGCTGTGATTCGTGTGAGACGAAGGAGAAGAAATGAACAAATACGTAGGGTTAGAGAGTTTGCCACGCGTGCAGATCTATTTGCCATGACGGATGAAAAAATTATTCACCAGCACTTTCAGCTCTTCTTAGTTAAATTTTTGCTTCCGTTTGTGTTCCACTTCCGCACCTTCCATGACGCAAAACAATACACGCAATGATTCCGTTTAAATAGCTCCGCCCCATCTGTTTGCACCGCCACGCAGTTTGTCTTAGTAATTCACCAACACGCCCAACACTGCACTCGCAGTTTAGCACCCGCCTTAGTAAATATGGCCCTTAGTCGTTTGTATCCATCGATTTCTATTGGAAATATTAATTTCAAGGTCTTTTTCTCAAAATGAGTTTTTCTCACTCTGAGTCAGAGATCTTCAGTTCAGCAGCTTTTACAAACCTTAAGTCATATAAATAACAATATTCTGAAGACTTTTACAGAGGGATTGTTGATATGGAAATCTTAACTTGATTTATTGGTAATTTTTCTCCAAAAAACAACAAAAAAACAAACAAAAAAAAAGACAAAATTTTATTTTTTTAAGGCTATTGTCAGTATTTTTTATTTTATTGAAGAAAAATCAGATGCATAATTTTTCCATCCTTTTTATGAAACATGCGACAACATGAACCAAGAATTTTCATTCAAATGCAATGTTATTTTTAGAAAATGGCAAATGTCTGCATTTTTACACTTTTTTAATGCATAATTTGCAGCTCAGTTTGTGTGGATTTCTTTATTTGATCTGATGTCTTTTAAGAATAAAAAAACACATTTAACACAGCAGAGTTTTGGACAAAATCCCTCCTCGCGTGGCTCCGCTCAGAGTTTTTAACCATTATCTTTTGGATCTGCGCTAAAACCGGGAGCGGCCTGAACAGTAGCGTCTCTCATCAAACTGTGTCCCGGGGAAGTGTGCGTGTGCGTGTGCGCGCCACCCCACGCCGCGTGCCTTTCATGTGGAGGCGGGGGCGCGCGCGTCAGCCCGGAGCGGTGCGTCGGGAGAACTCAGCAGCGGCAGCTCCGCGTCTGTCTCCGCGTCTGCCTGCGCCGCGGCTTCGCCATGGGACTGGAGAAGGAGAAGCTGGACTCCAGCGTCATCATGGACGAGGACGAGTTTAACCGCTCCATGGAGCCCATCCTGGCCCGGAAAGAGGCGCTGCACGCGGACTCCCCGGACCGCGACCCGCTCGACATCAACGCGCACCTCAAGGTACCCAAACCAACCGCGCTTTCACTTTCTAAAAGAGCGGAAAGGAAACGAGCTGCTGCCAGAGAGGATTTAGAGCCACTTGTAAAAGCGCATTGTGTTAAAAAGACAGATTTGTGCGGTGGAGAGAATACCTGGAAGTGGCGTGCGTCAGGGACAGGGCCGGCACTCAGTGCGCGGGGACGCAGGGCTGCACTGGCCCCCAGACAACAAACAGAGCAGTGTAGTTCAGATGGAAATGTTCATCCATGCCTGCAGTGTTTGTAAACTGACACCAAACAACCGTGAACCCCTGGGTCTCTTCACGGTTTTCAGAGGAGTTTCTAAAATTAGTTTGAGTGCAGTGAGTTGTTTGCAGTCTCACATGAACAGTACGGCTCTGATACATGGGACATACTCAGATTTTTATTGCTAAAGACAAAAACGTATTCCATACTACTTGATTTAGTTTAATTTGGAGCCAATTCTTTTTTAAGCCCTGTTCTGGTTGAGGATTAAATTTTGAGTTCTGCTTGGTCTTAGGCACAGTTTTAGTCCTGGTTTAGTTTTGATTCAGACCTGGTTTGGTCCCAGTTTAGTCCTGGTTTAGGTCTGTTTTAAACCTGGTTTAGTTCAGGTCT
Source organism: Bostrychus sinensis (assembly GCA_020698575.1). NCBI lineage: Eukaryota > Metazoa > Chordata > Actinopteri > Gobiiformes > Eleotridae > Bostrychus > Bostrychus sinensis. The sequence continues at coordinate 2,324,749 of CM036251.1, forward strand.
GACCTATGGTGTTCATTCTTCATTTATTTATCCTTTATTTAACCCGGGAGGTCAACTGAGAACCAACTCATTTGCAATGACGACCTGGCCAAGAAGCAGCAGAAAAAAAGAGAGAAAATATTCACAACAAACATAACATCAGGTCTCTCATAACAAAGTACAAAATGCATACAATATCTCTTTAAATACACAATTAAAAACAAATCACCGATCATGAATTATTGCTTTGATTAAGTTTTAACTTTACAACAACAGAGAGACAAAATTAATTTGGCACAAAATCGAAAAGAATTTATTATAAAAATATGTTATCTTCATCTGTGTAAATTTGATATTGCAGAGTGGTTTATGTTATGTTATGTTATGTTATGTTATGTTATGTTATGGTTGTGTATTTGTAAACACACTGCTCTTTAGACCTGATGCATGCTGGGACAGAAGCTGTGACATCCCACAGACTTTACATGTGATGCATTACCCAGAGTTTTCCCAGCACCGCAGACACCGAGCTGATGTTTAAACACCTCTCATCTTCTCATCGCTAAGGAAACCAACCTATTATTTCCCATAATCCACCTTGTTAATAATTGTCTGCCTGTAAAATGCATAGGGCCACATAAAACTGCTTTGTCTGTATGAAAAGTATGCTCTGTGATTGAAAGAATGTAGCAAAAGCAATTTGAAAATTTGCAGCTTTCTCCAAAGGAAGCTTTGGATTTTCATTGGCCCCATTCCCAGCCAAAAAGCCTGTGTCTTTGCTCCTGTCTGCTTCTCCAAACCTGTAATTGGGAAAATACCATCCACCATCATATTTAGAAGGTCTAGTATTGAGGTCATTTTGGTCCATGTCTCCATTGTCCATTACCTAACCCTGCCCTCTCTGATGTCCCTCTGATGTCCCTTTGATGTTCCTCTGATGTCCCTCTGATGTCCTCTCTGATGTTCCTTAGATGTTCTTCTGATTTTCCTTAGATGTCCCTCTGAAGTTCCTCTGATGTTCCTATAATGTCCATCTGATGTTCTCTCTGATGTTCCACTGATGTTCCTCTGTTGCTCCTCTAAAGTTCCTCTGTTCTTAGGTTGTATTTGAGGATGTGATCGCTGAGCCTCTGATGTCTCTCTGATGTCCTCTCTGATGTTCCTCTGATGTCCTCTCTGATGTTCCTCTGATGTTCCTCTGATGTCTCTCTGATGTCCTCTCTGATGTTCCTCTGATGTCCCTCTGATGTTCCTCTCTGATGTCCCTCTGATGTTCCTCTGATGTCCTCTCTGATGTTCCTCTGATGTCCCTCTGATGTCCTCTCTGATGTTCCTCTGATGTCCCTCTGATGTTCCTCTGATGTCCTCTCTGATGTTTCTCTGATGTTCCTCTGATGTCCTCTCTGATGTTCCTCTGATGTCCTCTCTGATGTTCCTCTGATGTCCTCTCTGATGTTCCTCTGATGTCCCTCTGATGTTCCTCTGATGTCCCTCTAATGTCCTCTCTGATGTCCTCTCTGATGTTCCTCTGATGTCCCTCTGATGTCCTCTCTGATGTCCCTCTGATGTCCCTCTGATGTTCCTCTGATGTCCTCTCTGATGTTCCTCTGATGTTCCTCTGATGTCCCTCTGATGTCCTCTCTGATGTCCCTCTGATGTTCCTCTGATGTCCCTCTGATGTCCTCTCTGATGTTTCTCTGATGTTCCTCTGATGTCCCTCTGATGTTCCTCTGATGTTCTTCTGATGTTCCTCTGTTGCTCCTCTAAAGTTCCTCTTATGTTCCTCTGTTCTTAGGTTGTTTTTGAAGACGTGATCGCCGAGCCTCGCTCCTCTCACAGCTTCGACAGAGTTTGGATTTGGAGCCATGCCGGTTTTGAGCTGGTGAAGTTCCTCTTCTACCGGTTCCTCACCACTCTGCTGGCCGTGCCCATGGCCTTCCTCCTGGGGCTGGTGTTCGCAGTGCTCAGCTGCATCCACATCTGGTACAACTACTCTTCTTTTACTTTTTATCTAGAGCTCTCCTGCACCTAGATTTTATGTAGAATAAATAACATGTATAGACCTGCAGAGGTGTGTGCAGTGAGACCGTACAAACCGAGACCAGTCCAAGTCCAGATTGAACCCAGACCAAGACAAGGCCCAGAGTTTTAGGGTTTCGAGAATCCAGACTTTTAAAGACCAAGACCGAGACCAAGGCAAACTGAGACCAGGTTGAGACCAAGCCATGTGAACCAACACTAGGAAGAGGAAATGTTAAAAAACACTAACTGGTTATGATACAAAAATGGTTATTTTAATGATTTTTTGCAACAGAGAACAGATTTTCATGGTTCTTCTGATGCGGAAAAATTATGAAGAATGGCATTGTCTGATCATATTCGGTATGTAATGTTCAGAAAAGGCAGAGTAAAACTGGATTCAAGACCAAGACTGAGTAAAACTGCAGCCAAGACTGGGATGAGTCCAAGTTTGATGTCAGATGTTTACCTAAACTAGTCCTGGACTCCCTCTAAAACCTAAGACCAATGACCCAGAACCACATACGACAGTCTCTTAATCCTGTGCTGGGTCATGCACGCAAACAAAAAACTAAAGACTAAAAAAAGCATGATACATACCCCAGGCCGGGTAGGTACGGAGGCGTTTCCACTACTCAAAGCTTTCCAAATCGTTCCCAAAAAAGATATCCCTTGGGTGTCAGCACTGGGTCTGCTTTGGAGAAGGCGGAGCTGTGTGTTGATTGGACGATACATAATCCTCACACGAGCCAAAAAAAGAAGCAGGAGACCAGAAATAAACAGGGAAATTTTAATTTTAATGAAAACATCTCTTGTACCGACTTGTTATACGTGTCCCATTGTCTTTAACTAAATTATTTTTCACAGTTGATTGTTTTATGGAGTGTTGGAGGCATCTCTTAACAGACACAGAGTACTCTTTGTTCAACCAGTAATGCCAGTAAACAGTCAATATGTGTGTGTTTACCGTCTCTGTGGCTGGACATTGCAAACATGAACCTTTTAGAAGTAAAAGTGAAAGTCGTAATTCGTCTTCTTTCAGACGTTTAAAAAATGCATCAGATGATCGTCAAAATACAACGATAAATGCATATTTGGCATATAAATCTGAAAACTGCTTCCCTGCATGAGCTGTGAGAGTGAAAAATTGGCTTGGAGTGTATTTTCTAGCTTAGTTTTCAGACGGCTTCTGCAGGCAGTGTGCACTCTCAGATCTGCTCAGAAGGGCCCCAAAGTGAACCTAGCCTCACAACTTGAACTCCGCTTCCCGTTCTGCCTCCAAAAACGCTTGCGGTGTTTGGGATCTAACAAACAGTTTGGGTCTTGGGTAACAAGCTTCTTACACCTCTTGACTCTTGAATTTTTGCCCATTCTTCCTCATGGGATTACATCTGGAGACTGGGAAGGCTGTTCCAAGGCATCCCAGGATCTTCTTGTCTTCTGATAAATCCTTCAAATCTTTGTGGGGTTGAATATTTCTGACTGCAGCTGTAGTTTCTGTGTGAACACGAGGAGTGGGGCTGAGATACCACAGTTAGAACGTGGCAGAACCAAAGCCCTTTGCACCTGCACAAGTTTAAGTTCATGTCTAAACCTTTAGCTGTTTCTAGATTAAGCAACAGTGAAACTTGTCAGAGGACTCATATTTTTGACAGAAAAACAGCCCTGAGCTCAGATTTACCTCCTGCCCCCCTCCAGGTCTCAGCTTGAGTTAAGTTGAGGAATGGATTCTATAAAAAGTTGTTGGATGTGTGTTAACTTTGAAGGCGTGTTGCTGTCTGTAAACGTGTCCCATTGTCTTTAAATACGGATTACTTCTAAATTATTTTTCACAGTTGGCCTGTTGGAGGTAGGGGTCTGTCCAACAAAAAACAAAATGCAACTGGGAGCACGTTACCCCAAAACATGTATTAACTAATCTAATGGCTTAACCCTGACAACAAGCACTCCTGTATGATTGAATAATATCACACTATAGTGAAAAAAAACTTTCACTTTAGATCATTTGTGCTGACACAGAAGACATTGAACTTTGCGCCAGTTTTTGTTTCAAGTGGATAGGCTGAATACTTGCAGAAATATTAACCATAAACAAGGTCAAGACGTCCAAAGTTTAACACTTTAGCAGCAAATTTGACCTGAGAATTCTCCCAGTGTTAGCCTGGCCTCACGTGAACACAACCGATTAGATTAATGCTGAATATGGAATTAATGTTGAAAGTTTTAAGAATGAATGAATGAATAAAACATAAACAATACTGTATTTCTCAACCTTTGTAATCTCAACCAAAAGGCTCATCCTACACAAAATATCCTTAATAATTACTTTTGACAGAGAATTAACCTAAATTTATCATCAAGATCATTCCATATTTTTACTCCTAAAACAGAAAAACTGATTTTAAGTTTCAAACACAAGTAGAGCTCTTAGGTTATAATGTCATCTCTTAGTTTGAAAAAGGATTGACTTTCCAAAGGAAGGCTCCTACTCATGACACAAAACAAAATTTCCAGCATTTTTAACTGCACAATGTCTATAGATTTTAAGGTAATGTGAAAGAATTGTGAAAAAGTCTCAGGGAGGCGTGAAAAATACTGTTACCTTACTAAAAGCGCACATTTTGATGGATTCTTCAACATTGCGAGATATTAGGGCTTCAGAGCATTTACCCGTGAATTAGTAGATCTTCGAGCTGGGCACTATATCTTTACCACTACTAGAAAGGACCAGTGCCTTGGCAGAGGTCTCTCCGAGTGCTTCTAGTTTAGACTTTTCTTCTTTTTTGGGTGTAACTGTGTGTATTTTTTTTCATGACACATCGTTCTTTGTTCTTAAAAACCTGTTTCAGACTTTTGCACAGCGCTGTAGTCGTGCGTCTCAGTTACTTCTTCAGTTTCTCAGTCTCTCTCTTCTTTTTTTTTTACCGTCCCTGACGTCAACTTTGACAGCAGCTCCACAAATTCTTCACATTGTTAGACAAGAGCGGCTATTTTTCAAGTACTTTCTCCAACTTCTGTTACAAAATATTACCACGACTCTAAACTTTTTCAGAAGGTGTTTACTTCAGACTCAGGCTTTTCTGTGACCAAATATGAGCAGTGTGTAACAAATACGTCGTGCACTTTTATCAGAAATACCATTGTTATCGCAGTACTTGGTGTATTTTGTACCATAAACATCATTACTGCGGTGGAAACATTAAGCAGGAGTGGTACTTGGACCTGGACTTAGACAAACATTCAGACTTATTTTCACAGCCCAGAGGCGGAAAGTAACGTCATTTACTGAAGTGTATTTATGAGGGAAACATTTATTTTTGATTGCAGTAATAGTAGTAGTAGCAGCAGAAGTGGGACTAGTAATAATACGAGTAGTTGTAGTAGTAGTATTTTTTAGCATGCAGACAAAATGAAGGCAAAGATAAGAAAATGCACTGACAGATTCAGACAGTATGAAAGATAAAGACTGAAAAAATAAAGCAACTTATACCAATCAAATTATCCAAGAATGTAAAAAAAAAATGCGTATACACACAAAAATAAAATAAAAGCATAACTTTTTATTATTTATTTTTTTTGGCAATACTGTATATTTACAGATTTTCATTAGACATAACATTTTTTATGTTATTATGCAGTATTGTTAAGACAAATCCTCCTAAACCTAACGTATTTGTGCATGTTTAACCTTCGCAGAGTGCACAGAGGTCACTCAAAGCTGTAAATGTTCTAGAAAAGGTTTCCATATGCGATAAAACTTCAGTTGGTGGCCAGACACGACATTTCTCAGTTTTTCAGTGTGGAGGACTCATAGCATTTCTTTTCCACAGATTTAAAACACATCTCTTGGCAATAATTCACATTATAAGCCACGATTGTGCAGACATTGTTATCCACAGTTTCCAAAGTGCTAGAAAAGTTCAGTAAATCAGTTTTGGGATCAGGATCCTTACTCCAAATGCAGAAGAATACCACCTAAATACTGAACATAACATACTGGGCATAACTAGCAGCTCTACAACTCTACAAACAAACCAAACTTAAAGTTACACTGTGTAAGTCTTGCGCCTCTAGAGGTCACAGGTGCCACTGCACTGTCGCAAAATGTAAACACTAGGGCCCCTCCTCCTTCTGAAACTGTGCGAGCGTGCGTCTATTTCCATCATTGTTTCAACTTTAGTTGACCTGCTGCTACCTTTGGAAGTTTGGACTGGATCTTCTATAGAGTTAGCGCTAGCGTTAGCTTATCAACAAATATCGCGCAATGGTTGCAGTAAAAACAACTAATAACTGTATGAAAAAGCACGTTCTAAAGAAAAAATAAAGAGGCTAATTTACCTGCCCAACAATAAAGAAGCAAAAACGTGATCTGATTTGCAGCTTTCTCTGTCTCTCATCTGACGCCAGCGAGCAAAAGTCTGTCCGATGTTGACTCTTGTCTGCGATCTGGTGCGGTCCCTTTCACATTTTCTTTTTCTTGCCTCGTCCGACATTGTCTTCATCTTCTTGTGTCCTTCGGCCCTGACGAACTGGCGAAAATAACAACGCTAAAAGTAGCTTCCTGGTTATACTGCGCCTCAAGTCGTTCCCTGTCACGTGACTCTTCCTCAACAGCGGAGTGCTCCCGGCCAAGTTGCGAGGGCGGTTTCTCAGTACAGAAGCCCCGCTCGGAGCAACAGATCCACCTCAGGACTTATAATCGCTCAAAAAATCACAAAAACAAGTCAGTATGCCCCACATATTTAGGAGAAAAGTTACACCGAGTAACTTTAAGCAAGATGCAAACTCAACAGCGCTGTGATTAGCTTTGTTTATTTAGAGTGTAACACGTACAAACGGTGAAAATGAAGTAAATCACTTTGCTTTATGCTCGGCACACGACTGTCTCTGCATCATCACTCAGCAGCAGGGTTTATAAGGCGTCTAAAGCTGATTAATGAATGACATACTCACAAAATTAAACACATTCTAGCCACTTTTAATGTTAATTAACCGTGTAGAATCCAGACAAAGAAATATTTGTTGGAAAAAAGTCATCCGTGCTAAATTTTAGTCAACGGGGATGGGTAAGAACAAAAATTTGTCAATATTTTTGGTAAGCAGCATTCATGAATTAGTTAATACATTTAAAAAAAGACTCCTACTTTTTTGCCATGACCTTTGAATTATATGCTGCATATTTGCAACAGAGGGTGCTACGGGGATAATATTTAATTTTTATGAAACTACCGTATTTTCCGCACTATAAGGCGCATCGGATTATAAGGCGCACCTTCAATGAATGGCCTATTTTAAAACTGTTTTCATATATTGGGCGCACCGCATTATAAGGCGCATCCACTAGATGGCGCTGCGCTAAAGGGAATGTCAATAAAACAGTCAGATAAGTCAGTCAGTCAAACTTTATTAATAGAATACAAACCAGCGTTCTTACAACTCCCTCGTTGAAAACTAGGGATGCACCGATACCACTTTTTTTCAAACCGATACGAGTACGAGTACTTCCATTTGAGTACGTACTGATACGAGTACTTATAAAGGGGTAACTTTATAGTTTATACAGTCACACTGCTGTATGTCATTCATCCCATACCGTGTCGTCTTTTTGCCGTCTGTCCCCGCTCTGCGATGCTAAGTTATTTTTACAACAGAGTGGTTTGAACACAGCTAACCATGGCTAAAATTAGCTGAATATGGACATGTTATACCTCATTTTAAAGCTTAGATTCTCCTCTATTCAGTCACTAAAATCATTTTAAAAACAGATTGAGCATCTGCGCATCACCTGCGGAGATTCGCCATTACATACAGGAGCTAACACAATTAGCAACGGTACTTCTTATGTTTTATCAGACAACAACTGCTTCAGACTCCGCGCTTATATCATTTTCGGGACAACTAGGACAACAAAAGGACAACTGCTTAAGTTTTGGGACTCACGTATGATTTGGGATAAGTCTGGTTGAGCAGAAAATAGACCCAGCTTTGCTTTTAAAACCTGTCACTTCGGCGACGCCCCCTGAATACGGTAGCCATAATTAATCAACATTGATCCATATATAAGGCGCATCGGATTATAAGGCCCACTGTCGGTTTTTGAGAAAATTAAAGGCTTTTAGGTGCGCCTTATAGTGCGGAAAATACGGTAAACATGCAGATTTGACCGTTTATTTTATGAAATTTTAGAGGGAGTTCAGCTTTTCTTGCTTTCTCGGAGCAGTCGCCTCTGATGCTATGAGAAATCTTGCCGCTATGACAGAAAGGTGAGGTCTCAGGAAAGATTTTATGTAGTTTGGCTTTCAAATGACGTAATCTATGCATGAGCTGAAGCCTAGCGCTGACAGAGCAGTAACAAATACCACTTAAGGACTGATATTTCATCAATAGTAGTAGCTTTTACAGATTTGGAGTATTTCTTCCACCTCTGTTACTTCAGTTGTATCCACTGCAGGTTTACTTCTGTCTGACTGTGGACCAGCTGTGTTCTGAAATCAAAAGTACATCATTATTACTGCGTTTTATAAAATTTTCATACTGTGTTCTGAAGTTTTAGTACTGCTTTATGAAGTACATGTTTCTGGCCCGAGCGGTGGAAACTCTGCAGGAATGTGGAGTCCCGATGGCAAAACGGGAAAAAGGCAGTGGGTTTTCCATGCAGCGGAGTTTAGGAGCAGAGTTTTTTTCTTTTTTTTAATAAAGTTTAAAGTTTGATCTTTGGGATGTGAGGTCAAAGTTCAGGAGGTGAAGAGGTTAGAGGCGGAAACACAGGAAGGAAGGGGCAGTAAAGATGCTTATACTGTAGAAACCAGGAGATGAAATGACTGCAGAAGCTGAGGTAACTTCAGAAGTCAACACAGTAATGGAAATACTGTCTTAGTGATTGTTGTATGTACTTCATCACCATTGTTGAATACTTCCTAGTAATTTTCCTGTGCACTATAATGATTCTGTAATTTTGTGTTTTGTGTTTGTCAGAGTGTATCTTTATTAAATGAGGCATGCCTTTTAGAAATGATACCAGCTGTTACAACTCTTTCAATCTAAAACAAACAGTGTGGAACCAGGCTCAAAGATTATTTTCAATTTACAAACCTCGAGCTTCCAACGTGGAGGAAATTGAACTTTGAGAAAAAGCCCACTGATGGAAAAACCTGGTCTCTGCATCAGTTAGGGTTAAAAAACTTCACCACCCATGCAGTCATGATCCAAACAGAGGCTCAGGTGCGATATTTACTTCGTTAAATCCAGGTGGTGACTATTTATTTATCAGTTTTTTTTTGTTTTTTGTTTTTGTTTTTTGGCCATACAGTGCATGTGGCATCTATACCGATATATATTCGATAACTATGTTGAAAATTGCGATAATATTATTGCGATATTTGAAAATAGAGCCTACTTTTGAACATAGTAAGTTAAATTCACTACATTTCACAAAAATGTAAGTTCCTGTATTTACAAGTCAAAACAGCCACAAAATCAAAACTTAACACAGACTAAACCAGGAATAAAACAAGGCTAAGCTGTGACTAAATTAATTGAAATACAACTGGACTTTTTAAACATTTTTATTTAGTCACAACACATGTTCTTTTAAGGCTCTGGTGGAAAATGATTCTTCAGTGTAAATCTCTGTCAGATGGAAGACCACAGCGTTATTGTGATATATTTAGATTCTTGCCATATCCCTCCTACAGTCCTAAGACATTTTTTGATGTTTTGCAGCAGTTTTTTGAGGATAACTTTTGCTGTGTTGATTCAAATGGCATAGAGTTTGCCTCAGGTGTGGATTTTTGGATGAATTTTCAGATTTCGGGATTTTTTTTTTTTTTTTTTTTTTTTTTTTTTTTGAAAAATCCTCTTAAAAAGGTGTCTAAAAAATAGTAATAATAAATCTTTATTTATATAGCACTTTTAAAAAACAAGGTTTACAAAGTGCTGAACAGCACACAGCAATGTAAGGCAATAAAATCAACAAAGAAAAGACACATGCAAGAGTACAATTAGCCAGACAGAAGTACAAAAATAAAAAGTCATAGTAAAATAAATAAATAAATAGGTTATAAAAATGCCAGCCGATAAAAATGCGTTTTAAGAAGTGATTTAAAAGATGACACCGATGGTGCCAGCCGTATCTTCTCAGGCAGGTCGTTCCAGAGTCGAGGGGCTGGGACTGAAAAAGCTCAGGTCACCTTTTGTCCTGAGTCTCGACCCTGGAACAGCTAAAGGGACCTGCCCGAGGATCTAAGGCTGCGGGGAGGCTCGTAGGGTGTCAGCAACTCTGCAATATCGCTGGGTGCCAGACCTAAACGAGCTTTAAAAGTAATCAGTAAAATCTTAAAATCAATTCTAAAACACACAGGGAGCCAGTGCAGCGAGGCTGAAACAGGGCTAATGTGTTGGTGTCTGTTGAAACCAGAGAGAAGCCGAGCTGCTGCGTTTTGAACAAAGTTGGAGGCGAGAGAGGGATTTATTGTCAGGACCTGAGAGGAGAGAGTTGCAGTAGTCGAGTCGAGTAGTAGTAGTCCCACCTTTACTCCTAAGACATTTTTTGTGCCATTGACTTCCTGCACACTTACACTGTCACTGCAATATAATTTCACATTTTTATCAAGTATTTCATGGATTCATGACAGTGAGGGATTGGAATTTAGGTGGCGCCATTTCCCCATATATGGTAGACAGAGGTATAAATGTGGAGATGGCCACATTAGTGTTTGTATAAATGATCAAGCCTACAAGGCAAATAAAAACATGTTTGAACTAAAATGATTTGGGTGTGTTTTTGTCATAAATTGGTGTGAAAGTGTTTGTTGAGAAATGAGTTTGTTTGTGTTTGCGTGAGCACAAATCCAAAATGTAGTTCTTACAGAGATGTGCACATCAGGGCAAAGTAGAAAAAGGTCCCAGACTGAGCAGAGGCAGAGGTTTGAATGAATGTTTGCTTTGTTTGATGAGGACTGAAGTTAATCATTGTAACCATGAAAAAAAAAAGTGAATTACTGACTATTAAGAAAGAGTTTATCACTGCAGATGTTTGCTCTCCTCCTCCTGGGCAGGTTGGTGATGCCGTTGATCCAGAGTTTCCTGATGCTGCTCCCCTCTCTGAAGATCGTCTGGAGAAGTCTGACAGATTCCTTCATCTCGCCTCTGTTCGCCAGCTTCGGAAAAATCCTGTCCTCTGTTAAAGTCACAACCGTGGAATACTGACCTGGGACCAGCCCGGGACCAAGGCTGGAGACACGAGAAGAGACGACAACAACGCTGACTGAGCTTTGGAGAAATGCTTTTGAATCCTGAATTAACTTTTAACTCAGCAGTCTAATGTTTTTAAGCAGCGTCAAAGAATCAAACTTGGTAGAAAATGCATGGATTTTTTTTTATTAAATGTAAAACTTGACTTGATTATTGCATGGAACAAAGTACATGTAATGATTTCTTCAGCCCAAAAGCCTTATATCAGTATAATTCAAGGTTTTCTTTCATTAGGCTGCCTGTAAAAGTTGAGTTTAATCAAGTATTGAAGTACAGACGATGACTTGCAGACCCAAGTTTTTCCATTGTGACTGAAACATCTGCTTATCTTTTAATATTTAAGCATAATATGAAGCATTTTTTAGATTTTAGACTTGGTTAAACTTGGTAGAAAATGCAACAATTTCCATTATTATCATGTCAAAGCTGAGTTAGTTTGCAAAGCGGTGTAAAAAATGACCAAAAGCTTTGAAAGTATTTAAACATATCTGCTTATTTGTTAATATTTAAGGACTAGAAAGCTTTAGTTTTAGCTTTTAAACAAAATCTTTACATTATGTCACAGTTTTCGTGCCGACGTGCGCTGTGAATTGTTTCCAACCTCAAATGTTTTCAGTGGAAGGGAAATGACTAAATTTGGCGTATTTATTTCTACTGGGACCTGTTGCTATGGGCGCCGTCTCTGTCCAAATATGGTCGCTTCCTCTGGCTTTAGCATGAGGTCACCATATTTTTCATTCATTCCTTTTCCCAGTTAGACTGTTTATTTTAGTTTGGCTGGAGTTTATCCCAGCTGCTATGGGCCTGAGGCGGCGTGCACCCAGGACCGGGGAAAACTGTACAAACTATGGCCTTAAACTGCAAAAAGGACACAGTTATTTGGCATAAAAAAGATCATTTTTTATCTCACAGAAGCCGTTCTTTTTAATATCACTGTCTGCAAAACCAGGCCAGACGTTTATGCTACAACAGTGGTTCCCAAAATGGGGTCCGGGGCCCCCAGAGGCTGTCTATATTAAGTACATGAAAAGAAATTGAGTTTGAAATGTACTGTAAAAATCGAATGCTGCAAAAACTCAAGGCAACAGGATCCCTCAAGATTTTTGAGTTTTGGTGATCAACTCAAAATCTCAAGTTTTCAACAACTAATATTTTTTTACTCACCAAATTTAACGAAATCTAAAAACTTGAAATTTTAAGTTTTACTCACTATCTTTATTTTTCCAGCTCATCTTACAGCAACTGACTCCACTGCTCAGAAAAAGTATTATTGATAATAATAAAAACTAAATATACTACATTTAACAAAAGAATAACTTTTTCTGAACTCTGTAAGTTGGCTGTAAGATGAGTAAAAAAATAATGATAGAGAGAAAAACTTAAAAATTAGAAAAGTTTTTAGACGTATGAACATCAAATTAAGTGAAAGTGTGGAAAACTTGAGATTTTGAGTTGGCCCCAAAAATCTTGAGGGATCCTTTGCCTTGAGTTATTGAGTTTTTGCAGCATTTTATTTTATGTTTTACAGTGTATTTGTTTAAAAATATAACTTTAAAACACTTTTTAGCAAATAGTCAGTGTCTTTTGTAATGTTTTTATAGAAATATATGGAGGAAAAACATGAAAATAAAATTTGAAATTGAGGGAAGTTGTATTGTTGGGGTCCGTGTGGGATTTTGGTAAATTTAAGAGGACTGTGACTCCTGACTTTGGGCTACAATAAAGCTATTTTCTGTAACGTTTAAGGGTTTTTGAATGAACTCTCGTTAAATTTACTTCTCAGTCGTAATATAACTCACCTAAAGGCAACATTAGAACTAAAGAGCTTAGGACTACTGCTTACTAATCGATTTTATAGGGAGCTCATTTGTTTTTTTGTTTGTTTGTTTGTTTTTTTTTACCAAATGTGAGTCATTCCTGTTAACATTTGTATCAGATAAAGAAGTGTATTTTACTGTATCGTACTGACTCTGCTGAGGGCTGGAGCTGTAACTTGTTGTACATAATCCATTTCTTTACACACAGTCCAGGTGTAATGAATGTAGATTAGAGCTTGTGCTAAAACATATTTAATAACTGAGCTGCAGAATATTCTCTATTTGCTTTGACAAGATTATTATTTGTATATAATGTGTTCTTCTGAATGGAAATCTATAAAGTGTCTTTAAGAGAGAGGTTTATGACAGCAGTTGGATTTGTGTATTTTGATCAATTTAAAAAGAGCAAAATTGTATTTCTTCCTGCTTTATTTAATACAACATTACTTTCTAACTGATGTAACACTAAAATCAGATGACAGTGTTTTAGAATGGATAAACGTTTGTTTTTTAACGCTGTTCCTATTCTACAGAATTGGAAATGAATGCCATTACTTCTGTTGTAACCCACAATTCACAAAAATAAAGATGGATTTTTTACTCATGATACTCATCTCATAAAGAATTTTACAAATAAACATCAATCTCATGGAGCAGCACCATACTACTACTGCTACTACTACTACTACTACTACTACTACTACTACTGCTACTACTACTACTACTACTACTACTACTACTACTACTACTACTACTGCTACTACTACTACTACTGCTACTACTACTACTACTACTACTACTACTACTACTGCTACTACTACTACTACTACTACTACTACTACTACTACTACTACTACTGCTACTACTACTACTACTACTACTACTACTACTACTGCTACTACTACTACTACTACTACTGCTACTACTGCTACTACTACTACTACTACTACTACTGCAACTACTGCTACTACTGCTACTACTGCTACTACTACTACTACTACTGCTACTACTGCAACTACTACTGCTACTACTACTACTACTACTACTACTGCTACTACTACTACTACTACTACTACTACTACTGCTACTACTACTACTACTACTGCTACTACTGCTACTACTACTACTACTACTACTACTGCAACTACTGCTACTACTGCTACTACTGCTACTACTACTACTACTACTACTACTGCAACTACTGCTACTACTGCTACTACTGCAACTACTACTACTACTGATATCCATTCGGTAACATTTTGTTTCTGAGGCGGAACAATCACAGGAAAAGTACAAATACTTGTACAACTGGCTTTTTTTATGCGTTTGTTAATGACTGGATGTAAACAGGACTTTACTGTTGTTAAAATGGAAACAGGACGAAGACAAAAATCTCACAGAGGACTGAACAACAACGAGGGCTTCAGCAGAACCAACAGGTGGCGAAGGAAAGACCTAAACACTGTTAATCAGAGAGAAGTTGTTGCATTAGCTCGATGGCTAGCGCTACCTTGGTTAGCTCTAATGCTAACGTTAGACGCAGATAAGCGGCTGTGATAGGCCGGTTTTATTGGCCCACAGGCTTCATTCTTAATTGGCCAAAGTTGCTACAAAAAGCTTCATGTTTGTGTGAGATGGACCTGACATCAAGGAAGAAAAAAAAAATGTAAATTAGCAGTTGCTGGCCCAACAACATTTGCCATACTATGAGACAGCCCCAAACCAAAATAAATGTGTGTTTGCAGAAGGGCAATCAGAGTAAAACCTTTACCAAATGACCGATGTTACTGATTCACTGTGAAAACCCATGAAAGGAAAGAAACAGTCAGATTTTTTTAAGGTCAGGTGAAATACAGTACACCCCTGACCTTATCAGAACCTTACCCTACTACTACTACTACTACTACTACTACTACTACTACTACTACTACTACAGAGTATAAGTGGCACTCACCAAAAAATGCATAATGAAGAAGAAAAAACGTATATAAGTCACACTAAACTATAAGTCACATTTTTTGGGGCAAATTTATTTTACAAAATCCGACACCAAGAACAGACATTTCATGTTGAAAGGCAAGTTATAGTAATAATAGAATAGAGAACAACTATGGAGCGATATTTGTTCCACCTTCGTGCGTGTGAAGAGTGAGTGTTGAGCGCACGTAGTGTGAGTGTCGCGAGCGCATACTTTACCATTTGAAAAGAGAATAATAATTTGAGCACACAAATCTTTGTTCCGTGCGCACTCAACTCTGCCTACACGCTCGCTCAAAGTCTACCTAGGTGCGCGAGTACGTGGATGCCCGCTTGCGCAACATCTTTGCTCGCACGACACCTCATTTCTGCTCGCGACTCTGGCTCTGCGCTCGCTCGAGGTGGCACAGGGCAAACTACGATTGTTGCGAGCAGCACAGCCAATCACAGACTGGGATTCACAAATGTTTCTGATTGGCTGTCTTATATCCAATCATTTATATCAAATACAGCAACGGTGGGAACGCCCACAAAACGTCACTCCTATCCCCCGTGGGAGAAACAGACCACTCACAACAATGCACAAGAGTTACTCTGTCGTCTTCTTTTCTACAAAAATACAAACAAGAGCTGGATATACATTTTATATTTTACATTAAAAAGACATGGAGACATAGAGGAGGACACAGTGGTCCAGCAGTCCACATTTGTCCATAAAATACCATCACTGTCTGACGTTAGCTGCCTACAACATGCTAATCTAATCAACGTCAAGTTGCATCATAACAGAACTCTCTCTAATATAAAGACACCAGTTTAATTCATCATATTTAATGTAAACTAAAATGTGCTTCTATAAATGTGTTAAGGCTTAGTTGACTCATAGCTCATCATAACAGGCTGCAGACTGACGCACGGCGTTAGCGCGGCTCATTCAATGGCGCTAGCATTAGCGTTAGCATTAGCACTAGCTCAGCAGGTTTTTGAGCTCTGACCAGACTCGTCTTATGAAGCAGCTAAGCCCCATCTCCTATATTTACACTAACTCCAGGTAGAAGTCAGTCCATAAGCCATGCTTTTCTTTTATGGCACAGAGCTCATACAGCTGCTGAGCTAATGCTAATGCTAGCGCCACTGAATAAGCCATGCTAACGCCGTGCGTCAGTCTGCAGCCTGTTATGATGAGCCACGAGTCAACCAATCCTTAACACATTTATAGAAGCACATTTTAGTTTACAATAAATATGATGAATTAAACTGGTGTCTTTATATTAGAGAGAGTTCTGTTATGATGCAACTTGACGTTGATTAGATTAGCATGTTGTAGGCAGCTAACGTCAGACAGTGATGGTATTTTATGGACAAATGTGGACTGCTGGACCACTGTGTCCTCCTCTATGTCTCCATGTCTTTTTAATGTAAAATATAAAATGTATATCCAGCTCTTGTTTGTATTTTTGTAGAAAAGAAGACGACAGAGTAACTCTTGTGCATTGTTGTGAGTGGTCTGTTTCACCCACGGGGGATAGGAGTGACGTTTTGTGGGCGTTCCCACCGTTGCTGTATTTGATATAAATGATTGGATATAAGACAGCCAATCAGAAACATTTGTGAATCCCAGTCTGTGATTGGCTGTGCTGCTCGCAACAATCGTAGTTTGCCCTGTGCCACCTCGAGCGAGCGCAGAGCCAGAGTCGCGAGCAGAAATGAGGTGTCGTGCGAGCAAAGATGTTGCGCGAGCGGGCATCCACGTACTCGCGCACCTAGGTAGACTTTGAGCGAGCGTGTAGGCAGAGTTGAGCGCGCACGGAACAAAGATTTGTGTGCTCAAATTATTATTCTCTTTTCAAATGGTAAAGTATGCGCTCGCGACACTCACACTACGTGCGCTCAACACTCACTCTTTACGCGCACGAAGGTGGAACAAATATCGCTCCATAAACAACAGCTGAATAGGTGTGCGCTATGCTAACGTAACACATTGATGGTTATTCAGCTACATGAAGCATAAACAACGAACTGAATAGGTGTCTCGTATGTTAACGTAATATATTAACAGTTATTCACATAACTATAGCATAAAGAACATAATATAACAAGTTCACCAAACTCACCATCTCACTCCTAATCGCTAAATCCTTTAAATTCTTCATCCTCGGTGTCGCTTCTGAACAACTCCGCCAACTCCGGAGGTAGACGAAGCGCCGCTTCCTCCTCTGTGTGGCTGTCGTCAGACTCAGCATCAGTTCCATTTCCAATTATTCTTTTTGAATCCCGACAGGACGGTTTTATTTGTCACTGAAGTCCATGCCTTATCGATTCATCCGATGGAAAGTTGCACGGTGCATCCTCCCGGTTGCCGTGAAGCTGTGCTCTCCATCCATCATCAGTGTGAAAATAATGAACACATGAAATATTTTAATATATAAGTCACACCTGGGTATACGTGGCACCTACTACTACTACTACTACTACTACTACTACTACTACTACTACTACTACTGCTAATACTGCTAATGTCACATTGAGGAGCCTGCACTGGGGAGAGCTAATTTCTGGGTTTGTATTAGGAACAGAATAAAAATCAGTTACATCAAAATAAGTGGCTCTGAATCTCTTCTATGCAGCACACTTTTGCTCTGAGAGGAGTTTGGGAAGCCATTGCTCCTGTCTGCTCCTCCAAACCCCGGGGGCAGTGCTGTCAGTCCCGGTCCCGGTGTGGTCCTCTCCGTCAGTGAGAGAGTGAAGCGCTGTTATGAACTAATTTGTGCCAGAGCTGTGTCATAAATCTCTGGAGGGGAGTTGTGTAATGAAAATGTTTCCACTCAAAGTCGACTCAGTGGAACACGACCTGAGGCAGAGTTCATTCACTTCCAGCTCATCTGCGAGAGGAGAGAGCGACAGATTCATGCAGGTGTTATTGTCTAATTAATCCAGGACTATTACATGCAATAATAAAGTTTCTGCATCATCATTTAGACATCAGTAATTCACTAAAACATGCAGGACACTCTGACTGTCCCAGAGTGAACGAATGTGAGAGTTTGTGTCTGTTAGTGTCAGTCCTGCATCTAACTGGCCCATGGTTGAGGGTGTACCCCGCCTAAGGCCCATAGTTGCTGGGATAAGAAGCAGAAGAAGATGAATGAATAAAAGTTGGGCTTTACAGTGGCAAAGTAACGCCACTAAAGCAGGATTACAATGCTAACCTAACTAAAAACCAAGAAGAAAAACAGCAAGACATAAAGCTGGAGGAAGTGTCCAGGGAGAGGGAAGCCTGAAGGAGGAAAACAACATAAAATAAAAAACTAAACGGAATCAGAGAAGGCTCTTTTTTCCTTTTCTATACAAAGAAGTTATCCCTTCGCTAACGTTATGTTTCTGAGGCGGAGCCAATCTGAGAAACGAAGGGCGGGACGACCCAAAAAAACATGGATTCTTCACGTTTTTTTTCCATAAAACTCCAGAATCCCGTGTATTGTGAGCAGCTCTGTCCTTATTTGTGAACAGGGACAGCAGCAGAAGCCAGTTGTACAAAGACTTGTGGAAGAAAAAGTGGGTTTGTTTGAATGTGGTGGACGTCAGAGGGACTTTACTGTTGTTCAAATGGAAACAGGACGGAGACAAAAATCCCAATGACAACGAGGACTTCAGCAGAACCAACAGGAGACCAAGGTTATTGCATTCACTCTGTATAAGCCACAGCCATCTTGGTTGATTATCTTCTGCTTCTGTGAGACGCAGAGCTGCAGAGAAATGGCTGGGATAGGACGGGATCCAGAGTCCACAGGAGACGGCTCTCTGTGGCTGAGGAACCAGACTCAATCTGAATGCACAACATGACAAACAAGAGAAAGACAGGACAGCATAGCATAAAACACATAAAGTTAAAGTGAATTATTCAGCCACGCACTCCCAACCAACCACTTTCATGTCATGTAACTTTAAATAAAAAATCCTGCCGCCACCGTTCAGAGCCATGCCTCCTCTGCCGGCGGTGTCTGGTTCTGGAGCAGAGGAAGTCCATTGTTCCTCTGTGACACACCTTCCTCTGTTCGGCTCTGTCCTGCTGGATCTGAGCTGCTCCCTGAGGAACAGCCAGGAGCCGTGTGCCCAGAGTCAGGACAGAGAGCGGAAAAATGTCTTTTCAGTATCGTGCTCCTTCAGACTGGACCTTAAAACTACAAAATCTTGTCCCTTTGGATCATTTTGAGTCTATTTTATCTCGTTGTTTTTAACTCTTACTTCTCTTTTATTGTATTTTGTGAGCTGCTGTTGACGCCTCTTGGCCAGGACTCCACTGAAAAAGAGATCTTTGAATCTCAATGGGACTTTCCTGGTTAAAGAATGGTTAAATAAAAAAAAATGTGAGTGAGACGATAGGACTCTGTCTCTGAAGATAATACACAATTTCTTACAGTGAGTGGATCTGTAGTGACAAGTTTAAAAAAGTGGGTTAAGCAGAGGTGGAATATAACAAAGTAAAAGTACTTAGTTGCTTTACTTACATACAGTTTTCATGTATCTGTACTCATCAAGTAAATTTTACAAGAGGTACTTTTACTTTTACTTCACTACATTTTAGAGCAAGTATCAGTACTTTTTACTCCACTACATTTCTGACTTGGTTTGAAGTACAAAGTATTCTGTTTTTTGTTGCGTCGTCATTGTAGAGAGTACTTCAGTACAAAGATGTAGTAAAGTAGTACTCTTCAGGAAAACTTCACAGATTCAGTCTCTTAGTTTTCAGCACAGTTCACAAAATCCCTCACATTTAACACATTAGAAATCATTTTAAATGTATTAATTTTCTCACAAGTACAAAAGTGAGTACTTTTATACAGTGAAGTCTGAAATTATTCCTACCCCTGGCA
Organism: Bostrychus sinensis; assembly: GCA_020698575.1. Taxonomy (NCBI): domain Eukaryota; kingdom Metazoa; phylum Chordata; class Actinopteri; order Gobiiformes; family Eleotridae; genus Bostrychus; species Bostrychus sinensis. The sequence continues at coordinate 2,344,667 of CM036251.1, forward strand.
AATCCTGACTTAAAGTTACTTTTATTCAACCAGAAAGTTATTTTTTTGACCGGAAATGACCCAGGCTTCTCCCAAAAGATAATGAGACGATGTACAAGAGGCATCACTGTGGGAAAAATATTTCTCAGCTTTTATTTCCATTTACAATAAAAGTAACTTTAAGTCAGAATTTGCCAGGGGTAGGAATAATTTCGGGCTTCACTGTATTTTTACTTCAGTCAACATTTTCATATGATACTTTTACTTTTACTTGAGTACATTTTTGCTCTTTTATTTGTACTTTTACTTAAGTAAAGTGAGTACTTCTTCTACCACTGATATTAAGTACCAGTACTACCACTACTACCTATATCACCATCATTTTACTTACTTTCCCCAAAAGATTTAGTGAAGCTAAAGTTAAAGCATGTGTTTGAAAATGTACTGTATTTAAGTAGTTCCTTTAACCACAGAATAAAATGTGTGAAGATGCATTTTACAAAGTTTTCTCTTTAAAAACACAAATGTCCTTAGCTCTGGATTTAAAACTCTGCAGCTGGATCAGGTCTCTGTTCATTTAAGGAAGCGTGAAGTAATGTATATAATAAGGAATTGGTTTTAAGTCACAAAGAGTACGCCGGCATGTGACCTCCTTGTGGCTGGATTAATGAGTCCATAAAGAAACATAAACATTTTTTAATTTGTATTTATTTAACCTTTATTTAACCAGGAAAGTCCCACTGAGAGCTTCTTTTTCAAGGGCGTCCTGGCCAAGAGGCAGCAGCAAACACAAAACACAGTCACATATTTACACAAAGATAACAGGAAGAGACAAACAGATGATGAAAAACATGTGCGTTCAGTTTGGGTTTAAAAGCATTCAAAGAAATCGACTTAAGTTCCAGTTTTTCTGCGACAGATTTCACAGGACAGCGGTTCTCAGGTCCCACTGTGGAACGCTGGCTTCTACTCCTGAGACTTTTGCAGTTTCATTTAGTTTCATTTAGAGCCAGTTTTAGTACTTGGTCTGCTTTAGTCCTGGTTTAGTCCTGTCCTGTCGTGATTTAGTTAAACTTTAGTCTAATTTCAGTCTGTAAAAGCTGGTTGTTGTAAAGCTAAACATCTTCTGAGGTGGAGCTTGGTGTGAACTGAGAACCACTGAAACTGTGATGGAGCCACTGGAACTGGTCAAAAACAGAGAAACCAACGGGAAACGGGACCAAACAACAAATTGATTTCCAAATTATACAACGAATTACAAAATATATTGGGTGATAATACAATTTATATTAAAGAGAAGTGGGAAAAAGATGGTGATCTTGTAATTGAAATTGAAGATTGGGATAAAACTTTAGAATACGCCTGGAAAAGTACATCCTCTCCTATGTGGAGAGAATTTGCATGGAAGAGTGTGGTGCGCTTTTTTAAGACACCCGTACAGAGAGGTTCAGAAGCAGATACCTCATGTTGGAGGTTCTGTGGGATGAAAAAGGCTGAACACTTTCATGTTTTTTGGAGCTGTCCTAAAGTAAACAATTCCTGGGTGAATATTAAAGAGAGTGTTGAGAAAGTAATAGGAACAAAAATTCCCTTAACCTTTGAAAATGTGTTTTTGGGTACACGACCTGACTGTATCACTGGATTTTGTAGAAAATACATGTGGAACATTTTGTTGGTTGCAAGCAAAAAAGCCATAACTAAAAAATGGATGACGGATAAACTCCCGACTGTGGAGGACTGGATACATCTGGTTAACGACATTTCCAAAATGGAAAGACTCACATTCACATTAAGACTAGAACTGGACAAATATGAGGAAAGCTGGAGACCATGGACAGATTTCATCAATATTAGAATCTAAAAGGACGTTATATGACACCCTCTATGTTTAGCTGCTCACAAGTTTGACTTTTTGTTTTGTTTTTTTGTTTTTCATTTGTTTTTACTTACATGTGTGTCTGTGCATACTTGTGTATATGTGAGTGTGCACATATAAGTGTACATGTGCTTTTCTTTTTTTTTTGGGTGAAGAGAAAAAGGAAGTATGTACAGTTTATAAATGGAGAGATGTATACATACTAAATAAGATGTCCATGACACTGCTTGACAAATTGTAAAATGTATGTTGCTTCTCAATTGCAAGAAACAATAAAAATTTGAATAAAAAAAAAACAAAACAGAGAAACCAGGACTAACCTGAGACTAAACCCAGGACTTGTTTAGTTCCTGACCATGACACAGCTTCACATCACGTCATATTAAAGTTTTCAGTGTGAGTGCTTCTGTGGCAGAGATCCAGGCGGAGCTCTCTGAGAACCGGTTCTGTCTCTGCTCTCACATCTACATCAGTCTCATTAACTCACAGTAAACATGAGGAAAACGCTTCAGGTGAACTCAGATCAGCTGTGTGCACTCAGGTTATCTCAGGTCGGAGTACTTTAAAACACACTGTCACTTCAAAATTACACGAGTAACTGTGCATTGAAGGACTCAACTAAATTACTTAAGAAAAGTGTAATGAGACAGTAAACACAGTACTGAGGTCAAAAAATACTAACAATCTTCCCTCAAACACTGTTCAAGAGTGTGTGTAGAAGAAATGTAAACACCTCGGAGTTAATATGCAAATGAGCTCTCTGATCTCAGCCCATATAAGGCATAAGGATGTAAACAAAATGAAAACAACAAACTTTTGTTGACAAGCTCCACCACAGAAGAAACATCTTTATCTCACTTTACCCTGAGATAAACCACAGAATAACACAGACTTAGACCCAGACAAATACATGACTTAATAAGAACAAAACCAGGACTGGACTCGGACTGAGACCAGTCCTGAGACCAGGACTGAGACCAGGACTACAACTGGGCCTGAACCAAAACAAGCACATGACTCAACTGGGACTAAACCAGGACTAAACTGCCCCTAAACAGAACTAAACCAGGTCTAAATTAAGATAAAATCAGGACAAAACCAGGCCCTAAACCAGAACTAAACCAGGACTGTGCTCCAAAACCAGGCCCTAAACCAGGGACCAAGCCGTGGTCCACACAGGAAACTAACTCCACACAAATGTGGAATAAAACAAGGTTAAAACTGGCTCTAAATGAAACTAACTCAGGACTCCAGAGTACCACCTGTGGGACCTGCCCCACAGTTTAACCCTCAGGCCCCTGGCACCTTTTAGGGATTTTTAAATGTTTATATTAGTTTTATTTATTTATTTTTGCTCTCATTTTGACATTTCTTATATAGGTTATACTGCAGTACCACACAGTACCGCCGGTGTATACTGCAGTACCGCTGGTGAATACTGCAGTACCGCGCAGTACCACTGGTGTATACTGCAGTACCACGCAGTACCGCTGATGTATACTGCAGTACCAGTGGTGTATACTGCAGTACCGCCGGTGTATACTGCAGTACCAGTGGTGTATACTGCAGTACCGCCGGTGTATACTGCAGTACCACACAGTACCACTGGTGTATACTGCAGTACCACACAGTACCGCCTGTGTATACTGCAGTACCGCCGGTGAATACTGCAGTACCACGCAGTACCACTGGTGTATACTGCAGTACCACACAGTACCGCCTGTGTATACTGCAGTACCGCCGGTGAATACTGCAGTACCACGCAGTACCACTGGTGTATACTGCAGTACCACGCAGTACCGCCGATGTATACTGCAGTACCAGTGGTGTATACTGCAGTACCGCCGGTGTATACTGCAGTACCACTGGTGTATACTGCAGTACCAGTGGTGTATACTGCAGTACCAGTGGTGTATACTGCAGTACCACTGGTGTATACTGCAGTACCAGTGGTGTATACTGCAGTACCGCCGGTGTATACTGCAGTACCGCCGGTGTATACTGCAGTACCACTGGTGTATACTGCAGTACCAGTGGTGTATACTGCAGTACCACTGGTGTATACTGCAGTACCACTGGTGTATACTGCAGTACCAGTGGTGTATACTGCAGTACCGCCGGTGTATACTGCAGTACCAGTGGTGTATACTGCAGTACCAGTGGTGTATACTGCAGTACCGCCGGTGTATACTGCAGTACCGCCGGTGTATACTGCAGTAAAACTGGTGTATACTGCAGTACCAGTGGTGTATACTGCAGTACCAGTGGTGTATACTGCAGTACCACTGGTGTATACTGCAGTACCAGTGGTGTATACTGCAGTACCGCCGGTGTATACTGCAGTACCAGTGGTGTATACTGCAGTACCAGTGGTGTATACTGCAGTATCTCTGGTGTATACTGCAGTATCTCTGGTGTATACTGCAGTACTGCCGGTGTATACTGCAGTACCGCTGGTGTATACTGCAGTACCACTGGTGTATACTGCAGTACCAGTGGTGTATACTGCAGTACCGCTGGTGTATACTGCAGTACCAGTGGTGTATACTGCAGTACCAGTGGTGTATACTGCAGTACCAGTGGTGTATACTGCAGTACCAGTGGTGTATACTGCAGTACCGCCGGTGTATACTGCAGTACCAGTGGTGTATACTGCAGTACCAGTGGTGTATACTGCAGTACCAGTGGTGTATACTGCAGTACCACTGGTGTATACTGCAGTACCAGTGGTGTATACTGCAGTACCGCTGGTGTATACTGCAGTACCAGTGGTGTATACTGCAGTACCGCTGGTGTATACTGCAGTACCAGTGGTGTATACTGCAGTACCACTGGTGTATACTGCAGTACCAGTGGTGTATACTGCAGTACCGCTGGTGTATACTGCAGTACCACTGGTGTATACTGCAGAACCAGTGGTGTATACTGCAGTACCAGTGGTGTATACTGCAGTACGGCTGGTGTATACTGCAGTACCAGTGGTGTATACTGCAGTACCACTGGTGTATACTGCAGTACCAGTGGTGTATACTGCAGTACCAGTGGTGTATACTGCAGTACCGCCGGTGTATACTGCAGTACCAGTGGTGTATACTGCAGTACCGCCGGTGTATACTGCAGTACCAGTGGTGTATACTGCAGTACCAGTGGTGTATACTGCAGTACCAGTGGTGTATACTGCAGTACCAGTGGTGTATACTGCAGTACCACTGGTGTATACTGCAGTACCAGTAGTGTATACTGCAGTACCAGTGGTGTATACTGCAGTACCGCCGGTGTATACTGCAGTACCAGTGGTGTATACTGCAGTACCAGTGGTGTATACTGCAGTACCAGTGGTGTATACTGCAGTACCAGTGGTGTATACTGCAGTACCAGTGGTGTATACTGCAGTACCACTGGTGTATACTGCAGTACCAGTAGTGTATACTGCAGTACCAGTGGTGTATACTGCAGTACCGCCGGTGTATACTGCAGTACCAGTGGTGTATACTGCAGTACCAGTGGTGTATACTGCAGTACCAGTGGTGTATACTGCAGTACCAGTGGTGTATACTGCAGTACCAGTGGTGTGTCCTGACGTTCGCTGGGTCCTGGGACGGACGCAGCTGGAGCAGAGCTGATAGAGAAATGTCAACAAACTGGAAGCACCTGCTTTCACAGAAAACTTCAGAGTTAAACACAAAAAATAAAATATATCACTGTTATTATAAAAGAGCGAAACCAGGACTGAACTAGGACTAACCCCAGGACTTCTTTTTTTTTTCAAAGCTGTTTTTATTGAATTTTTCACACAAATAGGGCAAAATATTCCAAAAACAGAATAAATTGTTTTTTTTACTTCCATTGAACAGAAAAACTAATCATATGTACAATGATATATGCACAGATACATTCAGTGTTTAAACATACGGCACCTATAGACACGCCTCCCTCTCTAAAATAAAACAAAAATGTGCACAGGGAAACATCTCATCCCAGAGCATTCAGTAACTGTCACAAGAGGCTTGTGAAGAAGTCATATTCATAACATGAGCTACAAATTTAATGTGTGGTAAAAAATGTTTCTGTGCAGCCATAATAGTCTCACAATTAGCATTTAATAAAAGAAGGGCTTCGATGCAGTGTCTTTCAAGGTCCCCAGGGCACTTTACCAACACCAAACAAACTCACACCAGTGGCTTAAAAACAAAATGATTGTGTCGAGACGGTGTTGTAAATATTTGAGCAGATACGTAACACCTCATCCTCAGGTGAGTCATGAATCTGGCCAAATCTCAGGAACGTCCCAAACACGTGACGCTTCATCAGAGGTGGTTCTTGCTATGCAGACAATGCACATGCAGAAGGCCCCAAAAGCCACTAGGGGGCCCAAAGCTGAATTCAATTCAATAAAATTTTATTTGTATGTCCCACTATCACAACAAAGGCTTCACAAACAGTTCATCAAACATAAACACAACCAACACAAACAATAACTACACTAAACTAAACAGAGCCAGGACACTCCTGTCCTTAGCCCCTCCTTCTCTTTAGGAAAAACTCCTAAAAAACCCAGCTGTGGGAAAAAATAGCAGAAACCTTCTGGAGCCCAACTGAAGGAGAGATCCTCTCCCAGGACGGACAGCAACATGGGTTCATCTATAGGATCATAGTTCACTCTGTAAGGATTCATCCAGACAGGGGAGTGGGGGTGAGGTAGGGGTCCAGGGGAGCGGGGGTGAGGTAGGGGTCCAGGGGAGCGGGGGTGAGGTAGGGGTCCAGGGGAGCGAGGGTGAGGTAGGGGTCCAGGGGAGCGGGGGTGAGGTAGGGGTCCAGGGGAGTGAGGGTGAGGTAGGGGTCCAGGGGAGCGGGGGTGAGGTAGGGGTCCAGGGGAGTCGGGGTGAGGTAGGGGTCCAGGGGAGCGGGGGTGAGGTAGGGGTCCAGGGGAGTGAGGGTGAGGTAGGGGTCCAGGGGAGTGGGGGTGGGGGTGAGGTAGGGGTCCAGGGGAGCGGGGGTGAGGTAGGGGTCCAGGGGAGCGGGGGTGAGGTAGGGGTCCAGGGGAGCGGGGGTGAGGTAGGGGTCCAGGGGAGCGAGGGTGAGGTAGGGGTCCAGGGGAGCGGGGGTGAGGTAGGGGTCCAGGGGAGTGAGGGTGAGGTAGGGGTCCAGGGGAGTGGGGGTGGGGGTGAGGTAGGGGTCCAGGGGAGCGGGGGTGAGGTAGGGGTCCAGGGGAGTGGGGGTGAGGTGGGGGTCCAGGGGAGTGGGGGTGAGGTAGGGGTCCAGGGGAGTGGGGGTGAGGTGTGGGTCCAGGGGAGCGGGGGTGAGGTAGGGGTCCAGGGGAGTGGGGGTGAGGTAGGGGTCCAGGGGAGTGGGGGTGAGGTAGGGGTCCAGGGGAGCGGGGGTGAGGTGTGGGTCCAGGGGAGCGGGGGTGAGGTAGGGGTCCAGGGGAGTGGGGGTGAGGTAGGGGTCCAGGGGAGCGGGGGTGAGGTAGGGGTCCAGGGGAGTGGGGGTGAGGTAGGGGTCCAGGGGAGTGAGGGTGAGGTAGGGGTCCAGGGGAGTGGGGGTGAGGTAGTGGGTCCAGGGGAGCGGGGGTGAGGTAGGGGTCCAGGGGAGTGGGGGTGAGGTAGGGGTCCAGGGGAGTGGGGGTGAGGTAGGGGTCCAGGGGAGTGGGGGTGAGGTAGGGGTCCAGGGGAGTGGGGGTGAGGTAGGGGTCCAGGGGAGTGGGGGTGAAGAAAGTACAGTCTGTGGCAAATTAAAACTCTGCTTTTCTCAGTCTTTCTAAAACCGAGTGTGACTCCTCTGCTTTAGTGATTCAGGTTTTATATTAAAATAATGTATCTGTGGAAAACCTCTTCTGTTGGAAGCTTTTTCTGTGACTCTGCAGAGAACGCTTGGATTAGGAGTCTGTCGCCCCCTGCTGGCAACGCTGTGGACTGGACAGAGCATAACATGGCTATTTAGCACAGCCATTAGCGACATGAGGCTAACAGATAGATTTCTGGGCTGATGCTGCGTAGTGACGGAGGTTTAAGGCTGAAATGATCAGAACAAGTCCGGTGACGGTGTCTGGGCTTTAGAAACGCGCAGGAGCACTTCCTGGTTTCATGTGTCTACGTAGAGCTGTGAGACTGAGCGTTTTCAGCTCTGGAGAAGGGCAGCGCCTCAGCATACAGGATTACTCAAACAGAATACTACTGCAGCTCTGTTTCTGAGGAGGAGAGAACATTAGAACAGGGTTAAGGAGAGGAAAATTAGCAGAATAGGACAACTTTAAACTTGATCTTGTCCAAACCTGGCTTGAACTCAGGGCCCTCTCATTATGGGAGCCACCCACTCTGCAGCTAACGTTAAAGAAATACTGGAGTATAAATAAGATTTTTCCCTCAAACATTTATTTTCCACCTCTCTCCTCTCTGCTCCTCATTTTGACTGAGTTTGGAAGCGAATGAAAAAGCTTTACAGACTGAACTACCATTTGAAAATATGACTTCCTAAGAGTTTACTTTGTTGGTTGCTCCGCTGTAATGTTCCTGACTTTAAACCTGACCTGGGAGTGGAGCGGTGCCATAGGAAACAATGTTGTAATGTTCTGTTGTTTGTCCATCTCTGCCTGACCCCGTTCCTCCGGAGCCTCATTCCTCGCGCTGTCTGTCTCTGTCTCCGTGTTTACTCTGCAGCGGTTCCCTGCAGCTACGCATTCATCCACACCTTTCCATGCCCCATTTACGCCCACATTTCCACGGAACAACTCGCTTCCTATATGCCCCCATCTGCTACTGAAGGGGATTCCTAAATAAACTCATCACCGCGGACCATCCCAGTCTTTAATCCTTCAGTTCAGTCTCTAAAGTCGGCGGGTTTAGAGGACAATCCTAGCACCAGCTTCGTTTCCTGATTGCCCGGGTTTCATTCCGCTCACGTCCCGCTGCTGCTGACAGAAGAGGAGTTCACGGTAGTTGTTTTACGCCTCCCACTCGGCTCAGAGCGCTGTCCTGTTGTGTGTCGCCGTGTTTCGCAGCGCATTAAGCACCGTGGACAAACACTATGACAGGAGGGCTGAAGGACTCTGAACCCGAGGTAAGCCTCCCTCTGCTCTCTCGCCTCTCGCCCCGCTTCTTTCCCCGCTTTGGCACGCTCGTGGGGCATGTGTGAGCCCATTGAAAGCGCGTTAGAGACTGACTGTGACATTTACCTACGGCTTTGCTGCCTAATGACCGCGGAACTGAGCGCCTTTTACGCGGAGGCGCTGCAGAGGCTTCGTGCGTAAAAGGCGAGCGGACACAAGACGCGTACTGTTGCGCACGATTAGATCCACTTATCCAACACTTTATTTAATGGCAGCACATGCCAGCTTAATAAATTTACTTATTTAGTCTGACTTTTAAAGGGACAGACACCTTCTTTTCACCTTTGAGCTAAAGCTAAATATTTTATTTGGCGAAAAAGAATAAAACTTTGGAGATGTCTTCCTCAAATGCGCTTCATTCTTTACCTTTGAATGATCTTCTTGTGGAATATTTACACAGCATCTCTCTCCTGATTTAACATGGGCTTATGGGACATTTGAAGTTGACGTTTACATTGCCAGACTCCCTTGAGAAAATGCCAGTTTTAGCTCATGGAAAACTCTGCTTTCCAGTGCTCCCATGCGTCTCCATTCTGCCATCATGCTGCAATAAACATATTGTAATACAAATTTTGTCAGATGACCTGGAAACACCAACTAAATGGACCAGATGGACCACTGTATGTGTAAATATTTTCTCTAGATAACATTTAGAGCATAGAGACACAGGTTAAGATACAAAATATGGAAGTTACTGTTGATTGTCACTGAAGTTTAAACTGGCTTGGTATTAATCTACGCATACAAACACATTAGAAAAACTAATGAAACATATACATAAGCAGGTAACTAAAACAGGGATGAAAACTTTTATTAAACAAAATAAAAAGAAAAATGTAATCAATAAATGCAGTAAATTAGATGTAGCCTAAGGGGTTAATTAGTACATAAATAGTTGAAATACTGCAGATTTTGAGCGATGGCATTCTTCCCGTTCCCTGGATAAAGACACTGACTTTAACTTTAACTGTAAAATAAAAAAATGCAAGAGAACCAGCATTCCTGGTTTTAAGACCGGTAGTTTTAGCTTTTGTTGCATGAATACACAGCAACTTCACTCTCAAGCGTAATTTAAGGATTCGCTTTCTTTGGCTGGGGAAAGTCATGTATTTATAAGGGAACTCTCATGGGACATTTAGGGGAGACCAAGGCATTCTGTCCCACTTTCTACGTTCTTGCACACAGGGCAGACATGTCCAAAGTGCAGCCCAGGGGCCATTTGTGGCACAGGTTGAGATTTCATATGGCCCTCAGCTTCTGTGACTAAATGCATTACTTATGGCCCACAAGCACTTTCATAGTGTTTCTGTCGCTTTGGCTGTACATTTGTGCGTCTTATCGACTTCTCTCTGCTGTGTATTTTCAAATTAGTTTGTCAAAAAATAGTTGCAGTTGCAGTTTTTTACATTATTTTGTTGGGATTTCTTTTAGTTTGTGTTATAATTTATAATAATTTGGCTTTTGAAAACAAAAGTGTGCATTAAATGTATACTGTATGTGTGTTCAGTTACTTAATCACATCAGGAGGCACGGTCAGCCCTTAAAGATATGCACATCTTCAAACCTGGCCCTCTTTGAAAAAAAAGTTCAGACATCTTTGATATTCGGTGACCTTATGTCGTATGTGTCCCACTTTTCAACTCCGCCACAGTTGTCTCCATTTTATTCAACAGAGAAGCACAGAACTCTTACAAACCTTCATGTACTTTGACAGAAAATGGCACAGATTTCATACAGACGTCTCAGTTTGTGGAGGTTAGAAATCTGTTCACCTTTCTCTTGCACGTATCTTGGAAACAGAACAGTAAATAACAACACTGAGCTTTATTTTGTCTATAGATTTCATTTTGGTATCTGGCTTCAGTGCAGACTTGCAGGCGTTTAAACACCAAGCTGGAGCCATGTGTCAATGTCATTCCAACTGAGTTTAAGCACAGTGTTTTTTTTATCTGCAGTTGCTCAGTCGGTAGCGATGTTTGGTCACTAGCCCGAAGGTTGGTGGTTCAAGTCCCGCTGTCGGCATTGCTTACTGCTGTTGTGTTCTTGGGCAAGACACTTCAGTGTGACTGAGGAGAGAATAAATAATGTATCAAACTATAAAGAGTGTCTAGAAAACCACTATATAAGGCATTATTATTATTATTATTACTTATAAGATGTAGGTTGAGTTGCCCAAAACTGTAAGAATATTAACTTAATTCAAAATAATATTTCTGAAGTATGCTGTGATAAAACTCCTCTTAAAGTAAAGATAATAATAAATATGCATCTGTCTAACCCACCAAACACACTCACAATTCATACATTAGGCAAGGTGGGTGAAGTGTCTTGCCCAAGGACACAACAACAGTATGCAATGCTGATAGTGGGGATCGAACCACCAACCTCTGGGTTACTGGGCAGACAAGTACAATTTATTCAAAAAAGTTACTGAGGTAAATGTAACTTATTACTTCCCATCTATGGCTTATTTATTTTTTTGAAAGAACTCCTAAAAAGTGTTTCCAAAGACAAAAACGTAACAGTAATCGGTCTGTAACAGGGCGATAAGACTTCAGATGTCCCCTTGTTTAATAAAGTAGCTCTCATGTATTTTCTGAAAGCACTCGGGGCGTTTACTCCCACTGTTGGCGTGGTTACGTTATGGCTCTCGTCCCAGAGTTCGCTTCAGAGTATTTTTATTCCTACAATGTTACGGGACGTGCCCAAACCAAACTTCAGATCAGAGCAGGGAAAAGCCTCTGTTCCATTCCAGATCTGTGTGTCATTAACGTGAGCGTGCCCAGTCCCATTCAGGGAGCAGCCATTTTACTCCACTGCATCTCAACAGGCCAGGGGTTCTCAAGCTGTGGTGCAGGTGCTACTGGGGCTACTCAGGAGTTTGTTGCAATTTCTGTACAAGTCCTGATTTAGATTCATTTAAAGCAAGTTTTATTCCTGTTTTAGTTAGGGCTAGTCCTGGTTTAGACCTGGTTTATTCCTGGGTTAGCCCTTGTTCAGACTTGATTTAGTCTTGACTTGGTTTAGACCTTGCTAAGACCTAATTTAGTCCTTGATTAGTTCTTGTTTAAACCTGGTTAGGACCGGTCTTAGTCCTGGTTTTAGCCTTGTGGTTTAGACCTGATTTGACCCTGGTGTAGACCTTGTTTAGTCCTGGTAAATACCTGATTTAGACCTGGTTTTGTTCTAGATTAGCCCTGCTTTAATTCAAAGGTTTAGTCCAGCTCTAGACCTGGTATAGAGCTGACTTAGTCCTGGTTTAGTCTTGTTTGTGACCTGGATTAGTCCTGATTTATTGCTGATTTAATCCTGCTTAAGACCTGATTTACTTCTGGGTTAGACCTGGTTTAGTCCTGGGTTAGTCCTGCTCTACTTGAGGTTTAGTCCAGCTCTAGACCTGGCTTAGTCCTAGTTGAGCCAAGTTTTAGTCCAGTTAAGGATTAGAAGAGAAAAATGGTGCAAACGCGCGTATATGTTTTCCTCATCTGACCTCTGCCTTGGCGCTTTTACGCACACGCCTGTCCCACTCTTTCATGTCTCTCGGCTGTCGCTGCGTGTGTCCCGCGCTGCTGTGTGAGGTGAGGACCCCTTGTGGCGGGGCGGAGGGTGTGGCGCGGGCTCCAGACCCATCCCTGTTCCTCCTCTGCCCCTCTCTCTGCCGCTGCTGCTGCTGCTGCTGCTGCGCGCGCGGCTCCACTCCTCACTCCACTGCGCGCTGCTGTCTGCCCATCCCTCTCTCCTCTCTCCTCTCGCTGTTCTCTCTGTTCTGACTGACTTCTCCTTTTCCCCAGGAGTTTCTGCACTCGCCTTTCATTCGCAAACAGGGAAACATTTACAAACCAAACAACAAGGACATGGATAACGAGAGCCTGAACGAGAAGACGATGGAGGACGTGCACACGAAGGAGATCGACCTGGTCAACCGGGATCCGAAGCACATCAATGACGACGTGGTGAAGGTACGTCAAACCTGCTCCAAAAATCTGTGCGTAAAACTTCCAACAACTTTGACTTTTACGCGCAGTCGAAACAGGAGCGCATACGTGCGTAACGAGGCTGGAAAGGCGAGCCCTTTACTGCCCGGAGGCTGTTATTGTAAACCAAATCACAGACAGAGAAAGTGCGTGCGAGTCGGACCTGTCAAAGTGTCGCGAGTGCGCGCTCTGCTGCTCGCTTTGCCCTATTAGGAGACGAGCAGGAGCTGAGGATTTGGAGAGGAATTAAAGGGATAGACGTGCGTTTCGAAGGAGAGTTGTGAAGCGTTGCAGATGGCTTTTTATTCTAGTGAGTTTGTGTTGCCATAGTTTACAGTAGAAAAAGTCAAGGCCATCTGCTATTTCTTATAATAGAACAAACTGAGAAAGCTAAATTTAAGATTGGCCATTGCATAGCATTCTTTGGGATTCCCTATAGAGCTAGAAATCGTTCTTTGGCTCAATTTAGACTCGGCAGATGACTGAATGACATTATCTTTTCTATTTTAGCTACAATACAGAAGCTTTTAGGTTCTCATGAAGCAGCAGGGCAAGACTTCTGCAATGGCTAAGCCTACTGTTGGGAGTTGTTTAGGGTTAGGATTAGTCCTAGATCAGTCCTGGTTATATTGAGGTGTGGTCAACTTTTACTCCTGGTTTAGCCCTGGTTTAGTTTAGATGTGGTCAAGTTTTAGTCCTGGTTTAGCCTTGGTGTAGTCCTAGATTAGTACTGATTCATTTTAGGTTTGGTTTATTTTTAGTCCTGGTTTGACCCTAGATTAGTCTTGCTTTGGTTGAGGTTTTAGTCCTGGTTTAGTCCTAGTTTAGTTGAGATTTGGTCAAGTTTTAGTCCTGCTCTAGCTGAGGCTTAGTCCTGGTTTATTCCTGGTTTAGTCCTGCATTACATTCTTTTTTTCTGTTAGCTAGTATGCAGCACCTTTATGATAGCCTACAACAGCAAGAGCATTCCCTATTTTTAATTCAGGCTCTGATAAAGTAGGGGGCAGGACTTCTGCAGTTCCCATTTCACTGTTGGGAGAAGTTTGCATGCGATGGTTTACCAGCAGAAGTGGATTGGAGCGAATGGTTTGGGTTTGAAGTCAGAGCGGCTCACAGTAAACAGTTAATTAACAAAAATAAATCTCTCTGCAATGAAAGTATCTCAGTGGCGTTGGAGTAAAGTGGTACCAGCCCCACCCAATAACAGCTTAACCTTAGCTTCCCTCGCATTCCTTCATCTTCTGTCATGCATCCTGTCATGAGTCTTGGGGCTGTGGACATTTAGAGACATTCTTTACCTGTCCACAGTGTGTCTGAGGACATTTAGAGACATTCTTTACCTGTCCATGTGTGTCTGAGGACATTTAGAGACACTCTTTACCTGTCCACATGTGTCTGAGGACATTTAGAGACATTTAGAGACACTCTTTACCTGTCCACATGTGTCTGAGGACATTTAGAGACATTTAGAGACACTCTTTACCTGTCCACATGTGTCTGAGGACATTTAGGGACATTCTTTACCTGTCCACGTGTGTCTGAGGACATTTAGGGACATTCTTTACCTGTCCACGTGTGTCTGAGGACATTTAGGGACATTCTTTACCTGTCCACGTGTGTCTGAGGACATTTAGGGACATTCTTTACCTGTCCACATGTGTCTGAGGACATTTAGAGGCAGTACCATACAGTACCTTTAATAACATAAATATTTAGTTTCATACTTTTCTTGATTATAAACTGTGCACTGCAGCTTTAAACTTCGTGTGTGAACGTTTTGTAAAAAGGAAACATTCCCGTTTTCCTGTTGTTCCTCGCAGAGAACACGCCTCACATTCTTTCCATGTAACAGCAGCAGAAGACGGTTTCTCTGTTTATTGTGTTTGAGGAGGCTCCGGGGCAGCGTCCGGAGCACCTGACGCTGGGATGGGCTGCTCCTGAGCGGGACGGGGCTGGGGGAGGGTGCTCCGGAGCAGGGAACACCCCAGCTGAGGGTGAGCTGTGGGCTGGGCTGGAGGAGGGTCTGGAGGTCTGGAGGAGGGTCTGGAGGAGGGTCTGGAGGTCTGGAGGAGGGTCTGGAGGTCTGGAGGAGGGTCTGGAGGTCTGGAGCAGGGTCTGGAGGAGGGTCTGGAGGTCTGGAGGAGGGTCTGGAGGTCTGGAGGAGGGTCTGGAGGAGGGTCTGGAGGAGGGTCTGGAGGTCTGAAGGAGGGTCTGGAGGTCTGGAGGAGGGTCTGGCGGAGGGTCTGGAGGTCTGAAGGAGGGTCTGGAGGTCTGAAGGAGGGTCTGGAGGTCTGGAGCAGGGTCTGGAGGTCTGGAGGAGGGTCTGGAGGTCTGGAGCGGGGTCTGGAGGTCTGGAGGAGGGGGTTGGCTCTGGGGGGGTCTAGATCAGGAAAGACCTTAGCCGAGAGCGCAGCTGAGTGGGATGAGCTGTGGACTAACCTGGAGCAGGGTCTGGAGGTCTGGAGGAGGGTCTGGCGGAGGGTCTGGAGGTCTGAAGGAGGGTCTGGAGGTCTGAAGGAGGGTCTGGAGGTCTGGAGGAGGGTCTGGAGGTCTGGAGCAGGGTCTGGAGGTCTGGAGGAGGGTCTGGAGGTCTGGAGCGGGGTCTGGAGGTCTGGAGGAGGGTCTGGAGGAGGGTCTGGAGGTCTGGAGGAGGGTCTGGAGGAGGGTCTGGAGGTCTGGAGCAGGGTCTGGAGGTCTGGAGCAGGGTCTGGAGGTCTGGAGGAGGGGGTTGGCTCTGGGGGGGTCTAGATCAGGAAAGACCTTAGCCGAGAGCGCAGCTGAGTGGGATGAGCTGTGGACTAACCTGGAGCAGGGTCTGGAGGTCTGGAGGAGGGTCTGGAGGAGGGTCTGGAGGAGGGTCTGGAGGAGGGTCTGGAGGAGGGTCTGGAGGTCTGGAGCAGGGTCTGGAGGTCTGGAGCAGGGGGGTCTAGATAAGGAAAGACCTTAGCCGAGAGCGCAGCTGAGTGGGATGAGCTGTGGACTAACCTGGAGCAGGGTCTGGAGGTTGGAGGTTGGGTTTAGGGGGTCTTTATTTTTATATTTTTTTTATTTATATTTTTTTATTTACACAGTAAGACAATCCAGCAGTAATACAACAGCTCATGATGTGTGGGGGATTCTCCAAAGAACAACATAAATATATTAAATAAAATGTAAAAATATTTAAGTCCAGTACAGTAAAAAATATACATGTACCATAGTCTCCACCAGTGGTGGAAAGTAACGAAGTAAAAGTACCTAAGTACATTGCAACAAAAAGTTAAACAAAGGAGTCATCTGGATTGGATTTTTATCAAATGAATATAAAAATTAATATAAAAAGATTATAAAGATTATAAAGAAGATATAAAGATTTATATATTCTTCTAAATATTCTTTAGAAGAATATAAACCAGCTCTCACCAGTTCATTTCAGAATTGAGAAAGCCTCTTGGATCAGAGGTGAAACATCTTCAACTTGAAAAATCCAATCCAGATGACTGCTTTTTTTTTACTTTTTGTTGCGATGCAATTACCCTGGACGAGTGAGAGTCTTCACAGACATGTTTACCTAAGTACAGTTTTCATGTATCTGTACTTTACTTGAGTAAATTTTACAAGAGGTACTTTTACTTTTACTCCACTACATTTCTGAGTTGGTTTGAAGAACAAAGTATTTTTGGTTTAAAATCCTCTGTTTTTGCAGTGGCTTATTGCAGACACACAGTACCTAAATATAACAGATGCAGTAAAGTAGTACACACAGTACTTAAATATAACAGATGCAGTAAAGTAGTACACACAGTACTTAAATATAACAGATGCAGTAAAGTAGTACTGCGTTAGAAACATCAGAATAATAAAGAGCTCAGAGCTCAGTTTCTTCTCCTGCAGCAGTTTGTTCATTTCATCTGGAATCAGCAAAATCCCTCACATTTAACTCATTCATGAGAGAAATACTTTTACTTTTTTACTCACAAGTACATTTAAAAGTGAGTACTTTTATATTTTTACTGAAGTGGAACTTTTAAGGTGATACTTTTACTTTTACTTGAGTAAATTTTTCCTCATTATCTGTACTTTTACTTAAATACAGAAACTGAGTACTTCCTCCACCACTGGTCTCCACAGTTACTTCATTGTCTCAATAAGAAAAATACCTACAAATACAAAGACTATAATACAGTATATCCAGGTTAAAATGGAAAAGTTGAATTATTCTAGAGTCGATATTTCAGCGCCTTCTTAACTGGGACTGGGACTGACTGGGACTGGGACTGACCTGGGACTGGGACTGGGACTGACCTGGGACTGGGACTGACCTGGGACTGACTGGGACTGACCTGGGACTGGGACTGGGACTGACCTGGGACTGACCTGGGACTGGGACTGGGACTGACTGGGACTGGGACTGACCTGGGACTGGGACTGGGACTGACTGGGACTGGGACTGACTGGGACTGACTGGGACTGACCTGGGACTGGGACTGGGACTGACCTGGGACTGACCTGGGACTGGGACTGACCTGGGACTGACCTGGGACTGGGACTGGGACTGACTGGGACTGACTGGGACTGACTGGGACTGACTGGGACTGGGACTGACCTGGGACTGGGACTGACCTGGGACTGGGACTGACTGGGACTGACTGGGACTGGGACTGACCTGGGACTGGGACTGACCTGGGACTGGGACTGACCTGGGACTGGGACTGACTGGGACTGACTAGGACTGGGACTGACCTGGGACTGGGACTGGGACTGACCTGGGACTGGGACTGACCTGGGACTGGGACTGACTGGGACTGACTAGGACTGGGACTGACCTGGGACTGGGACTGGGACTGACCTGGGACTGACCTGGGACTGGGACTGACCTGGGACTGGGACTGACCTGGGACTGGGACTGACTGGGACTGGGACTGACCTGGGACTGGGACTGGGACTGACCTGGGACTGACCTGGGACTGGGACTGACCTGGGACTGGGACGGACCTGGGACTGACTGGGACTGGGACTGACTGGGACTGGGACTGACCTGGGACTGGGACTGGGACTGACTGGAACTGGGACTGACTAGGACTGGGACTGGGACTGACCTGGGACTGGGACTGGGACTGACTGGGACTGGGACTGGGACTGACTGGAACTGGGACTGGGACTGACCTGGGACGGACCTGGGACTGACCTGGGACTGGGACTGACCTGGGACTGGGACTGACTGGGACTGGGACTGACCTGGGACTGGGACTGACTGGGACTGGGACTGACCTGGGACTGGGACTGACTGGGACTGGGACTGACCTGGGACTGGGACTGACTGGGACTGGGACTGACTGGGACTGACTGGGACTGGGACTGACCTGGGACTGGGACTGACTGGGACGGACCTGGGACTGACCTGGGACTGGGACTGACTGGGACTGGGACTGACCTGGGACTGGGACTGACTGGGACGGACCTGGGACTGACCTGGGACTGGGACTGACCTGGGACTGGGACTGACCTGGGACGGACCTGGGACTGACCTGGGACTGGGACTGACCTGGGACTGGGACTGGGACTGACCGGGACTAGGGTAAAGTTTCCTGAGGAGATGATTACTGGATGAGGGAAGGCCCCAGCCCAGACTGCAGAGGAGTGGGACGTTTGGTGGGCTGGGCTGGGCCTGGGCTGGGGGAGGGTCTGGGGGGAGATCAGAGGCAGGGGAAGACCCGGCCGAGGGCGCGGTCCTGGGGATATCCCGCGGCCCTCCTCCCCTCTCTGAGTTTGGGGGCAGTTCTGAGGCAGTCGGGACATTCCTTATGTGAGCTCACTGTGCACTCCCCTCACGGCTCAGAGGAAGAAGGAACTGTTTCATTGACTTCTGTTTTCCAAAAATAAAAGGCCTGTGTGTTTCCAATCTTCTCTTTTTTCCATTTGATGTGATTCCAACATATTTTCACAACTGCATAATAAGGAAAGGCTTGGTTTCTATTTTGAGGAAGGGTTAAGTTAGGAATCTGGACATTTGGCAGAGCTAAAGTTTATCATCTGGGACAAGGTGAACTCATTTATTTTACTCATAATGACCCATAACTTATTACACTGACGTTAAAAGCAATATATTCTACTAAAATCAACTTTTTTCTTTCTTTTAACCATGTTACAATGTCATCTCCTCCTTAAAAACAGACCTGCAGTCGTATTCTGTCTGAGTAATCCTGTATGCTGAGGCGCCGCCCTTCTCCAGAGCTGAAAACGCTCGGTCTCACAGCTCTACGTACACACATGAAACCAGGAAGTGCTCCTGCATGTTTCATGACTTGTTCTGACCATTTCAGCCTTAAACCTCCAGTCACTACCAAGCTGTCAGCTCAGAAATCTATCTGTTAGCATCATGTCGCTAACAGCTGTGTGCTAAATAGCCATTTTATGCTCTGTCCAGTCCCCAGCGTTGCCAGCAGGGGGTGACAGACACCTAATCCAAGCGTTTTCTGCAGGATTCACAATAACAGCTCCCAACAGAAGAGGTTTTTTTTGTATTTTATTTTGAAAGTCCCATATTATGAAAGTATAGTTTAGCAACAGGCTAACACTTTTTTTCTGTGTGGCCTTAGTTTATTTTTGGAGTTGACTCAGACAAACCCGTCCTGGTGTATTTGCTCTGTGTGAGTGTCCTCAGACTTTGGCCTGAAGTCAGGACTCCCTCCAGACTCCTGCAGTGTGACTGTGAGTCAGAGGCCGCTCTTCTCAGAAACAACACGTCTTTAATCAGATCCACACAGACTCGGACAGACTCGGACAGACTCGGACAGACTCGGACAGACTCGGACAGACTCGGACAGATCAGGACACGTCACATGTGCGCACTGTAAAAAATATAAAGGGAACTCCTGGAAAGGCCCTAAATGAAAACCAGACAGAAAGAAATAAGTCTGCAGGGTCAGCGGGTTCCTTCTTTAATGGACTAAATAACAGCAAAACAGGGATTAAACCAGGTCTAAACTAGGACTAAACCAGGACTAAACCAGGACTAAACCAGGACTACACCAGCACATAAACCAGGTCTAAACTAGGACTAAACCAGGTCTAAACTAGGACTAAACCAGGACTAAACCAGGACTACACCAGCACATAAACCAGGTCTAAACTAGGACTAAACCAGGGCTAAACCAGGTCTAAACTAGGTCTAAACTAGGACTAAACCAGGACTAAACCAGGACTACACCAGCACATAAACCAGGTCTAAACTAGGACTAAACCAGGTCTAAACTAGGTCTAAACCAGGACTAAACCAGGACTAAACCAGGACTAAACCAGGACTACACCAGCACATAAACCAGGTCTAAACCAGGTCTAAACCAGGACTAAACCAGGACTAAACCAGGTCTAAACCAGGACTAAACCAGGACTAAACCAGGACTAAACCAGGACTAAACCAGGACTACACCAGCACATAAACCAGGTCTAAACTAGGAGACTAACCAGGACTAAACCAGGACTAAACCAGGACTACACCAGCACATAAACCAGGTCTAAACCAGGTCTAAACCAGGACTAAACCAGGACTAAACCAGGACTAAACCAGGTCTAAACCAGGACTAAACCAGGACTAAACCAGGACTAAACCAGGACTAAACCAGGACTACACCAGCACATAAACCAGGTCTAAACTAGGACTAAACCAGGTCTAAACTAGGTCTAAACCAGGACTAAACCAGGACTAAACCAGGACTAAACCAGGACTAAACCAGGACTACACCAGGTCTAAACTAGGACTAAACCAGGTCTAAACCAGGACTAAACCAGGACTAAACCAGGACTAAACCAGGACTCTGTACTTTTACTCAAGTAATGAATGTGAGTACTTTGTCCATCACTGCCTGTACCACAGTACACACCTGGTCTCCAGTTGGGACTGGACAGACCTGGACCTGGACTTCGTGAGTCTTTCTCTGAAAAAACAGCTTTGTTTTTTGTTTCTTGTTAAAGTTTACAACGGCAGCGTTTGGTTTGGGTTCAGAAAAAACAAAGTTTCCATCGCTCACATAGTTTTACAGTGAGCTGTGCAGAGGTGCTGTGAGGTGAGGGAGGCCAGGAGCCAACAGCAGCCTGGTACCAGACCAGGACCAGGACCAGGACCAGGATCAGGACCAGGACCAGGACCAGACCAGGACCAGACCAGGACCAGACCAAGACCAAGACCAGGACCAGGACCAGACCAGGACTAAGACCTGACTGTTTTACTGTGAGCTGCTGTGAGGTGAGGGAGGCAGGGAGCCAACAGCAGCCTGGTACCAAACCAAGACCAGGACCAGGACCAGGACCAGGACCAGACCAGGACCAGACCAGGACCAGACCAAGACCAGGACCAGGACCAGACCAGGACTAAGACCTGACTGTTTTACTGTGAGCTGCTGTGAGGTGAGGGAGGCCAGGAGCCAACAGCAGCCTGGTACCAAACCAAGACCAGGACCAGGACCAGGATCAGGACCAGGACCAGACCAGGACCAGACCAGGACTAAGACAAACCGGGACTAAGCCAGACAGGACTATACCTGACTGTTTTAACTTGACTGCTGTTTGAGGAGGATGGGAGCCAACGAGCCTGATCAAGAAATGATAGGACCAATCAAAATCAGAGCGAGACCGAGACCGAGACCAAACCCGATAGGCCTGGATCAGGTAGGGCGTCTTGTGCACTCTAGAAGGCATATGGTTCGCTGAGGATGCTCCAGAAGAGAAAACCTTAAAGGAAAGAAGAGTCGACCTGGTTTTGTTCCAGTTAAGTCCTGGTTAAGTCAACAGGACTTAGTAAATCTGTTTTTATTTCATGCCATATTTACCCAAAGTAAAAGTTACGCACAGATTATTTCAGCGACAAGATAAACATGATCTTTACATATTTTTAACAACAGATATTTCAGTTCTGGCCTCTGATGTCGGGGCAGGGAGGCTGTGGCCCAGAGTGGTGCAGAATGGAAACTTCTGGTTCTGTTTTGAGGGAATCCCTTCAGCGAACAGACCGGACTCTCATCAGGAGTTAAATATAACTGAGTCCACACAAAGACCTCAGTGTAGGGACTCACACAGAGGACCGGGTCTCATGGTCGAGGCTCGGTCTGGAGGCTGCAGCGGAGACTTCCCCAGGACCAGGACTGGAACAGGAACATCTGTGGAGAGGATCTTCATGTTTCCTAGGATTAGAAGTTTTCATTCCTTGATTAGTCCTTGTTGAGACCTGGTTTAGACCTCGTTTGGACCTGAATCTGTGCTACTTTAGTCCTGGTTTAGTCCTGTGTTAGTCCTGTCTGCAGTCTTAGACCTAGTCCTGGTTTATGGCTGGTTTTAGTCCAGTGTTTGGTCCTGACTTTAGGTATCATTCCTATACTGCCTTCCTTGATTAATCCTGTTTTTTTGTCTGGGACTTCTACTAGATCTAGTTCTAAGACATGTCAAGATTTAGTCTGGGTTTAGACCTGGTTTAGACCTTGCTTTGTGCCACTTTAGTCCTGGTTTAGTCCTGTGTTAGTCCTGTCTGCAGTCTTAGACCAAGTCCTGGTTTATGGCTGGTTTTAGTCCAGTGTTTGGTCCAGTAAATTCCTTTACTGGTGATGAATCCAGGTTTTGGTCTAGGACTTCTAGTAGATTTAGCACCACGTCATGTAAAGGTTTAGACCTGGTTTAGACCTAGTTTTGTGCCACTTTAGTCCTGGTTTAGTCCTGGTTTAGTCCTGTTTGCAGTCTTAGGCCTAGCTCTGGATTTCACCTTGGTTTCAAAGTGGTTTGTGGCTCGTTTTAGTCCTGTTTTTGGTGCCGACTTGGATTTGGCGCTGGATGTTTCCTTGTATTCGTCGCATTTAAAGCTCCATGGAACCCCCAAAAGGCAACCGTACTTTCTCACACACTGCGTTTAATCCCATTTTAATCCTACTTTTCTCCTTAAGTTTGTCAAAGTAGAGACTTGATTTTAAGCCCTGGATTAATCCTGCTTTTAGTACTAGACCAGGTTTAGTCTTGGTCTAACTTTAGCCTGGTTTAGCACTAAATTTAGCCTGTGTTTAGTGCTAATATTTATAGGAATAAGCTTTGTTTTGGTTCTGATCTCAGTCTCTTCTTCAACCTTGGTTTAGATGATGCCCAGACTTCCCTCTTCCCGGACACTTCTACCTTGCTGCCCAGTCATAGTAGCATCTTTGAGGTTAAACGGTGCTGATATTGCAATAAAAGTAAATACACGGTGCATTTTTAATCTTGCAAAGTCTAAATATAAAGTCCCATTAGTCGTCTCTAATCTGAGTGGCAGTAAAAGTCCATTAGCTCCTCTCAGTGTGACCCCGGTCCGTGCTGCAGCAGATACAGCCCAGAAATATCTCTGTTTACAACATAATACTGTCTCCATGAGGACCGTCACATGACCAGAACCAGGAAGTCATTGTGTCTGCCCTGAGCTGTGATTGGACGAGAGAGGAGAGCTCGTTGATTCGGCACAAATCCACCGCTGTACACGAGAGGGATTTATTCTGGACTCTGGTCTTTTTGTTTATCTGTTATAAACTTTTATCTGTGGACAAATTCATTTTCTTTAAAGTTATGCATGCGTTTTGGTCTTTTATCATAAGTAATCTAAAAGTGGTCTAAACCAGGACTAAACCAGGTCTAAACCAGGACTAAACCAGGTCTAAACCAGGACTAAACCAGGTCTAAACCAGGTCTAAACCAGGTCTAAACCAGGTCTAAACCAGGACTAAATCAGGACTAAACCAGGTCTAAATCAGGACTAAACCAGGCCTAAATTAGGTCTAAACCAGGTCTAAATCAGGACTAAACCAGGCCTAAATTAGGTCTAAACCAGGTCTAAACCAGGTCTAAACCAGGCCTAAATTAGGTCTAAACCAGATCTAAACCAGGTCTAAACCAGGCCTAAATTAGGTCTAAACCAGGTCTAAACCAGGTCTAAATCAGGTCTAAACCAGGTCTAAACCAGAACTAAATCAGGACTAAACCAGGTCTAAACCAGGACTAAACCAGGTCTAAACCAGGTCTAAATCAGGTCTAAACCAGGACTAAATCAGGACTAAACCAGGTCTAAACCAGGACTAAACCAGGTCTAAACCAGGTCTAAATCAGGCCTAAATTAGGTCTAAACCAGGACTAAACCAGGTCTAAACCAGGTCTAAATCAGGACTAAACCAGAACTAAATCAGGACTAAACCAGGTCTAAATCAGGCCTAAATTAGGTCTAAACCAGGACTAAACCAGGTCTAAACCAGGTCTAAACCAGGCCTAAATTAGGTCTAAACCAGGTCTAAACCAGGACTAAACCAGGATTAAACCAGGATTAAATCAGGACTAAACCAGGACTAAATCAGGACTAAACCAGGATTAAACCAGGTCTAAACCAGGTCTAAATCAGGCCTAAATTAGGTCTAAACCAGGACTAAACCAGGTCTAAACCAGGTCTAAACCAGGCCTAAATTAGGTCTAAACCAGGTCTAAACCAGGTCTAAACCAGGACTAAACCAGGATTAAATCAGGACTAAACCAGGACTAAACCAGGTCTAAACCAGGTCTAATCCAGGACTAAACCAGGATTAAATCAGGACTAAACCAGGTCTAAACCAGGTCTAAACCAGGTCTAAACCAGGACTAAACCAGGTCTAAATCAGGACTAAACCAGGACTAAACCAGGACAAAACCAGGCCTAAACCAGGACTAAACCAGGACTAAACCAGAGCTGGCTCCTGCTGCTCACACCACAGCAGAAAAAAGAAAACCAAACATCTGACATTAAATTCAACATTAGCAGTGCATTTAAAGAGGTTATATTCTGCTTTTATTAAGATTTTTTAACCCAGTCTTGGTCTCCTCTAGGACAGCAGCAGGTTTTACAGCCTTTAAAAACATTATGGGACTAAAAGAAAATGTTTTTAATAAATACTCTACTGGTGCCATAAAGAAACAGATGAAGAGACCAGCAGAGGGCAGCAGAGGGCAGAGCTGTTGCAGTCTTTTGAACATAATAAAAGAAAAAGAGCTGTATACTTCTTTAAACTTTTTATATGATTCCATTTGACTCTGAAAGTAAAAATATCTGTGAGAAATCTGAGGAAACAGAGCTGTACACTGTTTTTTTGGATAAATCAATGAGAGCAGAGTGGATGTAGAGGGCTTCACAAACTCAACTCGAAACTCAAATACAGGATTACTCAAACAGAGAGGAGGACGTTTGGCAGAAAGATATAAGTTTTATAAGACGTTCACTGCTCTCTTTGTAAATAGTTGTGTTCGTAGCTTGTTACAGTGTTGTTCGTTTGCGTATCCTTACACACTTTATGGTTTTAATGCATCTTAAAGTCATTCTTGTGTTCCCTTTCTCTCATTAAACATCCTCCTTTACATCTGAGCCGCTCCTGTCTCTGGTTTCCTCCTCGTGTTAAACCGTATTGTGGAGTGTGTGTCGTTTTTAGCTCACACACGCACACACACACACACACACGCACACACACACACACACACACGCGCAGCTGCAGTAAACAGCAGCCATTTAGGTTTAACACAGGCCTCTCATTTGGTCTGATCAGAAAAACTGTGGAAACTGAGTTTAATGAGAGACTGGAAAACTCTGCAGAGGTCTGAGGCTCTGACATCATCTGAACACGGAGGACAGCGCTGAACACGGGTTAGAGCTGGTTTAGACCTGGTTTAGAGCTGGTTTAGACCTGGTTTAGACCTGGTTTAGATCAGGTCTTGCTTTGTCATTTTTTGCAGTAATCTTGTCTGAGTTTAGTGCTGTCATCCTGTTAAATTCTAGAGTTTGGTCCTGACTTTTTTGCCTTTGTTTTGTGACGTTGCAGTCCTGATTTAGCCCTGGTCTAGCCTTGATGTAGTCTTGGTTTAGTCTTGGTTTAGCCCTGGTTCAGTCCTGGTTTAGACCTGGTTTTAAACCTGCATTTGGTCTTTGCATTGTCCTGGTGTAAGCCTGGGTTTATTGCTTACTTTGTCTATTTTAGGAATTTAGTCTGGGTTTAGTGCAATTTTTGTCCTTGTTACATCTCTGGTTTAATCCTTGAGATTAGTCCGGACTTTAACCTTTGCTCCGTCGTGGTCCAGTGCTGGTTTAGTCCAGGTTTAGTCCAGGTTTAGTCCAGGTTTAGTCCAGGTTTAGTCCAGGTTTAGTGCCCAGAACACTGCAGTTTCAGTCCTGTTTTCCTCACCTCTGCTTCATTCCAGAGGTAACTGCAGTGGTTTAGTGGAGCGGTGGAAAAAGCTGACATTTACATTACGTCATTCACAAACAGAGAGAGACAGAGAGGGGACGGCTTCACTCAGGTGTGGGTCTGTGGTGGAAAAGACCTGCAACGGTCCGAGTCCAAGTCCGAGTCCAATCCCTGAAGTTATCTAACCTTAAACTTGTATCTCTGAGTTGAGTTCGACCGTTGTGACCCCACAGCTCTCTCTCCGTCTCCTGAACGCATCTCCAATATTTCTGCTGCTTTCTCTCTGCTTCCCTTTTCTCTTCTTCTGAGTTCCTCAGCCGCAGAGAGCCGTCTCCTGTGGACTCTCTGGATCCCGACCTGTCCCAGTCTTTTCTCTGCAGCTCTGCGTCTCACAGAAGCAGAAGATAATCTCCTCTCAGAAATATCCAAGATGGCTGTGGCTTATAATAACTTCTCTCTGATTAACGGTGTTTAGTTCTTTCCTTGGTCTCCTGTTGGTTTTGCTGAAGTCCTCGTTGTTGTTCAGTCCTCTGTGGGATTTTTGTCTTCGTCCTGTTTCCATTTTAACAACAGTAAAGTCCCTCTGACGTCCCAAGTAACCACCACATTCAAACAACTGGCTTCTGCTGCAAATAAGTGCAGATTATTCAAAATATGCAAGAAACATGATTGGACAGAGCTTGCTATCCCATGTCAAACCTTCTCATTGGTTAAATTCCGTTTTGTCTGGTGTTATAAACTCCTTATTTAAATGTCACTGCCCTTTACCAACTCTTTTTATTTCCCAGTCCTTTGTCCCCTGACTCATATGCAGTGAGTTATGTCTGCTGCTCTGTGGGCCCCTGTCTCTGTGTAACAGCAGAGTAAATATTAGCACAGAGGAGAGTGGGCTGAGAGCACTGACCGGGTCGCACCGGGACTCTCCAGGACCGCCCAATTCAAGGACTCTCCAGGACCGTCCCGTGATAAAGACATGACTTAGCAGATGTTTCTGGTTTGTGTTGTACATCAGCTCTTTGGTTATTTCTTATGAGTTTTCTGTGAGCCATTGTTCCCTCAAAAGTCACAGGATTGAGTTAAAAATGCCAATAATTTCTCCTGATGACATTATTAACCAGTCACTAACTAACCGAGCTGGAGAAATAACTTCTTTTATTGGAAAGACAAACAGCTGAGAACCTTATGAATGCAGTGATGGAGGTCTGACTTCTGTCCTGGAGGTTTTTTGGGCTCAGTTTTCAAACAACAGCTGCCATGTTCTCCTGTTTAAACCTCTCTAACCTCAGTTTGAAACACCTCACTACTTTTGCATTTTATGACTTCTGCCTAAAAATATCTAAACCTGGGGGAAGTTTATAAAAGTGGTGGCTTAAAGCTTACAACATGAATGAATGGGAGTTTAGCAGTGTTTCTGTGGAAGCACGCCAAAAATCTTCGACCTAGACTTCGGTTCCTTGTTTTGAACCAAAAGGTTTCCAGAAGGTTGTGACACTTTTAAACTGTTTGGTGTAGTCCTGGCTTTGTCTTGGTTTGGCCTGATATGGTTCTTAAGGTTAAGAAAGGTTTAACCCATCTTTAAGTCTGAGTTTGATCTAACTTAGTCTTCATTCTGCATTGGCTTGGTCTTGGATTTAGTCCTGGTTTAGTCTCAGCTGAACCCTTTGTTCAGGTTTATTGTTACTTCACTCTCCAAATTAATCCTTGTTTAGGTCTAAAATTTAAGGTTTAGTCCTGTTTATCCTTGGTTTAGTCCTGTGTTTTTCCAAGTTTTCCCTGGTTTTAGTTTTATAATCAAAGCTTATTTTATTCTGATTTAATTTAGTCTTACGTCCTGGTTTATTTACCACTATCTGTGCTGTTTCTCTGTGTAAGCGAGTGTAACTAGCGCTGGAATAAACACTTTGTCAGTAAGATTTTCTGTTGCCATCGATTCTATGTTGACAAGACGTGTGGACCAACAGCCAATGATAGCATTCCTTATTTTAACATTGCTGCTACATTCTCACCTATTACGATCTCTAAGGTCTTTGGAACAGATGATTCCTATTACGATATGTTGTTAGGAATTTGCTGAAAAGAACGAAAAGAATGTTGCACGGTGCACATTTCAGCTGCCATTTTGAACTTTACTGACTCCATTGTGCCTCCACTCGTGCCGTGGCTGTTTCCTTCTCTCTGGGGCGTGGTCTGAGCCGTACCAGCCAGTCCTGGTGTAAATCTGAGCCTCCTCCTCCACTCTGACAGATAAAACTGATACAGACAGATTTATGTGGAAATAATGATGAGTTCATGACGCTGTGCAGATGGAGAGGTTGGGAAACACCGAAAATATACTGACACTAAAATCATCTGTCAGCCATGACATGGTTGAGACATCTCTGAGTGGAAATAAACATTTAGCCGATGTTACAATAATTTTAAATTCCTGTATTCTGAAACAGTGTTGGACTCCTTTGCACAGTATTTCATGGTTTATAACTTAAAATAATGTATCTGTGGAAAACCTCTTCTGTTGGGAGCTGTTACTGTGCAGAGAACACTTGGATTAGGAGTCTGTCACCCCTTACTGGCAACGGTAGGGACTGGACAGAGCATAAAATGGCTAATGAGCACACGGCTGTTAGCAACATGATGCTAACAGATAGATTTCTGAGCTGATGCTTCGTGGTGACGGAGGTTTAAGGCTGAAATGATCAGAACGAGTCCGGTGACGGTGTCTGGGCTTTAGAAACGCGCAGGAGCACTTCCTGGTTTCATGTGTCTACGTAGAGCTGTGAGACCGAGCGTTTTCAGCTCTGGAGAAGGGCAGCGCCTCAGCATACAGGATTACTCAAACAGAATACTACTGCAGCTCTGTTTCTGAGGAGAGAGGTCGACTGATTTGGGTTTTTCTGTGGCTGATGCCGATACAGATTTTTAAAATTCAAAGCAGCCGATGGCCGATAAACACTGCAGATTTTGGGGACCGATACACAGGGCCAATTTTCTTAATTTTATGAAAGAAATTTATATAATTTAGCCATTTGTTTTAGCAATGCCTATTGTGTTAGACTGTGGCAGAAAGAAGAGTTAAAGATGAGTCCTTCTCAGTCAGACTCTGTGCAGGAGGAGCTTGGGGAGAGTTTGTTCTACGAGCTTCTGTTCCAGAGAAATTACAACAATCTTTTTATTGCCGTTTTGAGCTTTTCAGGCTGAGATAAAGAGATTTTGGATGTTTCCTATGAACTGCAGAGTAAGAGCCCAAACTGAGACAAGATGGGGAGCCCGGACCTGTACCTGACCAAAAAAAATCAGCATTAAAGTGCAAGAATTGGCCAATAGCTGATAGCCGATATATTGGCCGACCTCTAATTATAACATGGCCAAATGAGAGAAAAAGTAAATTCAGCAGAATAGCAGCCCTTTAAGAAACTGTTGGTGGAATATTTCCTTAAATGTGTTCTTTTCCGTCTTCTTCCCAGGTGGACTTCGAGGACGTGATCGCCGAGCCCGCCGGCACCTACAGCTTCGACGGCGTGTGGAAGGCCAGCTTCACCACCTTCACCGTGACCAAGTACTGGTGCTACCGGCTGCTGACGGCGCTGGTGGGCATCCCGCTGGCGCTGGTGTGGGGCGTGTTCTTCGCCATCCTCTCCTTCATCCACATCTGGGCCGTGGTGCCGTGCGTGAAGAGCTACCTGATCGAGATCCACTGCGTCAGCCGCGTCTACTCCATCTGCGTGCACACCTTCTGCGACCCGCTGTTCGAGGCCATGGGCAAGTGCTTCAGCAGCGTCCGCATACGCACCACCAAAGAAGTTTAGCCTGGAGTTTGGTTTTTGTTTTTGTTTTTGGGGATCATTTTTTGGAAGATCCGGGAGGGAGGATTGTGGGGCAGAACACAAATGGAGAGAATGAAATGCAAGAAGAAGAAGACACCTCGAAGAACAAGAGGTGGGACATTACAGAAGACGGACACATGTAAAACAAAGGGGGCGTGGCTTTAGATCTCCTAACTCCACCCGCTTTAATGGTAATTTCTCTCCAGTGTTTCCAAATGGGAGGGCACAGGAAATACGCAAATGAATGGTTTAGTGGTTACATTTTCTATTTTTTAAGTCTTGGATGGAATGAAAGCAGTGAAGTTGAGTGGGGTCCTTAGCCATAGTCGGGTTTTGGTGAGTTTTTTGCTGAAATTTTGGCTCATATACATGTTTCAGTGATAGCTTAGGCCTTTTTTTGGCACAAATGTGATTCCATAAAGGCTTAACAAGCAAAGAAGTTGCTTTAGTCCTGGTTAAGCATAGTTTAGTTGAGTTCTAAGCCTAACCCTGCTGAGTTTAGGGATCTATGTTTAGTTCTGGGCATAGATTTTTCTTGGTTTAGTCCTGGTTGGCAGCTGACACGTTTGGTCACCAAGTTTCATCCTTTAATTCTTTAGGGTTAGACAAAAACAAACAAACAAAAAACTCATTAATCTAATCTCAAGAATTAGCTGTTAGCTTGTCCCACACAATTTTATTCTCATCTGTTGTCTGCTAACACAAAATCTATGGATAAGTTCCTCCAACTCATTGCAAACATTCAAAACTAGGACAAAGACAACTTAGACAAAAGTTTTGAGTTTTGTTTTCCCAGATCTGCTTTAATCCTTCCCATTTAGTTTTATTTTGGGGCTGAGTCGATCGTCCACTGTGGTGCTTGTTTAGTCCGGAGCAGTTTGTGGAGAACTGGGAGGTGAACAAAGCCAGGCTTAATCTAACCCTGACTCAACAGAAAACCAAACAAAAACCTGTATCTAAGTGGTTTTACCCCAGATGCCCTCCACAGACTGCCCCGGCCGAGTGTCTGCCCCCCGTCTCTGCTCTGCTTCTGTCCGACACTGAACCGATGCTGCCCTGAAGCCTGCATCTACGCCGTCCAATACAGAGTTAAAAATAGGCTTCACACGCTTCAGGATTTCACGCTAAAAAGATAACGTATGTTCTCCAAGGCTTCTTTCATCCTGGGACCTGCATTTTTTATTTTACACAAGGACCCAAACAACCCAATGTGAAAAGCACAGACTGGATATAAACATGGACCAAGGGACTGTTGCTCTTTTTCTACCGAGTTGGAAATGTGCCATTTTCTTTTTGCCTAAGAACCACAGATTCATTCCTCTCTGTTGTGACTCTGAGTGACTCTACAGCAGCATTTTGTCGTGGAAAAGTGAAATTATTTCAGTTCGATTTAAAGTGAAATTCATAATTTACAAAAAATATTTTACTCTGTGTGGTAAGGTTAAACCACACCATGTTATGGAAGGTAAACACTGAGTAACACCATCATGCAGCACATGAACATAACCAGAAGAAGCTTGGCTAAAACTCCATGATAAGCATTTCCTCCTCAAACTGTAAACTTTTTCAACAACAAGCAGCTTAACTGGAATTTAGCAAAAATACATAGAATCTGCTAAACAATGATTCTGCCTAAAGATTTCTCTTTAATTTTGCCTTACCTCACTTTACCTGCATTACACTTGGCCCTGGTAAAGGTCAGGAGCTCTGCTGTGGGTTTCTAGATGTTTTAGGCCACAGCTGCATCATAAAGATGGGACATACCATAACATTAACATATTATTAGGCGGAAATGTTTTTTTTTTTTCTGTCTGTTTTCTATGCTTATTTACTCTGATCCAGTGACCTAAGTTGGTAATTCCACATCAGTAGAAATCTCACAAGTGGTACCTTTTTATAGATATTAAGATTATTCATGTAGACCAAGGAGTTGCAGAGATGTACTCATTTTATTTTTGGGCATGTTGTCTTCAAGCAAAGGTCTAGTGTCTCTGGGTAGGGTTTGTTGTACTCGTAGAAAGATTTCTTCTCTACATTTGACCCATCCTTCAGAGCAGCTGAGGGTAAACCTGTGAGGAGCGGGACCCTTATCCAGATCTGGGCCAGGATCCAGGACAGAATTAGCCTATTGTCCATGTTTTAGGTTGTTGGAGGAAACCCACACAGGCAAAGGTGAAAATTCAAACTCCACACAGAAACGCCCCGCTGCCAGGTCTGGGAATCAAACCCGGGACCCGTATAACGACTACATATTAAATGTAATGTAGGAGTTTTACTTTTTGAATTGAACTGCTGAAATAATTCCACTTTTCCACAGTCTTTTGTCAAGCATCACATGACCTCACCTCTAGTAATACTGCAGGTTTATTTTGTTGTAATGACCTAAACTGAGTGTAAAGAGTTTCCATTCTGCCTGACTCTGCTGTGCAACCAAAGCATTTCAATCCAATTTATCGTCTCTCGTGAAACAAAACCAAGCTCCAAGTCAGTAACGTTGCCACTGTCATCGAGCTGTTAGCGCTAAACCATCAGACGTCTGCAACTAAAGCTGGGGACACACTACACAAGTTTTTCAGTGGTTACAGATTCTGAAACGACTAGGAGCACACACTAACGACTGGTTTCAGCAGATTTAGTTCTGCGCCTCACACACTACAAGATCTGCTGAGGCCGCAACTGACGCCAACCAAACGCAGCAAACTCTCGCAAGAACTAAATGGTAAACAAACATGGAGCTACCTGGGTCGCTGTTGCCGTTGTCTGCTTGGAAAAAAGGAAAAAGAAAAAAACAGTTTCACTTGCGTCGCGCTCAACTTTCTTCAGTGTTTGCCATTGTTGTTTATGTTTTCTTCTTTTTCTTCTTCCCTCTTATATTCCTGTTGCTTCGTCTTCGTTCTCTGACGCTATTTCCTGTGTCCCATCAACTGTTTTCCATCGGCCGCTGGACTCCATGAATTCCCAGTTGGATGTAAACAGCCCACACTACAGGAGTGTGCTCCAGAGTCGGTGTTTGATTGCTTGCGACTGACGTCAGGCCGGGTTTTTGCGCCGATTCGAGTCTTTGAACATCACACACTAACGGATTTCAGGGCAGACTGGTGATTACGATTCCCTGCAGCTAGTGTTGACTGGTACAGACTCGGCACAACTGTGAATCGTTATAAAATCTGGCAAAAAAATCCCCAGCTTTAGTCATTTAAAGTTGAGTAAAAATATCCTGTTACTCTCCACCAACTTCACAAATTTAAAGCCCAGAGTTTGTACAATTTCTGTTTGTGTCCATTTAGTTTTTGCTTTTTACCGTTCATTCATTTAATATCCACCAGGGGGAGTCAACACTAACTTTCCTTTATGGCAAACAGACTCGGCACAACTGTGAATCGTTATAAAATCGGGCAAAAAAATCATGTAGTGTGTCCCCAGCTTAACTCCAACGTTCAGTTCACAGTTCACAAACCTGGTTAAAAACCCTCGGTCCATTGTTATATTTGCAGTCAGCGTGAGCCTGACCCATCGCCAAAGTGAACTGTGGCGTCTTTAATGAATATAAAACTTTGCTTACACGACATAAAGCAGCTTACACTAAAACGCTCCTGGACACTTATTATTCTTAGCATTATTTAACCACAGCACTTCTGAACGAATGCTTTGTTTTTGTTTTTCTTTTCGGTTTTGGACCATTTTAGAATATACTGAAATTAAAGATGCTTTTATTTTGAAGATATATTTTTGTCCTGATGTTTTTGGGCTTTTCCAGTGCAATAATCTGGAGGAAAAGTGTGTTTTCTTTTAATAGCACTAATGTCACCTTTAGGTAAAAAAATAAAAATAAAAAAAAGATTTAGATAGACTTAAACTTAACAGAGAAACATATGCATTTGGTTTTTGTAATGGCCTACTTTTGTTGGTTTAAAGGGGGAACTATGCAACTTTTATGCATTAGTTAAACAGTTTCAGAGTCAGTGTGATGCTAAAGAAACTTTTGCAGGGTGAATAAAGCCTCCCTGCAGCCTTGTAAGAATGGGAGCACTGAACCAAGCTTTATTTCTTACATGCTGGTTAAGTAAGAGCGTCCAAAAGGAGACATTTGTACAGATACGAGGAGGAGAAAACCAAACCAGGGGTCACACGGGAGTCAGTTTTTACGTCAGCGCTTTTACTCCCAAACGTAGGGGGCGCTCTGTAAAGAAAAATGCAACCAAAACAGCAAAGAAACGAGTAAAAGTTGCATAGTTCCCCTTTAAAATGCAGCCGACTTTTAACACCTCTGTGCTTTCATTGTACAAAACTTTTTAAGTCCATAGTTGCTGGGATAGAGCCCCCGTCCCAACTGGAACACGCAAGAGAAGATAAACAAATGAACTTTTTGATGTATTAGTGGTTTTGAAACATTTAAAAAGTGCTCTGTCGTGCTGTTGTGTGGACACTAAACGCCTGCTTCAGTCTGCTGCTGTCTCTGATGTTAAATCTGTTGAATTTTATTTTATTTTTTGTGTAAGAGACGACTTCCTGCCTGCTTTTTATTCTCACGCCGTGCACATTAAAGTTTGATATCATCACTGGGCATTGGGGCTGTTCTTTTTGTAATAAACAGGAGATAATGTTGGACATGTGGCTGCAGAGAAACACAGGGCTATTGTTAGAGCGGCGGTGGTGAGAGTGAGTCATCCAGCACTGTAAAAAATATATACACACAGATTATTACTACTGCAGCACGGTGAACAGGATGTTAGAGCAGGACAGAAGAGGGACAGGGAGTGTGACATGTTTTACTAAACAAACATGGCCGCCGTAATCTTGGACTGGTTCTTTAACTCCTGGACTTGGTCTTCAAAATACCATGAAAGGTTTTTTTTACAGAAGAGCAGACCATTTCACCTGCAAGAGATCATCTTTTTTTTTTTATAAAAATGTGATTCACTGTTAGATCAAATTAATAACTGAGCTACATATGGTAGTCCTGGGTTAGTCCTGGTTTAGTCCTGGTTTAGTCCTGGGTTAGTCCTGGGTTAGTCCTGGTTTAGTCCTGGGTTAGTCCTGGGTTAGTCCTGGGTTAGTCCTGGTTTAGTCCTGGTGCAGTCCTGGTTTAATCCTAGACCAGTCAGGGTTTAGTTCTGGTTTAGTCCTGGTTTTAGACCCGGCTTAGTCATGGTTTAGTCTTGATAAAGACCTGGTATAGCTCTTGTCTATTTCTGGTTTAGCCTAGTTTTAGTCCTAGTTTAGTCCTGGTTTAGTCCTGGTTTTAGTCCTGGTTTAGTCCTGGTTTAATCCTAGACAAGTCAGGGTTTAGTCCTGGTGTAGTCCTAGTTTTAGTCATGGTTTAGTCTTGGTTAAGTCCTGGTTTAGTCCTGGTGTAGTCTGGTTTTAGCCCTGGCTTAGTCATGGTTTATTCTTTGTTAAATCCTGGCTTTAACCCTGGTTTCAGTCTTGATTTAGTCCTAGTTTAGTCCTGGTTTAGTCCTGGTTTTAGTCCTGGTTTTAGTCCTGGTTTAGTCCTGGTTTGGTCCTGGTCTTAGTCCTGGTTTAGCCTAGTTTAAGTCCTAGTTTAGTCCTGTTTTAGCCCTGTTGTAGTCCTGTATAGCCTATATTTAGTTCTGGTTTAGTCTTAAGTTAGTCCATATTTAGCCTACTTTTAGTCCTGGTTTAATCCTAGACAAGTTGGGGTTTAGTCCTGGTGTAGTCCTAGTTTTAGTCCTGGTTTAGTCCTAATTCAGTCCTGGTTTAGTCCTGGTGTAGTCTGGTTTTAGCCCCGGCTTAGTCATGGTTTAGTCTTGGTTAAATCCTGGCTTTAACCCTGGTTTCAGTCTTGATTTAGTCCTGATATAGCTCTGGTTTATTTCTGGTTTAGCACTAGTTTAGTCAGTCCTGGTTTGGTCCTGGTGTTAGTCCTGGTTTAGCCTAGTTTAGTCTTGGTTTTAGTTCTGGTATAGTCCTGTATAGCCTAGATTTAATCCTGGTTTAGTCTTAATTTAGTCCTGGTTTAGCCCTGATGTAGTCCTGGCTTAGTCCTGGTTTAGCCAAGTTTAGTCCTAGTTTAGTCCGGGTTTTAGTGCTGGTTTAGTCCTGTTTTAACCTTGATTTAGTCCATACTTAGTTCTGGTTTAGTCTTAATTTAGTCCTTGTTTAGCCTACTTTTAGTCTTGGTTTAGTCCTGATGTAGTCCTTGCTTTAGCCCTGGTTGAGTCCTGGTTTTAGTCTTGATTTAGTTCTAATTTAGTCCTTGTTTAATCCCAGTTTAGTCCTGGTTTAGTTCTTGCATGTGGCCCTGGTTTTAGCCTTGGTTTATTCCTCTGATAAATTCAAAATTAAATCAGGACTGAACCTAAACTTCAGCCGGAAACTTAAACAAAACCAGACTTAACTGGAGTCAAACCAGGTCTAAACTCAGGCTAAAAGTTCATCATAAAATCCTGCTCAGAAGTGGAGCTCAACAAAACCCAGATGTGCTGTTTTTTATCTAAGTTTAAACTTTATTTTCTCTTTACTTTAGCTTTAGTTTTGATATTTGTCCTGTGACTGTCCCAGATCCTTCAGTGAAGCCAGTGTTTGTGCATCGGAGCGGCGCGGTGCCCACAGCTCCGACACTCACCACATTTTTTCCGAACCCTGGCATTACGTCTCCACGGCAACGGGAAAACACAAATAAAAAACTGCAGAAAAATACAGAAAAATACTACAGGACAGAGTACTGCAGCGAGAGAGAGGCAGGAGCAGGACTGAGGCTCGCTGAGACGGAAAAGGAACTCATTACAGAGATTTTATTACATGAAAACTGCAATCACAACATCATAATCAATAAAAACACTACAAAATAACACTAAAACATCGCTCATTATAAATTACAACTAACTTAAAACTAAAGAAAAACACAAATGAGAGAGGCTTTTTGTGTGTATTTTAATCACTATTTTAAACACATTTCTCCACTGTCTTTTGCAAAACGGGTCACAGGAAACTCAGACAGGGAACTAAAATTTTCTGTATTCTTCATTCTGCCATCTTAGCAGGTAACAAAAATTAAAATATATTTGTTATCATAAAAGAAAGAGTTCACAGTAAATAAATCAAGACGATATTTAGTGTAAATCAGACTCTAAACAGGTGTCAGTATATTTATGAAAACAACCTTTATGGTGAAAAAACATTCAAATATAAATTGTGTCCTGCCTCTGTTGCTCTGCCCCAAAACTATTTCCCTTTCATTTCTGTGGCTCTACAACATTTTTAAATCTTAAACAATTAATTGTCCAGTTTTAAAAAAAATCAGAGACAGAGAGACACAGAGACAGAGACAGAGAGACAGAGAGACACAGAGACAGAGACAGAGAGACAGAGAGACACAGAGACAGAGAGACAGAGACAGAGAGACAGAGACAGAGAGACACAGAGACCGAGAGACAGAGAGAGGGAGACAGAGAGACAGAGAGACAGAGAGACACAGAGACAGAGAGACACAGAGACAGAGACAGAGAGACACAGAGACAGAGACAGAGAGACACAGAGACAGAGAGACAGAGAGACAGAGAGACACAGAGACAGAGAGACACAGAGACAGAGAGACACAGAGACAGAGAGACACAGAGACAGAGAGACAGAGACAGGGAGACAGAGAGACAGAGAGACACAGAGACAGAGAGACACAGAGACAGAGAGACACAGAGACAGAGAGACACAGAGACAGAGAGACAGAGACAGGGAGACAGAGAGACAGAGAGACACAGAGACACGGAGACAGAGAGACACAGAGACAGAGACACAGAGACAGAGACAGAGAGACACAGAGACAGAGAGACAGAGACAAGGAGACAGAGAGACAGACAGAGACAGAAAGACAGAGACACAGAGACAGAGAGACACAGAGACAGAGACACAGAGACAGGGAGACAGAGAGACAGAGAGACAGAGACAGAGAGACACAGAGACAGAGACACAGAGACAGGGAGACAGAGAGACAGAGACACAGAGACAGAGACACAAAGACAGAGAGACAGAGACAGAGAGACACAGAGACAGAGAGACAGAGACAAGGAGACAGAGAGACAGACAGAGACAGAAAGACAGAGACAGAGAGACACAGAGACAGAGAGACACAGAGACAGAGAGACACAGAGACAGAGACACAGAGACAGAGACAGGGAGACAGAGAGACAGAGAGACAGAGAGACACAGAGACAGAGACAGAGACAGGGAGACAGAGAGACAGAGACAGAGAGACACAGAGACAGAGAGACAGAGAGACACAGAGACAGAGACACAGAGACAGAGAGACACAGAGACAGAGAGACAGAGAGACACAGAGACAGAGAGACAGAGACAGGGAGACAGAGAGACAGAGAGACACAGAGACAGAGAGACACAGAGACAGAGAGACACAGAGACAGAGAGACACAGAGACAGAGACAGAGAGACACAGAGACAGAGACAGAGAGACAGAGAGACACAGAGACAGAGAGACAGAGACAGGGAGACAGAGAGACAGAGAGACACAGAGACAGAGAGACACAGAGACAGAGAGACACAGAGACAGAGAGACACAGAGACAGAGAGACAGAGACAGGGAGACAGAGAGACAGAGAGACACAGAGACAGAGAGACACAGAGACAGAGAGACACAGAGACAGAGAGACACAGAGACAGAGAGACACAGAGACAGAGAGACAGAGACAGGGAGACAGAGAGACAGAGAGACACAGAGACACGGAGACAGAGAGACACAGAGACACAGAGACAGAGACAGAGAGACACAGAGACAGAGAGACAGAGACAAGGAGACAGAGAGACAGACAGAGACAGAAAGACAGAGACACAGAGACAGAGAGACACAGAGACAGAGACACAGAGACAGGGAGACAGAGAGACAGAGAGACAGAGACAGAGAGACACAGAGACAGAGACACAGAGACAGAGACACAGAGACAGGGAGACAGAGAGACAGAGACAGAGAGACACAGAGACACAAAGACAGAGAGACACAGAGACAGAGACAGAGAGACACAGAGACAGAGAGACAGAGACAAGGAGACAGAGAGACAGACAGAGACAGAAAGACAGAGACAGAGAGACACAGAGACAGAGACAGGGAGACACAGAGACAGAGAGACACAGAGACAGAGACACAGAGACAGAGACAGGGAGACAGAGAGACAGAGAGACACAGAGACAGAGACACAGAGACAGAGACAGGGAGACAGAGAGACAGAGACAGAGAGACACAGAGACAGAGAGACAGAGAGACACAGAGACAGAGACACAGAGACAGAGACAGAGACACAGAGACAGAGACAGGGAGACACAGAGACAGGGAGACAGGGAGACAGAGAGACAGAGACAGAGAGACACAGAGACACAGAGACAGAGACACAGAGACAGAGACAGGGAGACACAGAGACAGGGAGACAGAGACAGAGAGACACAGAGACAGAGACACAGAGACAGGGAGACAGAGACAGAGAGACACAGAGACAGAGACACAGAGACAGGGAGACAGAGACAGAGACACAGAGACAGGGAGACAGAGACAGAGACACAGAGACAGGGAGACAGAGACAGAGACACAGAGAGACACAGAGACAGAGACACAGAGACAGAGACATGTGGTGTCCTCAGCAGGAGCTGGGTCTGTGTTCAGTGAATCTGCTCAGATCAAAGTCCACATGTTCTGTAGACCACGTGATCCTCAGACCAGGTTTATCTGGTCCAGGTCCAGGTCCAGGTCCAGATCCAGGTCCAGGTCCAGATCCAGGTCCAGGTGGTTTTGGACGTCTGAGTGGTTTTAGAGTCAGGGCATTGCAAAATACAAAAGTAGAAGTCGGAAATTAAAGAAATGTTTAGAAAGTAGAAGTTGATGAAGAAAGCAGCAGACCCTGAGAGCTGTGAGAGTTGGACTGAGCCAGGGATTAAAGCTAACAGCTCCAATCCAATCCAACTTTATTTATAAATCACTTTAAGAACAACGCAGTCCACCAAAGTGCTGCACACTGCATGAAGAAAATAAAAACTCAACAAAGAACAGTTCATGTAAAACAGTATAAACAGTATAAAATCAATAAAAGTTCCCTCTAAGTTTCCTCTTTGTTTTTGGGAAGAAAAAAAGTTCCAGTGAATAGTTCCAGGAAGTCACCGTTCACACCGGCAGTGCTCTGCAGAGAAACACTGAGTTTATATTATCTACGGATTTAATTCAGATGTACAGACCCGAAAATTAGAGACCCACCTGTCCCACTTTTCCTTGTACTGCACAACCATTTACAGATTTGTCCCTCCGTCCCACAGATTAGAGGTAATGTCCCACTTTTTTTTCAGCAGATCTTTAAAAAGTGAGATTCAAGTTAAGAACAACTGTCTCTGGGTTCAATGTACGGCTGGTGTTCTTTGTTTCATGAGGATTTTTTATTTCAATGAGTAAAGTCTCAGTAAAGACATTACTTTGCAAAATGTGTGTTTTTTAGCAGCTGTATCTTTTATGTAAATGGGTTTTAAGCTCAGTAAGTTAGAAGATGATTTCTTGAGCCATGTGCATGAAGGGTGCAGGGAGGTTAAAAAGGAGAACTGGGGCTGTCCACATTTCTTGGACTCATGCTATGAAAGTCACAAGGTAAAAACATTTAACGTCTGTGTGTCCTGAGTCGGACACTTTCAGCTAAAATTCTATTACTTTTTTATCTTCAACAAGTCATAAAGTCGCTCATTTATTATCTTCATTAATGCAAATTGTATAAAATAAAAGTACATGTTCTTACGTTTATAACAATATATTGGTTGGATAGTTTCTTTTACAAATATTTTATTGCGTCCGTATGAAAGAGCGTGTTTGTCCGAGGTTTAAGCTCGGCAGTGCTATGGCCCTGAGTCGGACACGCTCACCTTTCTGGCGTTTTCAGCCTTATTTGTTGGATTTTTCGGCTCTAATTTAAGGCTGGGATATTTACGTTAACAAATTTTCACACCCGGTGCCTTGTTTCCGTCTTTCAAAATAAGATTGTGGGCTAAGCTAACGTTAATCAGAAAATAATAAGACGGACAAAGTTAGCTACAGTGTTGCCAGATTGGGCGGTTTCCCGCCCAATTGGGCTACTTTTGCTCTCCCTCGGCGGAAAAAAATAGCGTTGGGCGGGTGTATAATATTTGGGCTATTTTTAGACTTATGGGGCGGGATTTTGAAAATGTAAAATAAACTTATTTTAATAATATTTTAAAATTTCCTGATCAATAATTGTATATATTTGCTGGTTATTGATGAATAAAATTAATTTGTAAAATAGAAGTAGTAATATTAGTGTCATTAGTTGTCAATCACATGTCTAATTATGGACCTCTGATTGGTTGAAAAAAGTAAACACTGCAGCCTGTGAGAGAGCTATTTGTTTTTCTGATTACACTCATTGTGGAGACTGTTTATTACTTTTTCCATTGGCAGTTGTGAAGTTTTGTGTGCTCAAAATATGCTATTTCATATGTATTACAGTTTTAACATTAAGATTGTAGAATGGTTGTGATTTGGGCGGGTTTTTATTGCGTTTGGCGGGTTTTACGTTATATTTGGGCTGGAAACTGTCAGTCAGATCTGGCAACCCTGGTTAGCTACAAAAACACTAAGATCACTGAAAGAACGTCGCCCGAGTGTGACCTGAGCGTTCCCTGCGCATTTCCCTGTCAAAATCACTTTCATATCATGATTATTTTATAAACACTTAGCATAAATACACAAAAATTACCACAGAGGTAGAGTAATATGTGGAGTTTTTGTTTATCTACCGTTAGCCAGGTAACGTCTTTGCGAGCGTCTGTTAGAAGACTGAAAAATAGCAAAAGGTGAGCGACTCAGGACACACAAACGTTAGCTGAATAAACAGCGCTGTCTTTTAGAGGTGTGTTTGCTAAACTGCCGCTGGATTTATCTGAAAGTTAACAACAGTTGATAAGAGGATCATTTTGTCACAGAAAGCTCAGACGTGTCTAACATTTTAACAGTGTTGTTACCTGGACATGAGGCAGTTTCATTTAAAATGTCCATCAGTTTAGTTTTATTGCATTGCTTTTCATTTTTGTCAGTTAGCGCTCTTTGCTAAGTTGCTAAGAAACAAACACAGCGTTGTTTGAAAACATGCATTATGGGTAATATACTTCAGCAAAGTCTGCTCTGATCCACACTGACAGGAAGTGTGCAGTGAAGTGTGGCTCCAAACGTTGAAGAGAATCGGGACACACTACGCACTTGGGCCCCTCAGCGTGAACACACTTTTGAAGGACACAAGCGCGAGTGTTGGGACAAATCAAATCTAAACTGCAATTTGAATTGTCGCAGTTAGCAAATCGCAAAGGCTGCAGTTATTGAGGTGATATGTTTAGGTCTGCACAGGTCTTAGGCTCAGAGCTCTGCAGACCTGAGGTGAAAGCCTTGCATTCGCTCAGCACTGAATATTTCAGTCTACTCTCGAGTGTCAATGCTCCATCAGTTACTTAAAATATAAACTGTGAACTGTACATTGATTTTGCAAAATATATCACAAATTTCATCGCAATCAATTATTATTAAAAGCAAAAATTTCAATTAGGTATTTTTTCTAAATCGTTCAGCCTGCTGGCTTCATGAATCATGTGACCATCTATTTTCTGGACTTGTGTTGGCGCAGCTCTCTCTTTCACTGACTGTGTTTACCTGCACTAGAATACTCCGATCATAATCTGAATATGAGCATACTCCGAATAAGATCCTGTCATGTAAACACCGTTTTAGAATGACCTTAATCAGATTAAGGTCATATTCAGAATAAGCCTTAATCAGAATAAGACACCTGGAGTATTCCGATCTTATTCTGATTATTGCTGCATGTAAACACCTTCATCAGATTATTGCTTGTTCTCACTTTTTTGGCTGAAGTTAAGGTGGCTTTGTGACTGATAAAAACTTTCTTAATTCAAGAGAAAACGGTCAAAGCAGCGTTATTCTCAGCAAAACACGCTAGCGGTTATCAGCGGTTATTAGCAACAGCTGTTTCCGGTAAACACTGCGTTTATTTTTAACATTATATTAACATGAGTCAAACTAGTGATGTTATATAGTGAGTTGTTTAAATGTAGGGTCAGTACGGTTGCACAACACGGAAAATATACTGCACAGAAAGCTGGGACTAAACAGGAAACAGAAGGTGTAGCGTAGCGTTAGCATTAGCTTTACCTCCAGCCTCTCACCGCTACACTCCAGGATTTCTCTCATCCTTTTACTAAATACAGACAACACAGCATGTTTTAATATCTGCTATAAATGCGTTTTAT
Source organism: Bostrychus sinensis (assembly GCA_020698575.1). NCBI lineage: Eukaryota > Metazoa > Chordata > Actinopteri > Gobiiformes > Eleotridae > Bostrychus > Bostrychus sinensis. The sequence continues at coordinate 2,387,878 of CM036251.1, forward strand.
ATCTCACATATTAACACAACATTTAAAACTCTAACTTAAGCTTAATAAGAATATGCTCTTGACATGTAAACAGGAACATGCTAATTCCAGTAGCGCATCCTTATTCAGAGCATGAGCTTAATCTCGAGAACAAAACACTGAGAACTAGTTGAAAAATCCACACATTTTCTTCTACTTTCCAGTCCACACTGCTGCAGTGCCTCAGTTTTTGAAGTCACAGTATCTGCTCACAACTTGAGTGAATCCAGGATATTTGCTAACTGTGTGAATAAGTCTGTACCTGTCTGTGTGTATCGTACTGAAAATGTGGGTCATAAAAGTAAAATCCTTCCTCTGAGTCTGTTGTTTCCACACGTCTGTCTGAGCTCAAATTAAATAGGAATGTGATCAGATTGTTACTGCTGTGAAGGTTACTCAGGCGAGCTCTGCTGTAATCACTGGGTTGGACTGAGGAGAATTAAAAATGGCATGAAGCTTGTGATTCAGTGATGTGCTGCTGACAGTGTCTGGCTGCCATAAAGGAAAGTTAGTGTTGACTCCCCCTGGTGGATATTAAATGAATAAACGGTAAAATGCAAAAACTAAATGGACACAAACAGAAATTGTACAAACTCTGGGCTTTAAATTTGTGAAGTTGGTGGAGAGTAACAGGATATTTTTACTCAACTTTAAAGCTAAAGCTGGGGATTTTTTTGCCAGATTTTATAAAGATTCACAGTTGCGTCAAGTCTGTACCAGTCACCATTAGCTGCAGGGAATCGTAATCAGCAGTCAGCCCTGAAATCTGTTAGTGTGTGATGTTCAAAGACTCGAATCGGCGCAAAAACCAGGCCTGACGTCAGCCGCAAGCAATCAAACACCGACTCTGGAGCCCACTCCTGTAGTGTGGGCTGTTTACATCCAACTGGGAATTCATGGAGTCCAGCGGCCGATGGAAAACAGTTGATGGGACACAGGAAACAGCGTCAGAGAACGAAGACGACGCAACAGGAAGTGGCAGGAAAATATAAGCGGAAATTTGAAGAAGAAGAAAACATAAACAACCATGGCAAACACCGAAGAAAGTTGAGCGCTACCCAAGCGAAACTGGATACAAAGACTTTTTTTAAATTTTTTCCAAACAGATAGCTGCGCACACAACGGCAACAGCGACCCAGGTAGCTCCATGTTTGTTTACCATTTAGTTCTCACCAGAGTTTGCTGCGTTTGGTTGGCGTCAGTTGCAGTTACAGATCTTGTAGTGTGTGAGCCCCAGTCTTTCAGTCGTCAGAACTAAATCTGCTGAAACCAGTCGTTAGTGTGTGCTCCTAGTCTTTTCAGAATCTGTAACGACTCAGAAAATCATGTAGTGTGTCCCCAGCTTTAAGTAGATTTTAAAAAGTACATTGTCTAAAACAGAAGCATGAGATTGACAGACAGAGTGATGCTGCAGGGAGGAGCTCTGAGTAGAGCCGCTGCTCCTCCACATCGAGAAGAGGTGGGACGGGCATCTGTTTCAGAGCCTCCTGCAGGGCCACGTCCAGCTGAGAGGAGGCCTAGGAACATCTCAGGATCCCCCTGGAAGAGCTGGAGGAAGTGTCTGGGGAGAGGGGAGTTTAGACTGCTGCCTCTGTGACCCGGCACCGGATAAGAGGAAGACAATGGATGGATTTTTTAAACCATAGTTTTCTTAATGAGCTTTTGGAGGAAAAAATGTTATTTTTTACTGTTGCTGCAATCTGAAAGTCCTGGGTTCGAGGCCAGGTTTGGGTAGTAGTAGTAGTAGTAGTAGTAGTAGTAGTAGTAGTAGTAGTAGTAGTAGTAGTAGTAGTAGTTGTAACCATTTTGTTGACTACTTTTACTTCAAGTTAAGTAATATTAACATACTATTACTTCTAGAGTAATCAACTTTACTTCTAGAAAAAAATCCTAATGTCTACATATTGTTGTAGAACCTGAGACCGGTCTTGGTCTTGTCTCGGTCTCGGCTGCAGCTTTACACAGTCTCAGTCTTGGTCTTGAATCCAGTTTTACTCGGTCTTGTATTTACCAAACATTATTAGAAAATTCTGTTCTTCATAATTTTGGAGCAATTTCTTTTCTGCATCAGAAGAACCAGGAACATGACCTGTCTCTGTTTGTTTGTTAGTGCACAGGGTTTGGTCTCGGCCTTGTCTTGGTCTCGGTTCACTCTGGACTCGGACTGGTCTTGGTCTCGGTTCACTCTGGACTCGGACTGGTCTTGGTCTCGGTTCACTCTGGACTCGGACTGGTCTTGGTCTCGGTTCACTCTGGACTCGGCCTTGTCTTGGTCTCGGTTCACTCTGGACTCGGACTGGTCTTGGTCTCGGTTTGTAAACAAAATGTCCTTTCCAAGTTTTACTGATAACAAAATAGTTCTCTTGACCCAACACTGGAGACGACTGTGATGGTCCTCAACCAAAGCCATCACTTGTTTTATCTGCAGTCGACTGATTCCACAGAGATTCATAGTAAGATTAAATAAAGATTTGTGTGTCTCCAGTGCAGATAAATATTAATTAATGAAAGTATAAAACGATGAAAGAACCTCTGTTGCTGTTTTTGTGTCACGTTTGTGGCTTGAGGCTCAAATTTTTCAGCTCTTCCTCTTCACAATATTCTGTTTCCATGTGACTCTGACTCATGGATTCCACAGAGAAATCATTTTAATCTAATTTATTACTTTGTTGACAGTGAAGACAGTCTTTTTATGTCATTTTTGCTGTAATCCTTTGCAAAATTCTAATGCACAGATTGAAAAAATTCACATTCATTCATCTTCTGTTTGTTCCTGTTTGGGCTCTCAGGAGTTCTGTGAGTTCACAAAGTCAGAAAAATCTATTTTGTCCGGCTCAAGCTCATCAGTTTCCAAAGCTCTGGTGGTTTAACCAATAGCGTGGCAGTACTGTCACGAGTGGGCGGGATCTAGGTTTGACGACAGCAACGAGCCTCTTAAGCCGCCTCCAAAAGTCCCGCCCCTTTACGAACGCTGTCAACGCGAGACATTCCAGATCAGGCGGGGCACATTTATTTATTATAATCTGATTATTATATTAAGTGTTTTGGAGACGAGATTCTGCAGCTGTGGGCCACTTTTAATGAAATCTGAGAGAGTTAATCATCTGTGTCTGATAAGAGCAGCTCCTCAGTAAATCATGATCAGCGGGAGTCTACAGCAGAGCGTGAAAGACGAGGAGCACGCAAATTCCACTGTCACTGGAGACTGATGAGAATTCAAACTCAAACAAATCAGATGGAAATCCCTCTCTCTCTGCGGTGACCTGTGGGCTGGACGCCAGAGTAATCCTGAGGAGATATCGTCAGATGGTACGGCCCAAAACACAGCTGCTTCATTAGTCCTCCTCTGGCTTGTGATTGGAGGAAAATGTTAAATCCTCTTGGGAATGTACATGGTTTACTTCTACTCAGTGAATCCCTCAGACTCCTTAACTTTGTCAAAAGCCAGATTGATGTGAAGTGTAGAGCTTTGCTTTCCTACGGAAGCGTATTGCATTCACCTGAAAAAAAAAAGTTTCTGTTTTAATGAGCTAAGTTAGTTCTGTTTTTACGAGAAAAGTTCTGTTTTTATGAGAAAATTTCTGTTTTTATGAGAAAAGTTCTGTTTTTATGAGAAAATTTCTGTTTTTATGAGAAAAGTTCTGTTTTTATGAGAAAAGTTCTGTTTTTATGAGAAAAGTTAGTTCTGTTTTTACGAGAAAAGTTCTGTTTTTATGAGAAAAGTTCTGTTTTTATGAGAAAAATTCTGTTTTTATGAGAAAAGTTCTGTTTTTATGAGAAAATTTCTGTTTTTATGAGAAAAGTTAGTTCTGTTTTTACGAGAAAAGTTCTGTTTTTATGAGAAAAGTTCTGTTTTTATGAGTATAAATAACTTTGTATTGAAGAGTTGCTCGCTAAAGAAAGGGCGTAAATGTCCCAACTACTTAGTTTAATACGGTTTTATTTTACTCTAGGCTTGAGACACTGGAGATTCTGCTTTCGTTAAGTAATATTGACGTATAATCATTAGTTTGTCGACTCTGCGCAGACATCTCAGGTCTTTGCCATTGACTTTGAATTCCTCTCCCCCCAAAAGTGGAACAAGATAATAAGGACCATTATCCACATGAAAACATACAATTATTTTACTCGTAAAAACAGAATTTTTTCTCTCATAAAAACAGAATTAACTTTACTCATAAAATCAAAACTTTTCTCATAAAAACAGAACTTTTCTCATAAAAACAGAACTAACTTTGCTCATTAAAACAGAAACTTTTTCTTTTTCAGGTGAACGCAATACGCTTCCGTACTTTCCTCTGCTGACATTATATAAATCTGAAATGCTTCGTGTTGAAAGCATTTGTAGAAGAAGAAGAAGAGAGAGTTTCAGGAGAATGATGAGGTGGATGAAGCTCTAGCCAGTGACCAGATACCATGATGTTTTATTTAAAAGAGACGTAGCTAAACGACAAATCGCCATGTTGTTTACACGTATCTTGTTGTTGGTAAACCTAAAACCCTCCCACTCCCGGCAGCACTGCCACACCATTGGCCCAAACCACTGGCGGTCAGCTTCAGCCGGATCAGACAGAGTTTTATGATTTTGTGAACTCACAAATCTTCAGTAAGGGATGAGATCACTTTGTTCTGGTGCAGTGTGTCCCAATCAGGGGTACAGGGACCCCTACAGGGACGCAAGCACTTTACAAGGGGTACTTGGAATTACTGCATCATTTGCCAAACTTAAAAAAATAAATAAATAAAAAAATCCATGTTACGTGCAAAATATAGCAAAGTAAATGTAATAGAACTTTATATTGTCATATTTTTCATCAATCATTTTAATATTTTGTTTGATTATTGCTATGTTTTTGTATTATGTGTTTAATTTATTGTTATTTTAAATGGATTTTTTCATCTTGAAAGAAAAATGCAGAAGAATTTGCATTTACAATAAAGTAAGTATGAAAATGTCTTTGTACTAATAAGCACAGACCACAAAAAGGAATGGTTGGGTTACTCATTGTAAGCCCAGGGGTACGCAACACAAAAAAGGTTGGGACCCACTGTTCTGGTGTCCCCCTCAGCTTCTGCAAAACCTCTGTGAACTGAAGCAAGAATTCAATTTTGTTCTCTTTTTTATGTTAATAAATTAATTTGTCTTTGATTAATATCAGATGTGGTTTTTAACATGAACTTTCCAGTAACCAGAAGGCGGAGAAGCTACACTCATCACAGTTTCTGCTTCTGTGCTGTAAGTCTGTCCATGGCCCAGCGCCACAGCACAACTCTGACTTGTTAGACCCATTACAAAAACACTTTAAGTCCAGGCAAAAAACAGTTTTATCTCTGTATATAATATGTTCTTTGTCTTGTCTTCTAAATTTTGTGTGTGTTTTAATTGTAATTCATATCAATGCACTTTTTTTTAACTTCGTCTTGAACAGTGGAAAGAAACAATCACAAACTCATGTAGTGGCCAGAAAATGTGTTCAGATTTAACATAAAATGACACTGCTGGTCCCTACATGAAACGCTGCTTATGGTATATGAACAAAGTATAGGCATTTGTGTCAAAATTGGTGATACCGGCCTGGCATTGGTAAGAAAATGCTGTATCACCCACTCTTACAGCTCGCCGCCTTCCACAAAGTTAATGAAAAGATACAAACCTTTTGCTTATCAATACATTTTTACATTTTGAATGAGCTACATGCAACGTTAGGCAACTCCTGTTTGTAAGTATTGCCCTTGTAATGTAAATATTCTGCAGTTTCAGATGCTTGGCCAGTTTAAATTCTCTTGTTCAGGTTTGTTAAACTCCGTGTGTTGTGAGCTGCTCTGGCTGTAACGCTTCAGGTGTGGTTGTGTTCAAAGGAAAGCCCTGTGTCGGCCCTGACTTTAACACAATGCCCTCCTCTTTCACGGCTTCCTCCAATTGTACCGCGTTTCCACCGAGAACCATCAGACTTTCCATCGCCGGCTACAACGCGAGGGTTCCCACCGCAGAGTTTAATCTGAAATAATAATGACTGGAGAAACATTTAGGAGGTGTGAATGCAACACAAGGTGTTAATAAGGTCAAGTTATTTCTGTTGATGAATAAACAATAGGAATACTTCAGCTGCAGAAAGGGTCTGTTGTTAGAAGGCTGTCCTCGCTGGCCTCTAAAAATGAAGGTTTATTAGAGAAATTAAATGTTTTTTTAAGCTATTGTAGAGTACAGTAGCCCTGCGGGGACATGCAGTTTATGAACAAATCTTGAATTGTTAAGGTTTGTTAAGGTGCTTTCTCATTTGTGCTGTTTGGGCTGGACTTTCAGACTTTACTGTTTGGTTTAGACCAAATCCTCAGGTGTGAAAGCTTCTGCAGACCAAACAGCTGCTCTTTAGTTTGGTATAAAGAGGTGGTCTTGGTTTCTTCTTTCTTGGTTCTTGTGTAGTGTGAAAGCGTGTTTAGCGACAGTTCAGACTTTTGTAATAAATCCAGCATGTGACAGAAACGTAGCTGCTCCTGTGCAGCTCAGGAGTGTCATTAGTGATTTAAGACGTTTTAAACACAGCATTAGATGTTTATAGTGTATTCATGTTTCATTGATAACAGCATATCTCTAGTATCTACATCAGTCTGATTGTATTAATGGAGCATATTTGTTCTTTTAAACTGAAAAATGTCACCACATTAAAGTCTGCATTCATGAAGAACGCCCTCGTTATTATGACAGCTTCAGGGACAGTTCAGTAGTCTGGATTTTAATATTGTGGTGTGAAACCAAAAGTTTGAAACTAATCAAAAATAAATACAATAATTTTTGAGTTCTAAGTGCGGCCCTTGGTGCAGACCTTCAGGCCCTGAGTTCGATACCCAGAGCGTGTGGGGCCTTTCTGTGTGGAGTTTGTACACTCAAGGAAAAAAGAAACGCACCACTTTCATTTTCTAAATTTGTCAACAAATATTACAGCCAGTGAAAAATGACAGACTACAGTGAGTTTAGTTCTATTCTGAGTCAAAATGAAATGACTGTTTTCCTGGTTCTGGTTGATTGATTTTGATGAGCAATAACAACTGTATTTTTGTATTAATCACCTATGTCTGGGTCATGAGTAAAACTGAATTGGACCTGTCCTCAATTGTGCACAACCATTCCCTATAAAAAGACACCAAAATGGAAAAAAAAAGCACATTTGTTCCCAATGCCACGACTCCTGCAACCAGAGAGAGATTGGCAGCCATTGGCCTGCTTCAAGCTGAAGGAGCACACGGCTGTAGCCAGGAGTTTGGAGTCCATCACTCTACTGTTGTACGCCTCGCTGAGCGTTTCCACACCACTGGATCCTCCAATGACCGTCCCACATCTGGTCGACCACATGTCACAACTGCTGCATTATTATTGTTTGGTCATGTTATTGTTATTGAAACTGTCATAAGCATTGATTAACTGGGTCTGAATATCAGGGACGGGTTTATGGTTGATGTGCACATGGAATATTTCCATCAAAAATAAGTAACCAAACAAAAATGTGGTAAAAAAGCAGTGGTGCGTTTCTTTTTTCCTTGAGTGTATGTTCTTCCTGTGTCTGGGTGGGTTTCCTCTGTGTGCTCTGGTTTCCCACATCAACCTAAGACAGTGGATCCCAACCTGGGGATCGGGACCTCCACTAGGGGTCGCCCAAGCTTCACAGTTGGTCACAAGAGCCTCATGAAAAAGAGGTCAAAGCCAGGGGTGAATAATGCTGCGAGGAAGGCTAATGCTTTGCAACGGTCACAGGAAATGTTGAAGAGACATTCATAAAACTTCTGTGATGTTTTAATTATGCAGTGAAATTTACCCCATAAATTACTTCATTTTCTAATTATTAGGGTCATCAACATATCCTCTGACAAAATGGGGGTCACTTGGATAAAAGGTTGAGAACCACTGACCTAAAACATGAACAAAAATCTAATCCTGACCAGGATCCTGGCTCAGATCTGAGGTCGCTCCGGTGGCACTGAAGGATGGGTCAAATGCAGAGAACTAATTTCCTACAGGGACAATAAAGTCGACCTTAACCTTACCTTATTGGTCTCGATCATTTCCTAAGTAAAACTGAAATAACAAAGCCATCACAGCAAATTCCTTTTATACAAAGTGCTTTTATTGCCTTAGTTCACGCATCATGACTTAAACAAATGTGGGCAGATTGTGACGCACTTTACAGCAGTTTAAGGAAGACTTTTTTTTTCGACAAGCACTACATTATTTTATATTTATTCCTATGCAGAAACTTGTCATTTGGCTTTAACTTTCAACACTGATGGAGAAAAACTTGGATTTTGGCATTAATACTGTGAATTTCTAATTGTCAGTAGTTCACAAAAAAGAAGCAGGGAAATTAAAAATAAATGTAGTTGATTTTAGAAAGACGCTGATTTATTGTACGCTAATTATAAAAAAATACAAAACTAAAGTGTAAATAGAAAACAGTGCAAGTGAATTAAAGGAGACCTGAGGAAAAAGAAGGCAGTAGAGAAGTAATTTCAATGGCATTAGTTATTCAAATTAAACAGTACATTGTCCAGGCACTGACATAAGAATTAAGGTTAGTTTGGGTTTTAAAGTGGAGTTATTACGACAGGTAACGGATCCCTGAACATCTCTGTCATTTGTTAAAACAGCTTCACAATGCAGTTAATTAGGAATAAAAGAAACAAAGGCGGTTGAGTTTACAGGAGGTGAATATCATAGACCTGGTTTAGTCTTTAGTTAATACTCTGTCGTCTTGTATCTTTTCATAAATTAAAGTTTCATTGAACTATCTATGGTTATTAAATCCTGATAAATGCAGGCGTTTGTGTGAAAATACGATGCTTGGTTTGATAACTGAGGCCCTAAGTAACTACATTTCCATTAAATCTCATATTAGATACATCGATTTAAGTTTTTAGATGCTTTATTCTCTCACATAACTCCACTTTAAAACCTTAAACTCTGTGAAAATATCTCAGTCCAGTGTGTGTTAGCGGAGCTGAAACCTGGCTTGTTGTGTGTCTAAGACTGAGTTTTCTTCTTGCACTCGACGGAGCAGAAGAGCTGGTTCTGTACGGCCATGAAGCGTTTTCCCATCAGGCACTGGGAGCAGCCGGCGCATTTGAAACACTGCGGCTCGGCGTGCCAGCTGTGCTCCCCGTAGGACACTCTCTGAGCTTCAGGTTCGATGGGCATCTGGCACGAAGCACATTTCTGAGAGAAGACGGAGAGGACAGAAAGATGAAGGGACGTCGTCTGCAGCTTCGAACACTGGCACTTTTTATTTTTACTGACGTTTAGTTGTAGCAGATGTTAACAGACTCAACCTGGGTTTGGAGCAAAGTTTTAGTGAAAGTTGTAAATCTGTCACTCAGATTTTAAGTTTCTGATACTTGGGTTTTCATTTTATTTATTTATTGTTTTTTTTACTTCAAATCCCAGTAGCAGTAATAGTAGCAGTAGTAGTAGTAATAGTAGCGGCAGTAGTAGCAGTAATAATAGTAGTAGTAGTAGTAATAGTAACAGTACCAGCAGTAGTAATAGTAATATAGCAGCAGTAGTAGTAGTAATAGTTGCAGTAGTAGTAGTAATAGTAGCAGCAGTAGTAGTAGTAATAGTAGCAGCAGTAGTAGTAGTAGTAGCAGCAGTAGTTGTAATAGTAGTAGTAGTTGCAGTAGTAGTAGTAGTACTAGTAGCAGGAGCAGTAGCAGTAATAGTAGTAATAGTAGCAGCAGTAGTAGTAATAGTAGCAGCAGTAGTAGTAATAGTAGCAGTAGTAGTAGTAATAGAAGTGGCAGTAGTAGGAGTAATAATAGCAGTACCAGCAGTAGTAATAGTAATATAGCAGCAGTAGTAGTAGTAATAGTTGCAGTAGTAGTAGTACTAGTAGCAGCAGCAGTAGCAGTAACAGTAGTAGTAGTTGCAGTAGTAGTAGTAATAGTAGCAGCAGTAGTAATAGTAGCAGACTTCAACAAGTTTCTAATTCTTGTTTTTTAGTTGTTTTTTTGTTTTGTTTTTTACTTCTAATCCAAGTTTAGATTTTGAGTAAATTTAGATGTACAATAAAAAAATAATTTAACTTCAATAGACTTCAGAAAGTTTTGATTTGCAAAGATCTCGCTTAGGAAACATGTAAAAGAAAATGTCATCATCTAAGTTCCTCACCATGGCGTTCTTCTAGTTCTTCATGCTTGGTTAGGTTTCAGAATGTTGTAATAGCAGCAGCAGTAGTAGCAGTAGCAGTAGCAGTAGTAGTAGTAGCAGTAGTAGTAGTAGTAGTAGTAGTAGTAGTAGTAGTAGTAATAGTAGTAGCAGTAGTAGTAGTAATAGTAGTAGTAGTAGTAGTAGTAGTAGTAGTAGCAGTATTAGTTCCTCACCATGGCGTAGTTCTTCATGTAGCAGGGTTTGCAGACCGGTTTGTCGTTCTCCATGACGTACGTCTCTCCTGCCAGGATACAGTCACAGTCGAAGCAGCAGAAGTGCTTCAGGTGCCAGTTCTGACCCTCGGCCTGAGTGTACTCGTTACAGAAGATCAGCTGGAGACAGACACAAAACACATTCACCCATTCATTCATAAAATAATAGAGCTTTCTGTTGTTAGTTAGAGCTGCGGCCCTCACACTAAACACCGTACTGAGTAGGGCTGGGTACTTTTCAGACTTTTTTGCTGCCAGTTTTTAAATGATCTCTGGTTTTCATTATCGGTGCCTGAGCGATACGGTTTCTGATGGTGAGCTAATTCATCTTCTACAATCATAAAACACAATAATCAATAAAAAAACAGTTTTTGGAGTAAAATTCTCAGCTGTGAGTTAAAACCAATAGTTTATATGATTTATCCTGTGTTATTTCTTTAATTCATGCAAAGGAACATTAAAGCTCCCACTAGGTATCAAATAACACATAATTTTTCGATACCAGTAGTATTGTAAACTTTTCTTTTCTTTCTTTCTTTCTTTCCTTCCCTAGTATTGAAGGACTTAGATATGAGTCTCAGTGCAAAGTGGGTTAGAGGACTGAACAATAGCTCTCTACCTTTGCTTTATATCCAGGAGTTTGTGGCTGGATGTGAGCAGGCGTCACTGATTTTTTACTTCTGCTGTTATTACCACAAAACACTTAAGCTGTAGCCGCATGGAGACAAAAACACTTTCCATAAACACAGCACTGTCTCAGAAAATGTGCGTGTCCACACAAAACCGCTAAAACCGCTGTAATACATATGCCAGGCCTGTTGGTGGCACTGTAACACTGCCACGAAAAACAGGCGAGAACACACGGGGCATTTGCAGAAAACTGATGCGAAGTAAACATAAGAACACGGAGGTGAATAAGAGGTGAGTGAGGTGAATGTGTGAGCTGCAGAGTAGACCTGAGTTTGTAAAGCCCGGTTCACGCGGCAAGATCTTAAAATTGTCGGAAGATTTCCAAAACCTGAGAGACCCCACACACGGCGAGAAAAAATCAAAGCTATCACAGGTTTGGTCCAACAGTGTGTGGCAAAGACAACACCACACACCGACAGATTTCACTCAGGTCAGACGGGAAATCTCACAAAACCTCACGAGATTAAACGTGACTTTGGTGTACACAAACATGACGTACACAAACACGACGTACACGAACACGACGTACACAAACACGACGTACACAAACATGACGTACACAAACATGACGTACACAAACATGACGTACACGAACACGACGTACACAAACATGATGTACACGAACACGACGTACACAAACATGACGTACACAAACATGACGTACACGAACACGACGTACACAAACACGACGTACACAAACATGACGTACACAAACATGACGTACACAAACATGACGTACACGAACACGACGTACACAAACATGATGTACACGAACATGACGCTCACGAACATGACGTACACAAACATGACGTACACAAACATGACGTACACAAACAAACATGACGTACACAAACACGACGTACACGAACACGACGTACATGAACACGACGTACACGAACACGACGTACATGAACACGGTGGACACGAACACGACGTACACAAACGTGACGTACACGAACACGACGTACACGAACACGACGTACATGAACACGGTGGACACGAACACGACGTACACGACGAACACGACGTACACGAACGCGACGTACATGAACACGGTGGACACGAACACGACGTACACAAACGTGACGTACACGAACACGACGCACACGAACACGACGAACACGAACACGACGTACACGAACGCGACGTACATGAACACGGTGGACACGAACACGACGTACATGAACACGGTGGACACGAACACGACGTACACGAACGCGACGTACATGAACACGGTGGACACGAACACGACGTACACGAACACGACGAACACGAACACGACGTACACGAACGCGACGTACATGAACACGGTGGACACGAACACGACGTACACGACGTACACAAACACGACGTACACGAACATGACGTACACAAACACGACGTTCACAAACGTGTACATAATCACAGAAACGTGAAGTGCGTTTTGAAATCTTTCAACTCTGGGACCCAGTAAAAAAAAAAAAGACTGTATTCGGGCCCCAAAACGCCCGATCCGTGTGGACGAAACGCCTTTACGATAAAAAACCTCTGCGGATCAGTGTTAATTTTGACAACAAATTTTAATTTAGGGTATGCTATTTAGTTTTAGTCAAGATTTAGTCATGTAATCCTTCTTAGTTTTAGTCTAGTTTTTGTCGACTAAATCTCATACAATTTTAGTCAACACAAATATGTATTTGTCTTTTCTTTAACAATATTTATTTTTGTATATATATATTCTATTAATGTTTTATTATGGTAGTGGTCTGCTTCAATGACCACACCACATTTTGCAGTTATATGGTCATTGCTTCGAGATAAAACTGAACTGATTGTTTTATGACGGTTAGCAGGAAACAGCAGGTAAACATTCAGGTGCATTATAATTACTGCAGCACACATGCACAGAACTGAACATGCATCCAGTAACTTTACGCACACACGTGCAGCCTCTCCAGGCATCAGCAGCTTCTCGGGACAAATACAGCAGCTTTTCTACTTAATTAAATTAACTCCGCCCTTTGTTGAACACAGCGTGGAGTTTGTTTAAATCTGATTCTGTTTAAGTTTATCTCAGAGTTTGCTTTACTAACCCGTGCGTAATCGAGAGGAGCAAAGACGCGCAAGGCATCGAGAGAGGGAGGGATGAAAGGAGAGGAGCGGGCTCACGAAACAACGCAAAATTAAACCTTGAGATGAAGTAGAGAGGGAACAGGATCTGCAGAGGTGGAGCCTCGTTTCTGGCGCTCTGTGATGAAGCGGTACACGTCCTGACCCACTTAAAGTCCCGGTTAGAAAATATGAACATTAACAGCAGTCTTTGGTTGAAGAGGTATCAATTTATTTATTTATTGTCCCGTCTGCTCATTTTCTTTTCATTTTTATTCGTTGACAAAAATGTCAGTGCATTTAGGTGTAGTTTTAGTCCTCATTGATTACTTTTTATTTAGTTTTCGTTTCATTTTTGGCCAAAAATATGTCATTGATGAAATATATTCGTCCACAAAATTAACACTGCTGCGGATTCATCTCAGCCCGTCTCAACAAGGCCTTAGTGTATCCCTGGTCCGTACCTCGTCGCAGCCGCCGCACCGGGGTTTCTCGCTGTCCCCATAGTGCCGTCCACAGAACATCTTCCCTTTCTTCCAGAAGTAGATCATGTCGACCAGCAGCTCGTTACAGGTGACGCACACGAAGCAGGCCGGGTGCCACAGTTTGTCGTATCCCGCTCTCTCTGCGTACACGGCGGGGTCGCCCTGACGCATGGGCTGCTGGCACTGGTAACAGCACTGGAGGAGACAGGAGAGGACAAGACTTTACATCAGTGTGAATATCTGAACTTAATGATTCCAGTCAAAACAGGGGGCTTTCCTATTTATAAGCTTTGAGCAGTCCTTGGTTAAAGAAAGCGGCATATTATAAGATGAATTATGTGACCTTAATACAGTATGTCATTAAAACTAAGAAATTTAATAATGAGACAGTTTAGTCCAGGTCAACAAGCTTTGGCCAGTCACAGGTTTACCGTATTTTCCGGACGATAAGTCGCACTTTTTTCCATCGTCTGGCTAGGGGTGCGACGTATACTCAGGTGTGACTTATATATTAAAATATGTCAGGTGTTGGTTAGGGGGCGCTCTAGGCTTGTGTACCAGCATCTGCTGCACCTGTACCACTGACAATTTAAAATGTAAACATTACCACTAACAACTTAGGCTATAAAGACAACTGAGAAAGAGCGGAATAATTGGAAATGGAACTGATGCTGAGTCTGACGACAGCCACGCAGAGGAGGAAGCGGCGCTTCGTCTACCTCCGGAGTTGGCGGAGTTGTTCAGAAGCGACACCGAGGATGAAGAATTTAAAGGATTTAGCGATTAGGAGTGAGATGGTGAGTTTGGTGAACTTGTTATATTATGTTCTTTATGCTATAGTTATGTGAATAACTGTTAATATATTACGTTAACATACGAGACACCTATTCAGTTCGTTGTTTATGCTTCATGTAGCTGAATAACCATCAATGTGTTACGTTAGCATAGCGCACACCTATTCAGCTGTTGTTCTCTATTCTATTATTACTATAACTTGCCTTTCAACATGAAATGTCTGTTCTTGGTGTCGGATTTTGTAAAATAAATTTACCCCAAAAAATGCAACTTATAGTCCAATGCGACTTATATACGTTTTTTTCTTCTTCATTATGCATTTTTTGGCTAGTGCCACTTATACTCCGGAGCAACGTATAGTCCGGAAAATATGGTACATAAAAATTAGGCTTTTAAATAAGGGATGCTCCAGCTGGCTACACAGCTTGTCAACTTTGAATCAGTGGTAGCAAAGATCCAAAGTTGGATAAGCTGGAGATCACTGCAGGATCACACCAAAGCTACAAGTTTGAGGTCAGCTGCTTGCATTAAAATAAGTCACTACGGTTTGTCAACATTTATTATTAGGGGTGGCAGTAGTTGAAGGGGCACGTCACCCTCATTGCTATGGCTGTACGATATGGAGAAAACATGCGATATTCGATACCTATGTTGAAAATTGCGATAACGATATTGCAATATTTGAAAATAGAGCCTACTTTTTGAACATAGTAAGTTAAATTCACTACATTTCACAAAAATGTAAGTTCCTGTATTTACAAGTCAAAACAGCCACAAAATCAAAACTAAACCAGGAATAAAACAAGGCTAAGCTGTGACTAAATTAATTAAATTACCATTAAAACTGGACTTTTTAAACATTTTTATTTAGTCACAACACATGTTCTTTTAAGGCTCTGGTGGAAAATGATTCTTCAGTGTAAATCTCTGTCAGATGGAGACCACAGCGTTATTGTGATATATTTAGATTCTTGCGATACAAATATTGCGTTTGCTGATATTGCGATAACAATCAACAAAATCGCTCTCATGGAGAAACAGCACAAAAAACAAATGGAGAAAAGGGAAGAAAAACCAAATGTGGTAAATATCGGCAGAGTATTCATGTGATGTTTAAGATTTAAGGGAATTATTCTTTTTTTTTTTATACATTTGCAGGTGCCTGGAGCCTATCCCAGCAACTATGGGCCTTAGGCGGGTTACACTCAGAGACACACACTGACAGACGACCATTCACTCTCACAATCATTCTCTATGGGACATTTAGAGTCTCAAGTTAATGGTGGGAGGAAGAGGAGAAAACTCAGTAACGTGGGTAAGCGTCAGAAGTTGAACCCACAACCTCCTTAAGGAGAGACACATGACCCTGAGGTTTTTTTTGTTTGAGCTGAAACGGGGCTTGAGGCTGAGAAAAGGTCAGATCATAAAGCACCAGCCTCTGTTTGTTTATATTTCAAAAGGGATCCAGGGTGACTCACTAATGTGCGTCTAATCTAAAATTACAGCTTTCAGAGAAATATGTGGCTACTCTTGAGAATAAAAATCTCAAAATAAACTCAGATTTAGCTCCAGCTGCTTCCTGTTTCTCAGATAAATTCGACCCATTCTTACCCAGGATTAATGCCTTCTTCAGGTTCAAACAAAAGATAATATTTCTCTGTTACAAGAATGTGCCACTTTGATCTCATAATAAGATATTTTATTATATACAATGGTTTTCCTGATTAAATACTGTAAAACTTGGCACGATATGAGCCTTTAGCCACAAAAGTTCAGTAAATCAACTTCTGCAGAGGTTGTTTCTTGTGGGGCATCAATAAAATGTGCTCTGAAAATACCACAGGGCTATGAGTCATGAGGGAATTTCTTCTGTAAAAGGAAAGGCTTTCAGGAGTGGGTAAAGGGCGCCACCTGGTGTTCAACACAAGGTATTTTCATGCAATGGATTAAAGGCCATGATAAAATCTTCTTTAACTCTTGTTGCTCCTGTTCAGAGACAAAAGTGTCCCCGTCACAAAACATCATAGAAAATGTGTGCCCTGATCATAAATACCAAATATTTCATTATTTTCAGAATTTTAATCCTTTGTATGTCAGTCTGTGTAATAACATCTACATTTTTTGGTAGAGAGCACACACAAAAAAGTAAGTATTTTTAGTATTCTCAAAGCAAAGTGGATGTTTTCTTGTGGTAGTTATTACAGCACTGGGTCTGTCAGAGATTTATTTTTAGGGATAATTTTTTTTCCTGTGCTATGTAGAATCTAATCTAACTCCCATTAAAATCCATTAAAACTGGTTGTAACTTTATCTTACTACCAAAAAATCCCAAATCCTAAGATTTTTTTTCTAAGTGGTCTAATAATCTTTGACAGACCCAAGGCTGTAAGAATCTCCTCTAGAAAAATCCACGTTGCACTGAGAATATTCAAAATTTTCATTTCATTTTTGTGTGTGCTTTTTACTAACAAATGTAGATACTATCACATACACTGGCACACAAAGGGTTAAAATATGAAAATAATGAAATATTTGGTATTTATGATCAGGACAAGTTGATGAAAAGATTTATGCAAAAAAGTAGGAAAAAAATATGAATCAATACTTTTTTTATGATGCTTTGTTGATGCGGACACTTCTGTCTGAGAGAGTAAACATGAAGTAATATTAGATCTGTGTTTAGAAAATCATCATTAGTGAAAAAATACACACCTGAGACACATTTCATATAAAAAAGGTAAGAACCACGGCAAAGTTATCAAAAAAATAAATAAAACTTGAAAAGGACACTTTTGTCCTCATTGGGGCACAAAGGTTAACAACACTTGAACACATGGACAAGTTAATCCAGCCACAAAGAGTCACTAGCCAGTGTACTCTTTGTGCCTGTCCCATGCATGGATAAATGGGATAAATCAGGAAGGGCATCTGCTATAAAACATCTGTCAAATCAATACCCAACTGCCCCAGAAACGAAAAGGCAAAAGGAAAGCAGAATACAGATTGTACTTACATAGTTCTGTTGCACCCCTGACCCTGGAGCTCCCTGTCCCATGGCTCCAGCCGCAGCCACCGTCCCCACACTTCCTCCTCCACGTCCCGGGCCGGCGGCACCAGATCCGGCGCCGGGCCCAATCCCGTTCCCGCCAGCGCTTCCGGGCCTCCCTCCTCCGGCCGCGGCTGTCCCCCCGGCGGCCTGCTGTCGCGCCGCCAGAGCCACGTCCTCGGGCAGACACACGTCGCCCACGCCCAGAGCCTCGTCCTTGTACTTGCGGACGAACTGCTGCATCTGCTTGACCTCGGCGGGGCTCAGGTCGTGGCACTTGTTCGGGTCCTGGTCGTGCTCCGGGAGCTGCCGGGCCATCTGCTGCCGGCGGTACACTGCGCCCTGTGAGCCCGCGATGGGACGCCTCTCCGGGGGCAGCAGCTCGATGTAACGCACCGCCTGGAGGTCACGGAGGAAAACAAACAGGACGGAGCCAATGAGAGGCAGAGAAGAGAGGAAAACTCACAAATCTGAGAGAGTGTCCTTCAGAGGCAAGCTGTGTCTAAAGTCTGTAGACTACACAAACACTATCCAGCAGCAAAGTGAGAACTTAGCAAAAATATATTTGTTTTATTAGCGGCATAGTTTGATGCAAAAAAGGTGCTGACAGTCTGCAGTTTCATTCAATGTAATGTTGATAATTTAAGGGCATTTTTGTAAAGTAAATAGTACCGACTCATGATATATTCTGGTCTTTTGTAATGAGTTGACAAGTTTGTTGCTCTTATTTATTCTGAGTACACTGTATTTGAAACCAGACACCAAAATATATGCATGGTAGAAATGTTGTTTTAGGTCAGTGAGAGCTGATTCCACAAGATCAATTTGTTTAATGTATTTGTCGAGAAATATTTAATTTAACTAAATTACTTGAGACATTTTTTTGTGTCTAAGCTTTATTTAGTTGACTCAGATTTTACTTTTGAGGCACCTGTGAAGCAGACCTCAAGTGTTTTTTTTTTTTTTTAGTCTGGTCCAGTTTAATTACTTAATGAGAAAACAGTGGCGGTACCAACGTGCCCAGAGAGTAAGAAGTAGTAAAGAAGTAAATTTCCCATTCATTTTGCCCATTGACTTTTCAAAAAATTCGTATATGGAGAGTTTTTCGGCTCGACGGAGGCTGATCAGCTGCAAACTCATGACCATAATACAATTATAATCCAAAAGAATATCTGAAACTTAAAAATTCATACATTTGTAACTTTAAAAACAAGTATTTATAGCCAAATGAAAAGTGTTCATGAGTTTCCCGTCAAGCCTTTAAACTGTTAATATACAGATTTTCTGAGTCAAAGTGGAAATGAATGTGAAATTTAGTTCCGGCGTCGTGGGGTGGGCGGTCACTGTTGAGCTCCAAACATTGCATCTGGACCAAGCAAATTTGACAAACATAAATATTGTCAAAAATGTAAATGTATATATGTATAAATAAACACTTATGATTGGTCAGGACGACATCAGGGCTGAACAGAGCTGATCCCTTTGCTCATTGATGCAGAAACTATAAATAACATAACCAGTGATCCATTGATTGTATTTTAAAGCTTATTGTAATTTTGGACATAATAAAAATACAATTAATGACATCAATTAGGTCTGCTATGAAATGCCAATGTGGTTCTGCTACTGTCCTCCTCACAGGGCCGGGGCGATAAATCAAATTATTTTGATTATTTCCGTTTTTAATTTTGGACGATGTCAAAAATAGCCAAATTGTAAAATCGAATTTAGCAGAAATTAGCATCCTCCATGCACCGCACTGTTTCCTGTGTTGTGGCTAATGCTGCTGCTAGCTCCAGAGCAGCTGAAATACTGACTGTGGAGACTCTGCAGACGCTAAAAACAGTGATATTCACAGAGAAAGGAGTTAATTTACCTCTGTAATGTCCTGGTTTGGATGGGGCAGCAGTGCAGCAGTAGCGGTAACTTATATGTCTTTGTTTATGTGCTAATTAGCCACTAGCCGCTAGTTAGCGTCTTTTCACAGCCTCTGTGGTGAATAAATTATAATAGATATGGTCTTTCGAAGCAGAGAGGGCTAAAACTACAAGACACTGTTAGAGTGACACTGCTGCCTTGCTGTTTTTTTTTTTTTGTACAGACATTCAGAATTTATAACTAAAATAAAAATATATATATTATAATCTCATTTAAAAATAATAGGCTCAGAAATGGAAATAAAAAGAGATTTTAGTTTTTAGCCATATAGCCCAGCCCTACCTCCTCATAATTTTGTGTAAAAGGATAAATGTTTTCAGCTCTCACCATGTGTTTGTTGGGGACCGGCGGGGCCCACTCAAACGTCACAGACTTCATCGGGACGTCCTTAGGAACCGGCTCCACCTGGGCTGAAGACGCAGAGACTCCCACCGGCAAAGTGTTGGCTTTCACTGGGGTCAAATTCACCGAGACAGAGTAGACACCCGCCCCTGGACCTGCCCTAGACCCTGGACCCCCTACAGACCCAGGACCTCCAGAACCAAGACCTGCAGATCCTGGACCCCCTACAGACCCAGGACCTCCAGAACCGAGACCTGCAGATCCTGGACCTCCAGAACCAAGACCTGCAGATCCTGGACCTCCCATAGACCCAGGACCTCCAGAACCGAGACCTGCAGATCCTGGACCTCCCATAGACCCAGGACCTCCGGAACCAAGACCTGCAGATCCTGGACCTCCCATAGACCCAGGACCTGTGCCTAGACCTGCAGACCCTCGACCTGCCATAGACCCAGGACCGCCAGCTCCTCCCATAGATCCAGAACCTAGACCTGTAGACCCCGGACCCCCTACAGACCCAGCACCTCCTGTAGACCCTGCGCTGGCCACAGACCCCGGGATGGAGCCGGTGGAGGAGCTGACGGAGGAATACCCCGAGCTGGAGGGCGACGTGGAGCCGGCAGCGGCGCCCGGAGGAACCACAGAAGAAGAGAAGGCCGGCGGGACGATGTGAGCGGTGGAGGAGCAGGGCACGCTGATGGTCACCATGTGGGCCTGCTGCCCCGGGATCCCGTCTCGCTTCAGTTTGGCCATCAGACCCGTGTATTTGGTGTCCTCGAACAGTTTGCCCACTTTCTTATCCTCCTCTGAGTTCATCTGGACGTCATGCTCCGTCAGGCCGCACTTACAGTTACGGCAGATTTTCCTGAAGAGAACAAACATTTTTTTATTTTACCTATTTTATTGTATTTATTTTAATACAGACATATCTAAAACACACAAGGATGGAAAACAGTGGACGATTCTTAAGTGGCTTTTATGAGCCCTGGCCAATTAACTTTAATATTTAAAGGTTCTGTAAGCAACATGCGCTCTACTGGTTAGAAAACAGTACTGCAGTCTAAATCAAAACAATGGTCTGTGGGTTGCCAGTCTTTCCTCTTTTCTGATTGGACGATCTGCAGTGCAGTTTTAGAACTAAAATAAAAATGTAAACAAAAACAACTTGGCCATTATATAAAACATTTTTTAAATTGTTAATAAATCAGCTGTACCATTGTTATCAGTAAAACTAATATCTGATTTAAACATGTTTACATCATATCTGGGACACCTGGGTCATTTTTATGAACTATAAAAAAATATATACTGCTCATAGCAATTTAAGTTACGGGTGCTATAGTTTTGGTCTAGGCCATTAATTTGTTTTTTAAACAGTTCTGTTGAATCCCATTCAAAAGCAGAGGCTCATATCAATTTGTTAATTATCAGTAAATTGTGATTCATTATGACTTTTGTCACTTTCAAATTATTTTAGTGACACTGGATTTTTCTCTTTTTTATGAAGGGGACCAACTATTTTGTCCACTTCTGTACATTGACCAATAGCACCAACCGAAATGTATATTTCACAGTGATAAAGTGAAAATAGTTTATTAACTTTTGGTTCCTTTTAGTACAAAGTTGCCAAAAATTAACAAAAAGTGGCTCGCAAGCACAGCATTTAGCCAAAACAAATAAATCAATGACCAACCTGAGGAATTGATGCTAAATATGAATGACTAAACTGTGATTAAACTGTGATTAAACTGTGGTTAAACTGTGATTAAACTGTGATTAAACTGTGACAAACTGATTAAACTGTGATTAAACTGTGATTAAAATGTGATTAAACTGTGACAAACTGATTACACTGTGATTAAACTGTGATTAAACTGTGATTAAACTGTGACTAAACTGTGACTAAACTGATTAAACTGTGATTAAACTGTGACTAAACTGATTAAACTGTGATTAAACTGTGAATAAACTGTGACTAAACTGTGATTAAACTGTGATTAAACTGTGATTAAACTGTGACTAAACTGATTAAACTGTGATTAACCTGTGATTAAACTGTGACTAAACTGATTAAACTGTGATTAAACTGTGATTAAACTGTGATTAAACTGTGACTAAACTGATTAAACTGTGATTAAACTGTGATTAAACTGTGACTAAACTGATTAAACTGTGATTAAACTGTGATTAAACTGTGATTAAACTGTGACTAAACTGATTAAACTGTGATTAAACTGTGATTAAACTGTGACTAAACTGATTAAACTAAACTGTGATTAAACTGTGACTAAACTGATTAAACTGTGATTAAACTGTGATTAAACTGTGGTTAAACTGTGACTAAACTGTGATTAAACTGTGATTAAACTGTGATTAAACTGTGGTTAAACTGTGATTAAACTGTGATTAAACTGTGTGGTTGGTAATGCAGCAGCATCAGTGTCGTCAAAATATTCATGAGGACATTTTCTGGCTTTACAGTTAAAACATGTGCAGAAATAAACAACTCCAGAAACTCCCATGCAGTTCTTTACATGATTTTACTGATTATCTTTAAATGTTAGTAATTACACAAATGCACCATTGTCTTTTTATTTCTGCATAAGCCCTGCTCCACACTCGCTGCAGAGCTCAAGTCCTGACACAGCGGACTTCATTCTGAACACATCACGTCATGATTTATGACTGAGGCCTGCTGCAGCACGACCTGAGCCACGCTTCACACAGGCAGGACCTACATAAACTGTCTACAGCAACAATGGAGAAATACACAGCTGGCTCAAGATCATTATGGACTCACATTTTGCAATTTATAATTCTTAAATGAACTGCAACAGCAACAAAATAAGAAAGAAACAGATGCTATATGTCTGAAGAATCCCTCTCAGGTTCACTGAATCACAAAAAAAGGTTTAAAAAGTGATTTCCTTTTAAACATTTTTATACCGGACGACCTTTCTGATGCAACCCTTTCCATTTATCTGAGCTTAGGACCAGCACAAAGAGTACACAGGCTTGCAAATATTCCCAGTTGATCCTCCTTGTCAAATCAAAAGGTTACATCCATATACAGATCTATAAATAAAACGAATTTGCACCCAAACAAAGAAGCGTCTGTCTGGTCACACATCGGCCTGGAGTAGACTGGTTTTATTGTGGACGTCCTGTGTCTGTCTTTGTTCAGGAAAATTACCCAAGTGTAAAACTATTTCCAGTTCAGACAAGACAGAGAGGAGACAGTGGAGTGGTTCAAGTGAGAGAACAGACTGTGACCTCCTCAGACGCTCTCAGTACAAAACAGTGCAGCGACTCCAAGAACTTCAACTGTAAACGGCTCTAACACTTCTAATGCAGCTTTTCATAATGATAGTAACAGAACAAGCTGGTTTTACTTAAAGAAACAACACTGATCAGGCATAACATTAATATAACCACCTTGACCACTTAAATCCATGGATTTTTTTGAGGCCAATGCCGATATTATGGAATGAAAAATAACAATAACCGATATAGCAAATACAATCTTCCATAAAAAAAAAAGAAAAAAGTAATTTAACATTTTTTTCTTGCTACTTGTGTTTACATAAATATGATGTGTATCCCACAGGCCACTTTATTATTATTATATATATATATTTTTTATGTTTTAAATGTTGCATGGAAACCTATAAAATAATAATAAATAATAATTCATCGAATTTATATAGCGCTTTTTTGGACACTCAAAGACGCTTTATAATTTTTTTGATCTATTATTCATTCACTCCTCAGTCACACTTGGTGGTGGTGAGCTACTTCTGTAGCCACAGCTGCCCTGGGGCAGACTGACGGAAGCGTGGCTGCCAATCTGCGCCAACGGCCCCTCCGACCACCACCAAACACAGCCACACTAACACATTCACACAGGCAAGGTGGGTGAAGTGTCTTGCCCAGGGACACAACGACAGTATGCGCTTCAGATGGGATAACTTAAAGAAGCAAGAAGTTAATGATGAATTTTTGGAGAAAATCAATGAGTCGATCTCAGACTCTGTGCAGGTAAAGCTGAGGGAAAACAAAACAAAAATGCATTTGTTTTTTTGTTCTGTGAGGTTCTGTTCCAGAGAAATTAACAAAATCTTTAGTGCTGTTTAAGTGCCAGATAAAGTGATTTTGGATGTTTCCTAATAACTGCAGTGTAAAAGTCCAAACTGCTACAAGATGGTAGGGGAAGCTGGGGTCCTTCAGTCACGTGGCTGCCCGGACATGTGCCTGACCAAGAACTACAAAATGCATTTGGGATTTTTGCTCTACAAAGTTCTATTCCAAAGAAATGAGCAAAATCTCTGTATTGTCAGTTTGAGCTTTTCAGGCCGAGGTAAAGTGATTTTGGATGTTTCCTATGAACTGCAGAGTTAGAGCCCAATCTGCTGCAAACACTGAGGTGGACTCTTGAGTTCTCAGGACAACCCAAAGCACATTCCTGGCACATATTGGACATATTTTGGGGGGATAATGGGCTATATCGACCGATAATAATCCCTACACTTGCTCAAAATTACATTTATAGGAGAACAGTAGCAGAAAAATCCTGATTGAACGTACAATATATAATTCTTTCATCTTTAGAGTCACGAGAGACAGGCCTCTGCTGATCAGTTCTGGTCAGATTAAACACTTCCTACATCAGACGCTTCCGTTTATCAACAGCAAGGATCACATGAGTTTCATCGGTTTAAAAATTACATTTGCTTCACTTTTATCTCTCCTCCAGCTCGTGCCTCCCACTGACACCACGCCATGGGTTTTACGCAGTGGTGCAATTTTCTTAAGTACGATTTTTGAAGAAAAAGTACTTTCTGAGTAAATTTGTAGAACATACTTTTACTTGAGTAAATTTGTGATGAGTTTATTTTTTCTTGAGTAAAACTTTAAATTGTCTGAGGAGTTAGTTTTTATCCTCTGTGGTGTAGTGGGCAGCACATCTGACTGTGATCAGAAGGTTCTGGGTTTGAAACTTCAAGAAGAAAACATTCAGATGTACTTTCTATAAGTATATACTTAATACTTATACTACAGCCATTCCCAAAGTCAAGACTGTTGTGGCCCCTTAAATTTCCGAAAACCCCTTGCGGACCCAATAACTTCCCTCTGTTCAAAAGACTCTGAAATGTTTTTCTCCATATGTTTTTTTTTTATATACAAACATTACAAAAACACTGATTATTCACTAAAAGTTCTTTTAAAGTAATATTTTAAAACAAGTATACAACTGTAATTAATTTCAAATGTTTTTTATGTTTTAGGTACTAATATTTTCATCGACTTTTTATATTTTTGTATGTTTGTTTTTATGAACCAAAACCATGTGTCTGAAATAATAATAATAAATTATAATAAATTCAAATTGAAATTGAAATATAGACAGCCACTGGGGGCCCCTCTGTAGTCCCTTCACGGCTCACCAGGTGGCCCCGGACCCCACTTTGGGAACCACTGCTATACTATATACTTATCACTTCTTTACTTTTACTGAGGAAAAATCTTTGTTGGGTACTTTTACTTCTACTTGAGTAATATTATTTTTGAAGTAACAGTACTTCGTCCACATGCCTCTTCGTTATAGACACCCCTCAGTATTTATTCAGGGAAAATGTAAGACTTTTAGGTTGTTTTAAATGCCACTAAAGAAATAATGCATGCCAAATTTATGAGTAAACTTGACAATCAGTGATATTCTTGTTTACATAGTTTTACTTAAACAGAGCTCCTGCAGATATCATTATTTATATTCAGGAATAAAACTAATAATGTCAGCGATTTTGCTTCAAAGCTATTTACAAATTTTAATGCCTGATGAAATCAAATGTAATGCTTTTTATTGCCCTGTGGAAACCTTGTATTAAATGTGTTTTTATGGTAAAAGCCTCTAGTTATGGTTTTGGTGAATGTCACTTCTAATAAAACAAACTGATCATAGTTCAGTTACTTGGGAAAGAAATACTGTGCTAAGCTGATGTTGAAATCTGACCATTTAAAACCAAGATGAACCAAATGTAACGATGGCTTTGCTGTTTAGACAATTAAGAAAGTCTAGACAGCAGCATGGAGCCGACAGGAGCTGCTGCGTCTCTTTTCTCTGACTGTGATTGGAGGAGACTCAGGGGTGAATATTTAACAGTGGGGTCCCATTAGAGGCAGACTCCAGCTGAGAACAGAATAACTCTCATTACAGACAGGAAAGTGATGTTATTACTGTAGTCTGCAGTCGTTACAGGTTATTTCTGCTGCCTTGGACCTGTGGTAACGTCAAGTGTTTACATGAAGAGATAACAACAGCAGTGCGGTGATACAAACCTCCAGAAGTGCAGCTCGAAGCCTTCACATTTGTCTTTACATTTGAGACACGCCGCTCCTGCTCCGAACTCATGGCCCAGAGTCATCTGTCAACAAAACACACACGAGACAAGCAAGTTAGATTAAAATAGGTAAAAAACGAACAACTAGACAAACAATTCAACCACCGGAGCTTCTGCCGCCCCCGTGGGTAGAAATAAAGTTTATTGTCAGTGATTAGGGCTGAACGATATGGAAAAAAACATGGGACATCCGATAACTATGCTGAAAATTTCAAGGCCCGCTATTAAAACAAAAATGTAAGTCTCTGTATTCACAAGTCAGAACGTAACACAGACTAAACCAGGACTAAAACAAGCCATAAAACTGTGACTAAATTCAGGAAATTCCCACTAAAACTGGACTTTTTAAACATTTTTATTTAGTCACAACACATGTTCTTTTAAGGCTCTGGTGGAAAATGATTCTTCAGTGTAAATCTGTCAGATGCAATATATATTTAGATTCTTGCCATATGGATATTGCATTTGCTGATATTGTGACAATGATAATTTCATGATATATTGTGCAGCCTTATCAGGGATAATAAACTAAAATCCAACTCCAAAGTTAAAAATTTCAGCGATTAGAGGCGACTAAAACTCCCCAGAAGCTCAGTGGCTCTCCTGGCTTTTGCTTCACTGTTGCTACATAAAAAAGGTTTTATTATCCAGCTTTTTAAAATGACTTTATATAAAAACCTCAATATTAAATTAGAGAGCAGACACTTTATTGTTCGGATGAAAACATTATCATTTTTGTGAACTGTATCTTTCATTTTAACAGATGTGACACCACCAGCTTCCCTTAAAATAAGCATTTTACAATCTCACAGTTTAACAAAAGTCCAGGGACCAGGGAGTCCGCATCCGTTTGACCCAGAATCCAGTCCTAAAGTATTTGAGCGAGTGTAGAGACAGAGAGCAGGTCTAAATATCTCTGTAGTCTGAGTAATGCTGGGCTGACCTCACTCTCTTCCTGCAGAAACAGATGTGAGGCCTGACTCAGCTCCAGCAGTCATTATTCCTGATGACCACATGCTTTACGCCGCTCTGACTCATGTGTTTGGACTGAAGTTTCTAATGGAGGGGCCCACCTGCTTTCAGACCTCACTGACGACTTCTGAGCTCAGGGCTGCTCTCTCAACTCAACTCACTTTTTACATATTTATGTTCTACAAGGTGACTACAACCTTAACCTCATCTTTCTAGCCCTGGTTTAATCATTGTTCAGTGCAAGTTTCAGTCCTGGTTTAGTTTTTGTTTAGTACTGGTTGGGCCCTGGTTTAGTTCTGGTTCAGCTCTGCTTTCAGTCCTGGTTTAGACCTGGTTAAGTCCTGGATTAATCTTGGTTTAGTCCTAGGTTTGGACCTGGGTTAGATTTGGTTTACAGCCTTGTTTCAGTCCTGGTTTAGTCCTGGATTCAGCCTTGTTTAGTCCAGGTTTCAGTCCTGGTTTCACCTTTGTTTAATCCTAATTTAGTCCTGGTTAAGCTCTTTAGCAGTATTTTTTTTTTATGACCCTGATTTTATCATAATTTAGTTATTGGTGTAGTCCTGATTTAGTCCTGGTTAAGTCCTGGTTTAGCCCTATTTTAGCCCTGGTTAAGGCCTGATTTACACCAGGTTTTACCCTGGTTTCAGTCCTGGTTTAGTCTTGGTTAAGCACTTTAGAAGTATTTTTATGGCCCTGCTTTAATCATAATTTAGTTATTGGTCCTGGTTTAGGCTATAATCACGTAAAGCTTAGCTATAGCTTCTTTTCTCTTACTGACACTGTTAAGGCTAAATCTTGTCTGAAGTCCAGTTAGACGTCTTAATAGAACTATAACCTGTACATAGGTTTGTCACATAATTATTACTGTAACTGACTTTCTTTTTTAAGCCGAAGTGAACAAAAGTGTCTGTCTGTTTGTATCCGATTCCCCTCGGCCGTGTGTAAACAAACAGGTTTTAATGATCGCTTGCACACAAAGCGCTGCTCTCTGATCCTCCTCAGATTACAGCCAGATGTGAAGACTCCTTTATCGAGGTCAAACAGCTGCAGACCCATTCTGAGTCTGAACAGAGGAGCAGACGGGAGCAGGGGAATGGGACTAAATATGGAGAAAAGGAGAATAAACCAGGAGGCGTAATAAGACATGCAGCCGCTCTCAGACAGACATGACAATATCTTTTTACATTGACCTATTTTAAACACAATACAGGGAAAGACTCCTTTATCTTCACCTTTAGATATTTATTTCTGCTTCCTTGTATGCCATACCATTCATACAAATTTGTGACTCTAAATGTAATGTAAGAGTTGTGTGTCTCTAAAGATCAGCTCTGACGAACAGGACAGGCCTTGTCTATGGAGGAAGAGGCTAGGAAGAGATCAATATTGACTCAAAAAATACAAAAAGTTACCTGTACCAGCTGTAATGCTTTTGTTTGCTGTTAGTTTGTAATAATGTAAAAGCATGAGAAACTAGTTTGAACATAAAATAATGACCAAAAAAGTATGAAGCAAATAGTCCAGTACTTTAGATAGGTGGCTTTATTATATCTGCTGCTGAGAAATGTTCCATATTTTGGCCCGGGGTAGGTGTGTTTGTGGTTAATCAGTTAATCATTATGGCCATAATCAATTACAAAACAGTTAATGGTTCTGCTGCAGAGTAAAGGAACAGCACCACTGGAGAGTTAGGGCAACTTAAACATAAAATTAAGCAAATATTTCCTAAACTATACAGCCTACAACTGTCTTTAGTTTTAAAAAAAGCCACTTTTTATTCATGATTCATGACTTTGAATTTAATAAAGAGCTGTTTTTTATAAAACGTGCTGGCGGTGAACGGTTGTTAAGACTTCTACAGTAATTAATCAATTAAAGAAAATGAACTGAACCTTAGTCCAGAGCCAGGAGTGCTAAGTTCTGGGGTTGTACTACTACTACTACTAATACTACTACTACTACTACTACTACAAATACTACTATACCTTACATTACTATACGTACTACTACATCTACTACGACACCTAACATTACTACTACTACTGCTACTACACCTAACGTTACTACACTTACTACTACTACACCTACTATTACAAATACTACTATACCTAACATTACTATACCTACTATTACATCTACTACTACACCTACTACTACAAATACTACTATACCTAACTACTTACTATACGTACTACTACTACTGCTACTACACCTAATGTTACTACTACTACTACACCTAATGTTACTACTAGTACACCTTCTAGTACTACTATGACACCTAATATTTATTACTACTACTACTACTACAACTACACCTACTACTACTACTACTACTACTACTACTACTACTACTACTACTACTACTACTACTTCTACAGCGTTAAGCCCTGGGGTTGTATAAATGAGGAACATAATGAAAATAATCAGACATATGTCGAAATAAATGTCTGTAGGAGTTTTGCAAAGTAAAACCTCTGGATTATTTAGCAGCCACACATTAAACAAAGCCTGGGGCATAAGCTGACCACCATCACCACAAAAAAGACAAAGTTGTACTAAAGACTGAATTATCTTTTAAAGAAGTGACGGCTGATTAACTTCCATTCTCGCTGGGGTGAAAAGTGCGGACTTTACACAGCTGAGACATAAAAAGGGAAGTGTTCAGGGCGTTAAAAGTGCAAAAGTTTATGACTCGAGTAGCTCCGAGCTAAATGAAGCTAACGGTTAGCTTTAATCTGACAGAACGCCGTTGCCTTAGTAACAGAACCCGGACGTCAGCGTGCGTCTCCAACTCATTTCTAACGTTACTTATAAATCATTACAAAAAAAGACAAATTAAATGGATAAACTGAATGAAAAGTAGGGTAAAGTTTTGTTAAAAGTGTCGGTCCTGAGCTTCCACCTGCCCCGGGTCAGCCAGGAGGAGCACACCTTTCAGGGCGTTCCCGTCCGACTCCTCCGCGGGACAAGTGAGCACTAACCCGGGATAAATTACCTTCTTCACTTCCCTCTCGATCTCCATTTTGGGTGAAAGTAGAACCGCCGGGCTCCACGCGCCGCTGTCAGGAGGAAACCAGCCGGGAACAGGCCACCGCAGCACGGACTCAGACACAGCCCCGCTTCAGTCCCGCCGCTCGGATCCGGGGCAGGTCCAGACTCCAGAGCTCCGCCGCTGGTCTCCGGGAAAGACCGAGTTCAACCGAAACAACCCGACTGGATCCGGTCAGACTTTTCACAATAAAAAAAAAAAAAAAAAACTCCTAATTTTTTAAATTTTCTGATATTTAACCTTTTTTTCCCTTTCTGACTTAATTACTTAGTGACATTCAGCATTTAATAAAATATAATAAAAACAAATCAATAAAATTAAATAATTAATAAATAAAAAATAAAAATAAAACGATAAGATATAATTTAATAAAAAAAATATAATAATAGTAATAATAAGCTGATGCGCAAAATAAAATAAAATAAATGCTTCGTCAGAGTTGCACAGTAGAAAGATAAAAATAAAATTAAACAATAAATGCAAAAAATAAAGCACAAATGCTATTTTTGCTATATATGCTAAGTGTCTTATAAACACGCTTTCAGAAATCTTTGGTCTGGGAATGGGTGGCTAAATTTGCTAACTTGAATCTTAGGATTAGCCTAGATGTTTGCATGTTTTAGGTTGTTGGTCGTCACGGTCTGGGATGAGCCTGGGACGTTCTTGCTGTGAGGCGAGAGTGCTAACTACTTTGCCAACATGACCCCAATTTCTGATATATATGCTCATTATGCTAAACATGCTATTTTAGTTATACTGACAAAGATATTTTTATTTGTACTGCATAGCCTTCCAAATATTTGTGGTTTTATAGTAAGCTGATGGTTTGAGAATTGGGGATGTGGTGGATAAATAAGTGGTTACATTTGTTAACTTAGCTTCTCTCTAAAAAGCCACACCTTTAGCAAACAAAAATATGCAAAGTTAATATCACGTCACATCAGTCTGTCTATTTAAAAATGTCTGTTTTATTGACTATTAAAGATTAAAGATAATAAAATGCATTTTCTACATCAAAATCTGAAAACAAAGATGCAGTCCAAGTTCAGACAGAAAAGACAGAATTACTTTTTTTGTTGTCATTGAAATCCAAAGTTTTTCACTCACAATTTTGATCTAAAAAATAAACTCAACAAATAGTTAATAAATACTGCTTTTATTTTTAAACCAAGACTGCTCCACTTCCTGTCTTCGCCTGTGTTTTCCCTCCAACTTCACCGCGCTCCCTTTGCTCTGGTCCCGTTCACTTTCCATTGAACTTCAGGGGGGCGCTTCCGCTTTGACCGGCGTCCCTCTCGGCCAATCAGCGCAGAGAACAGAAGCGCAGCAGCCAATCAGCGCAGACCGGGGGCGGGGCTTTCTGTAACAAAGGGTTTAATGCTGTTTGTTTTTGACACATCTCAGCTGCTTCCCGTCACTAATAATACCCCCCCTTAAAGGAGTATTTATACACACTTCTCTATACTTCTCTCATTTTACTGCAGTAGACTAAATCATAAACTATTTTAAATCATAATATGTGTGATATACAAAATATGTGTAGGTGTATCGCATCTGTAAAATGTATTTCACTATATTTTGTGCATCTTGTTTTTTGAAAAGCCTTTCTGACGCGCAAAATTTGAATGCAAATTGCTTTACTTACAAATAAAAGTCTATCACTATTCACTCATTTTAAGTTTAGCTGGTTATTTAGAATAAAATAGAAGCTTTATTTTTATTTTGTGGTAAATAATAAGCAGAATAGCAGTGCACCAGGAGAAGAATAATGCATTGGTCTTATACAGAGCTTTCTCAGAATTTCAAAGTGGCTTTACATTCAGATGCATCCTTCCTTTCCTCCTCGGTCACATTTGGTGGTGGTGAGCAACTTTTGTAGACTGGGGCAGACTGACAGAGACATGGCAGCCATTCTGTGCCCACGGCCTCACAGACCAACACCAAACACAGACTAAAGTGAGCGTTACTAAATAAGGAGAAAACTAAAACTAAACAAGGACTAAAGCAGGATTAAATGTTGCGCGCTCAGCTCTAGTTGCTTGTGCTGTTGCTGTTCACATCTTCACTCGTCCACCACTTTATTAAAAAAGCGGGAAAACAGTCGGAGAGGAAGAACAACACAACTCGCCTGAGCAGTGCATCACAGAACAATCCAACACCAACGAGCACAGCATTAAGTGAATCGTACTGAAACCAAACCAATGCATTCTCCTTATGTTAACTTTCAAAAAGTGAGTTATTAAAGTCTCAAAAATAAAAATATATTAAATTCAAAGGAGCTCATACTCCATAATAACAGGCTGAAATGCAAATGTAATAACAGTCTGCCAGTAAATCGATTATAACATTTATTACTCATGGACTTTATCCTATTATGGTATGGACCTCATATTAGACCTGTGACAAGCAGCAAACAAATAACACACTTTTTAACCTGTCACATAAACAAGGGCTAAAGCAGGACTAAAACAGGACTAAAGCAGGACTAAACCAGGACTAAAGCAGGACTAAACCAGGACTAAAGCAGGACTAAAGCAGGACTTAGCCAGGACTAAAGCAGGACTTAGCCAGGACTAAAGCAGGACTAAAGCAGGACTAAAGCAGGACTAAAGCAGGACTAAACCAGGACTAAACCAGGACTAAAGCAGGACTAAACCAGGACTAAAGCAGGACTAAACAAGGACTAAAGCAGGACTAAAGCAGGACTAAACAAGGACTAAAGCAGGACTAAACCAGGACTAAACCAGGACTAAAGCAGGACTAAACAAGGACTAAAGCAGGACTAAAGCAGGACTAAAGCAGGACTAAACAAGGACTAAAGCAGGACTAAACAAGGACTAAAGCAGGACTAAAGCAGGACTAAAGCAGGACTAAGCCAGGACTAAAGCAGGACTTAGCCAGGACTAAAGCAGGACTTAGCCAGGACTAAAGCAGGACTAAACCAGGACTAAAGCAGGACTAAACCAGGACTAAAGCAGGACTAAACCAGGACTAAAGCAGGACTAAACAAGGACTAAAGCAGGACTAAACCAGGACTAAAGCAGGACTAAACAAGGACTAAAGCAGGACTAAAGCAGGACTAAAGCAGGACTAAACAAGGACTAAAGCAGGACTAAAGCAGGACTAAAGCAGGACTAAACCAGGACTAAAGCAGGACTAAACCAGGACTAAACCAGGACTAAACCAGGACTAAAGCAGGGCTAAAGCAGGACTAAGCCAGGACTAAAGCAGGACTAAAGCAGGACTAAAGCAGGACTAAAGCAGGACTAAACCAGGACTAAAGCAGGGCTAAAGCAGGACTAAACCAGGACTAAACCAGGACAAAAGCAATACTAAGCCAGGACTAAACCAGAACTAAAGCAGGAGTAAACCAGGACTAAAGCAGGACTAAAGCAGGACTAAAGCAGGAGTAAACCAGGACTAAACCAGGACAAAAGCAATACTAAGCCAGGACTAAACCAGGACTAAAGCAGGAGTAAACCAGGACTAAACCAGGACAAAAGCAATACTAAGCCAGGACTAAACCAGGACTAAAGCAGGAGTAAACCAGGACTAAAGCAGGAGTAAACCAGGACTAAAGCAGGAGTAAACCAGGATTAAAGCAGGAGTAAACCAGGACTAAAGCAGGACTAAAGCAATACTAAGCCAGGACTAAACCAGGACTAAAGCAGGAGTAAACCAGGACTAAAGCAGGAGTAAACCAGGACTAAAGCAGGAGTAAACCAGGACTAAAGCAGGACTAAGCCAGGACTAAACAAGGACTAAAGCAGGAGTAAACCAGGATTAAAGCAGGAGTAAACCAGGACTAAAGCAGGAGTAAACCAGGACTAAAGCAATACTAAGCCAGGACTAAACCAGGACTAAAGCAGGAGTAAACCAGGACTAAAGCAGGAGTAAACCAGGACTAAAGCAGGACTAAAGCAATACTAAGCCAGGACTAAACCAGGAGTAAAGCAGGACTAAAGCAATACTAAGCCAGGACTAAACCAGGACTAAAGCAGGACTAAAGCAGGAGTAAACCAGGACTAAAGCAGGACTAAAGCAGGAGTAAACCAGGACTAAACCAGGACTAAAGCAGGAGTAAACCAGGACTAAACCAGGACTAAAGCAGGACTAAAGCAGGACTAAACCAGGACTAAGCCAGGACTATGCTTCGGTCTACACCTGGAGTTTAAGACCCAGTCAGAGTGGGACTAAACCAGGAATTAAACTGGTTCTAAACTTAAATCAGAAGTGAAATGTTTGGATATAAAACATCTGTTGACAGCAGCAGTGCTAACCACTCTGCCACTGTGTGCCGTGTTTATTTCAGAAGCACAGTTGTATCTGACCTCTGGTGTGTGGCGGTGATGATGACGATGGTGAAATATTGATCTGACAGGAAACCGCTGTATGTTTCTGTAACTTCCCTTTTAAAAGGAAACACTTCTGGGCTCCACCTTCTCACTGCTGATAACACCAGAAAAGTTGTCTAGTAAACACTCCTTAAAGCAGTGGCTCTCAACTGGTGGGTCAGGACCCAAAAGTGGGTCGCTGAACTCTTTTCAGTGGGTCGCATCCTTTTGCCAGAGCAAAAAAAGAAAGCTTAATTTTTTTTAAATAAATCATGTTTACACTCCTTTACTGTAGGTGGCAGTGTGGGACATATAGAATCAAATAATATAAAAAACTCAACCAGAGCAAAAAATCCAGTTCTATAATGTTACTGTTATACCTAAGGTTGACATGAGTTCTGCTTCATTCTCCTCAATATCTTCTAATTTTTCTCAATATCTCTTAATTTTCCTTAATATCTTAGAACTTTCCTCAAATATCTTTTAACTTTTCTCATTATCTCTTTTATTTGGGGCATGGCTTGTCATTATAGAGTGATGGTGGGTCCTAAAGCCAGATCAGCTGAGAACCACTGTCTTAAAGCAATAATATTTAACAATTTTTTTAACACATGCGGTTGTATGGTTGGCAGAGTGGTTAGCCTACAGTGCCTCAGCAGTGAGTGTGCATGTCCTCCCTGTGTTACTGTGGGTTTAATCACATGCACGCACACGAGAGCTGGAGGCCCAAGTCTGACTTTTTTGCCCTTTATGTGACCTGTCTCCGATGTTTTCAAAAGCAAACCCAGGACACTTTCATCTGTGCTCCTGAATCAGATTCGTATCTGATCTTTTACACTGCAGTCTGAGCGGACTTTTCATCATGTCACTGAAATGTAACTGACTGATTCCGTGCTGCAAGAGAACTGGAAAAAAATGAGGTTTTAAAGCTAATTTGTATTTAAAGTTACACTGTGTAACTTTTCTCCTAAATATGTGGGGCATACTGACTTGTTTTTGTGATTTTTTGAGCGATTATAAGGCCTGAGGCGCGATCTGTTGCTCCGAGCGGGGCTTCTGTACTGAGAAACCGCCCTCGCAACTTGGCCGGGAGCGCTCCGCTGTTGAGGAAGAGTCACGTGACAGGGAACGACTTGAGGTGCAGTATAACCAGGAAGCTACTTTTAGAGTTGTTATTTTCGCCAGTTCGTCAGGGCCGAAGGACACAAGAAGATGAAGACAATGTCGGACGAGGCAAGAAAAAGAAAATGTGAAAGGGACCGCACCAGATCGCAGACAAGAGTCAACATCGGACAGACTTTTGCTCGCTGGCGTCAGATGAGAGACAGAGAAGGCTGCAAATCGGATCACGTTTTTGCTTCTTTATTGTTGGGCAGGTAAATTAGCCTCTTTATTTTTTCCTTAGAACGTGCTTTTTCATACAGTTATTAGTTGTTTTTACTGCGACCATTGCGCGATATTTGTTGATAAGCTAACGCTAGCGCTAACTCTATAGAAGATCCAGTCCAAACTTCCAAAGGTAGCAGCAGGTCAACTAAAGTTGAAACAATGATGGAAATAGACGCACGCTCGCACAGTTTCAGAAGGAGGAGGGGCCCTAGTGTTTACGTTTTGCGACGGTGCAGTGGCACCTGTGGCCTCTAGAGGCGCAAGACCGGGAATCTTACACAGTGTAACTTTAAGGTGACAATCCTGTTGAAGCTGAACCTGAGGGTCGTATCGTAACTGTACTGAGGAGAAATGCGAAGAGAAATATCAAGAAATTAGGACTGAGGAGTGTGGCTGACAGATGGATTCAAACATCTTCCACAGTTTCCTGAACTTATGGATAAAGTGTGAGTCAGTGAAGCCTCACATCACAGTCCCACCGCTCCAGGCTCCGTCAGCTCACGTCAGAGCAGAAACAGTTCACACAGAGACTCATGGAGGTCACATTTAAACTGAACAGCCACGCAAAAAATCAGAATTGAGCAAAAAAAAAAAAAAAAAAAAAGCGCCGTACAAGCCACAGATATATTTCCCTGCCATAAATACACACGTTCATAAAGGACAATAAAAGCAGAAGGCAGTGAAAACAATAAGTAAAAACAACATACAATACAATAAATACACAACAGGCTTAACAAAAACAAAAAAAAGTATTCAAATATAAAGTAAAAAGGCCAAGGAGCTTGCTTAATCTGTGTAGAATGCCAATGAAAATAATGGGACAATTACAGATTTGTTTTCGCAGCCTAATCCCTCGCTAGCTTCTTATTCTACACAGAAAAGTTGTCTCTGTGAAGATGGATTTCTGGAGATTTCTATCAGCCCCAAACCCACAGAGTGAATTCAAGTGGAAACAATTTATCAGAGAAATGGCAGGGCTCATAAACAGAGTCGATTAGTGTGACGGATTCAGAAGTAGAGATGTCTGTGAAGAGAAGAGATCGTTTACCCA
The DNA here is from genome assembly GCA_020698575.1 of Bostrychus sinensis. NCBI lineage: Eukaryota > Metazoa > Chordata > Actinopteri > Gobiiformes > Eleotridae > Bostrychus > Bostrychus sinensis. Next base: position 2,424,880 of record CM036251.1, read on the forward strand.
GTTCACTTTGCAAAGAGAATGGGTCTGAACAGTCAGGCTGGAAGATTGTTGAAGGAAGTGGAGATTAAATTAAATTAGACATGATCCTGACCTGACTGAAAACCAGGCGCTGACATTAAAAGTGATGTTTGGCTCCATCTGGTGGTAACACTGTAGAATGCATTTTCACATTTCACACAGCCCTGCAGGGACAGGGTTTGGAAAATAAGAGCAAACTTACTGTAAAATAGTTACTTCGTAGTAGAATATTTAGAAACAGCATTATTTTATTTTATTCATATGTTTGTGGGAGATTCAGCAAAGCTCAGTTTGATACACTTTTATTTATATTTTAACCCAATCTTGGTCTCCTCTAGAACTGCAGCAAGTTTTACAGCCTTTAAAAACATAAAATAAAGAAACTGGTGAAGAGACCAGCAGAGGGGCAGAGCTGTTACACTCAACAGCTTTTTACTTCCTTAAACTTTGTGTCTGATCCATTTTCCTCCCAAAGTAAAAATGTCTGTGAGAAATCAGTGGAAACAGAGCTGTGCACCGTTTTTTGGATAAATGAATTCTTTATCGATTCCTGATAAATCTGTGAATAAAAATGAAACAGATTTGTGACCATAGAGTTTCTTATGAAGCAGAAATAGAAGCTTATTTTTATTTTCATGTATGTGGGCCTATTTTAAACTGGGCTCAGTAAACAGAAGTAACATGTATTAAAAGTACAGTTGTTAAATTACTGGAAATGTATACTTTTTAAATAAACAGGAGTGTGGCTTCAATATTAATGTATGGGCAGCAGAAGCAGCTTTGCACCAGTCTGGCTCAATAAACCGCTCATTAACCTTATCAAACTAACAGGTGACAGACCTGAGAGAGTCTGCTGTTAAATGTCATTCTGAAATAAAAAAGCCCTTCTGGAAAATGGCATTATGAAATAAAAATAATCAAATAGCATAATGCAATATATTTCATAATAATGAACTGTATTTAACCTGTTAAGCTCTGAGGCCTTTTTCCCGAAAATTCTATATCTACATTAATTAAGGTTTTACTTAGCATTTATAGCTAACCTTGGTAGCAAATTAATTGTTGGACTTTGGGGATTACTGTGGAAGAGAAATAATATTAATAAATTATATTGTTTGACCATAAATTGAGGTTGAAATGGATTATTCTAATTTCCGCCTGAAAAAAAACACATATTTGCCTCCAAAAAAGCCTTTTTCCTTCCTGAAGTGAAGCAAATAACAACATAAATTGAAAATTTCACATATCTTGGTCTACTGCAGCAAAATGTGTGCCAAATAAACAAAGTAATGCAAAGATATACATGTTTTATTTTTAAAAAATCCAGGCAGAATCGTCTGTTGAATAGAAATTGAAGTAGATAGTTTTGTTGCCATGAATTGTCCGAACACGAGGATGTCAAACATGTGTGTGTCAGCCGTTGTATCTCCCCGCTATGGTCCCAACAAGCGGACGCAAGGGGGCGGAGCTCCGTCGGGCTCTATTCAGGTTTAAGAGGTTAACAAACAATGCTTGTTATTTCATAATTGAATGACAGTTTTACATAATGGTCTGTATTTATTCCTATGAGTATTTATTTCATAAAGTCATTTATTTATTTAATTTTGATCAAAACGCAGTTCCATGGTCTCGCTCACACAAACGCAGCTGCCCAAAGTGGCATCGATAACAGGGATCGTTAACGGCGGAGGCAGACAATTCCGATGGTTTGGAAAAATTAAATCCGGTTCTTGGGTGGAACCGGGTTCCGATGCCCAACCCTAAGCAGAATTGACAATGGCATTTGATATTGTTTAAATCTTACTAATTCCCATCCCTTCTTCCTACTCTCTTTGGCTGTAGCCCTCACACGCCTCACTGTCGTTTGTTGTCTCATGCACGTTACTCATCAGTACAGCAACATTAAACATGTCACGGTGGTTTTCTTTACCTCTTCAGGTCAGAACGCTGTTTTAAAAACCCTCAGCTCTGTTGCCCTGCAATGTTTGTTGCCAGATAATGTTTGAGATAACTGCTGTCAGTAGACTTGTGTAAACGCGTAAAAACAGTTCAGCAAAAACAATACATATACTGTACGACTCTACAAGACTTGCTGACTAAAAGCAGTGACTTGTCTTCCTTGTTTCTCATAAAGATTGACTTGGACTTGATGCTTAAGCCTGGTTCACACGGCAAGATAATTATGCCAATTTTTGACCCGATTCTCTCCTTCCAACAATCTTTAGGACGACCCGATTATCGCACTGGCACTAACGATAATGTTCTTATGTGTTTTATTTTGGAGATGTATGTTTGTTTTATTTGCTGGTGTACAGCACTTTGGCCAACTGTGTTGATTTTAAAGTGCTCTAGAAATAAAGTTGGATTGGATGTTACCTCACAAGCTCCAAATGAACTAATTTACTAAACATTATTAGTCATTGATGCATAAAAAATAATTAGTATTGGTTCTTACTGCATTTAACAACATAACAAAAGTACTGTAGTCTGTAATGTCATAATATCCTGATGAAATAAAAACTCCAACACACGCACGCACACACGATATACGATACGTGACGTGATGTAGCTCACTGACTCAGGCCCACGCTAGGTTTATTCTGCACATCTCAAGTTCTGAGTTAACATTTAAGCCAAACAGAACCCCCCCTTCCCACACACACACACACCCATGATTAAACCGCTTAGGTAACACTAAACTTAACAGTTATTAAAACAGGTTTTAAAACATAAACAAAACATTTACAGTTTTCACAGTCAATATTAGAAGGGAAAATAGTGCAACTGAGACAATACATATGATTAAGTGCTGTGGCATCAGGGCTCACTAAGTATAATTATAAGTATAATAATCCAAAAGTTAAATTCTTGCAGTCATGTTAATGAATATTTAAACAAAGCAGGCCAGAAATAAATGTCTGTCTCATTTTTAAAGTTTTGAATGGGCTTGCACCTCCACATTAAAGGACTTTATACATAAAAAAAATTATGATAGAGTAAACACTAGAGCATTAACCAGAGGAGACTGCAATGTACAATGGCGCAGGACTAAATTTAGCCAAACTGTAGTGTCATGGAATACACTGCCAGCCCATGTTAGGAACTGTGACAACTACTTAACTTTTAAAAAATACCTAAAACAATATTTGAAATCAAACCAGCAATGTACCCATATGTAAATTATTTTCTCATTATGATTGACATTATAATTGATCACGGTGGATTTTAACTTCTATGTGACTGCTGTCTAATGTACCTGGTCTTTGTCTGTGTAATATGTCTGATATTGTGTGACCATATGTGATGTAATCTGTATTTTGTGGTTTTATGGGATCCTGCCCTAGGACAACGGATGAAATTTAGCTATTGTGCTAACTCCGGCATATTTACATTGATGCTCACTGCTGATTTGTTGATGAATGTGCACTGTCCTATTTCAAATAAATGCAAAAAAAAAAAAAAAACTGAATAAATGTCTATATTAAACATGTATTTTGTTCACATTTTTGTGTTTTGTGTGCTGGCAAACTGGATAAAACAAATATCCCAAATCTGACTAAAATCCTAAATCTGAGCCAAAAGCCAAGCCAATATTTTTTCCAACACATGTTTTTGATGTGTTTTAGGAGGCAACATCCACTCAGAAGAGGTTAGGGTTGCAGCCGATCAGACGACCCCAGCACAGAGAAATACTACAGAGACAAGACGTGATGTTTTTCAGCAGAAACCCTGACCTCGAGACCCAGAGTGCAGAGGGTCACGTGCGCGGCTGTGTCCCAGGTGAAGTCCGAGCGTCCGTCCTGCAGTCGCTCAGATCCTGGGCTGTGGCTTCTCGGGGACAGGGACAGGGCAGAAGGTCTTCCACTGTGGGCCCTGCAGGACGCTTCCCCAACCACAGAGTCACAGTCAGTTCAGCCTTAGAACATTTAAGGGCATAAAATGGCTAAAAAACATTAAAAACTCTAAAAAAAAGTTCTTATTTATCCTTCACTTGTCCTATTTATTGATGCTATGACTTATTCATGTATTAATAAGTGTTTTACATGACATTTATTTTAATGTTTATTAATGTACAAATAAAAATGAAATGAATATTCTCCGTGTTAAAATGTCATAAGTAGTAAATTGATAACATTTAACATCTTTAGATAAACACACATGAACACTTTACTGACAAAAGTAATGGAAGACTTTTTTTTTAATACCTTGATCACATTAATTATTAGGTAATGATTACAAATTCAGTTACTACTTGTGCAAAATGCCTTAATGTAATCATAAATATACAGTCATTATGTTCATTTAGTATGTATGCAGCTAAAATGATAAAAAATAACCCCTCTTACGCCAAGTTGTCTTGTTTACTTCGTCATTTTCCGTCAGAGCTGGTGATGGGGCGTTCGTTAACGAGCCGGCTCTAAGAACCAATTCTTTGGAGTGAATCGGAAAAGAGCCGACTCCTGTCAATGAGAGCCGAATCTTCAGCTGCTCCGGCTCGGCTCTGCTAAAAAGAAGAGAACAGACTAGGATCATATCATTCTGTGAAAGAAGTGAGGTGGGCTCTAAGACTTGCCTGGAAAATCCAGACTGAAATGTCTCTGTGTTATTCTACAGAGAAATATGAGTCTGGTCACCGCCGTCCGCAGTGGTTTACTCAAATCCAAACCGTACCGTGCATTTTGATTGGTTTATTTAAGTCACGTGTTCTTCGCGAGCAGCGTCACTCGTACGCGTCTCCTCACCGACAATAATCAAGATGGCACCGAGGAGCGAGAGTTTGTTTCATTCAGCGTATGGTACGGTAATGTTGAAATAACTCCCTCGTTCCTCCCTCGTGGCTTCACTCCGTTTGTTTACTTTCTCACTTTCTTGTCGCTTTGTTAACGTCACGTCTGCCATTTTCTGATTGGCTAACTCCGCTGTGCGTTAACTCGGGTTTGCTCCGCCCTAGAAATCGAATTGATTCTAAGGCGACCAGACTCATCACTGGTGCAGCGATGAGTCTGGAATTTCCAGGCAACTCTAAGACAGCGGTTTATACTGGAGACAGCAAGAGTTCTGAATTTTGTAACTGCAGTTTGTGCTTGCAAACTGCATAAAAATAAGGCTTTTATCAAAACCCTGATTAAAAATGGTTCACCAAGACACAAACCATTCATAATCGCTAAATTAGCCCTAAATAAAATGCTCCAAGTTATGCTAAATACAGAGCCATAATAGTCGGCTCCTCTACAGAAAAGAGCCGCACTGCCCATCGCGTCAGAGCCGAGTGTTCCCAAAGACGCAGCCGCACATCTCGTCTCATCTCGTTTCTGATTGGTCCAGCCGTTACCGCAGCAACCCCGCTCCCTGCTCTTTTCAAGTACAAATCCAGAATAGATGGACGTCTACAGAACTGTCTCAAAACTCAAAAGCGCAGAATGTGTAGATTTGTAACTGTAAATGTCCGATTGGAGAAGTTGCAACCACAAAGTTGTACTTTTAAAATTAATACTCATAAAAAACTAACCAACAAGTTCTCACATTGTGCTCTGCGAGGGCTTGAATCACATGTTTACAAGTTCAAACATTATTTACCTTCACAGGAATTTTAACAAAAATGAATCTAAACATCTCTCCAGCTTTATGCACAGGGCTACACTTCTCAGAACAGAACATCACTCTTTTATCTCTTTAATCAATGTTAGATCCGGAGTTTGTATCTGTTTCCTGGCCTGACTTGCAGAGACCAAATTTAGGAAGTTTCTCAGTAAATATGCTCATTCACTTGTGTCTAAACTCTGTCTTTACTTCTGCCTCCTCTGTTGATCTGAATACTGTTTTATATATTGTTTTATTTCAGGACCTATGACTTTGGACCAGGACTCTATTAGTTTTGGTAAGTCTGTTTGTGAATTTTAGACCTGGACACAGCTGTTTTAACACCAGCTCTCTTTACTTTTCCTATAAAAAACATCTTATCAGCTTCATTACACAACACTCACCGCACAGGAGCGAGAACTGTTGAATTAGTTACAAAATGTCAGCCATTGAAATATGTCAGAAATGTAAAGTTTGTGCAAAAAGAATAATTTAGAGATCAGTTCTAAGGAAAACCAACATTAAGTTAATAATTTAAAATGTCAAAAGTCATACAAATAGTAGCAGTATTAGTAGTGATAAGTAGAAGCAGCAGCAAGTAGTAGTAGTAACGGGCGTTTAGAAGCTGTAGCAGTAAAATTAAAGTAAAAGTATAGTCTTATAGTAATTGCAAGAAGTTGCAGTAGAGCAGTAATGGTAAAGGTAATAGAAGCAGTAGTACATGGTTCAGCAGTACTAGTTGTAGAAGTAGTAGTAGTAATAGTAGCAGCTATGGTTGTGCCAGTAGTAGTAGTAGTAGTAGCAGTAACAGTTGTAGTAGAAAAATAGGAACTACTGGTCTTACTAATGGTAGCAGTAAAGCAGTAGTAGTAGTAGTAGTAGCAGTAGTAGTAGTAGTAGCAGTAGCAGTAGTAGTAGTAGCAGTAGTAGTAGTAGTAGTAGTAGTAGTAGCAGTAGCTGAGTACATGTTTTGAGGACTTTTTCCACTTCTGCCTGTTCCTTATTTTATCTCAGAGCTCTCTGTCAACAGGTCCTGTGCTCCTCACCTCAGTATCACTGTGTTAGTGTTAGTGTGTGTTAGTGTTAGTGTGTGTTAGTGTGTGTTAGTGTTAGTGTGTGTTAGTGTGTGTTAGTGTGTGTTAGTGTGTGTTAGTGTGTGTTAGTGTTAGTGTGTGTTAGTGAGTGTTAGTGTGTGTTAGTGTGCGTTAGTGTTAGTGTGTGTTATTGTTAGTGAGTGTTAGTGTGTGTTAGTGTGTTAGTGTGTGTTAGTGTTAGTGTGTGTTAGTGTGTGTTAGTGTTAGTGTGTGTTAGTGTTAGTGAGTGTTAGTGTGTTAGTGTGTGTTAGTGTTAGTGTGTGTTAGTGTGTGTTAGTGTGTTAGTGTGTGTTAGTGTGTGTTAGTGTGTGTTACTGTTAGTGAGTGTTATTGTTAGTGAGTGTTAGTGTGTTAGTGTGTGTTAGTGTTAGTGTGTGTTAGTGTGTGTTACTGTTAGTGTGTGTTATTGTTAGTGAGTGTTAGTGTGTGTTAGTGTGTTAGTGTGTGTTAGTGTTAGTGTGTGTTAGTGTTAGTGTGTGTTAGTGTTAGTGAGTGTTAGTGTGTGTTAGTGTGTGTTACTGTTAGTGTGTGTTAGTGTGTTAGTGTGTGTTAGTGTTAGTGTGTGTTAGTGTTAGTGTGTGTTAGTGTTAGTGTGTGTTAGTGTTAGTGTGTGTTAGTGTGTGTTAGTGTTAGTGTGTGTTAGTGTGTGTTAGTGTTAGTGTGTGTTAGTGTGTGTTAGTGTGTGTTATTATTAGTGAGTGTTAGTGTGTGTTAGTGTTAGTGAGTGTTAGTGTGTGTTACTGTTAGTGTGTGTTAGTGTTAGTGTGTTAGTGTGTGTTAGTGTTAGTGTGTGTTAGTGTTAGTGTGTGTTAGTGTTAGTGTGTGTTAGTGTGTGTTAGTGTTAGTGTGTGTTAGTGTTAGTGTGTGTTAGTGTTAGTGAGTGTTAGTGTGTGTTAGTGTTAGTGAGTGTTAGTGTGTGTTAGTGTGTTAGTGTTAGTGTGTTAGTGTTAGTGTGTGTTAGTGTTAGTGTGTGTTAGTGTGTGTTAGTGTTAGTGTGTGTTAGTGTGTGTTAGTGTGTGTTAGTGTGTGTTAGTGTGTGTTAGTGTTAGTGTGTGTTATTGTTAGTGAGTGTTAGTGTGTTAGTGTGTGTTAGTGTGTGTTAGTGTGTGTTACTGTTAGTGAGTGTTATTGTTAGTGAGTGTTAGTGTGTTAGTGTGTGTTAGTGTTAGTGTGTGTTAGTGTGTGTTACTGTTAGTGTGTGTTATTGTTAGTGAGTGTTAGTGTGTGTTAGTGTGTTAGTGTGTGTTAGTGTTAGTGTGTGTTAGTGTTAGTGTGTGTTAGTGTTAGTGAGTGTTAGTGTGTGTTAGTGTGTGTTACTGTTAGTGTGTGTTAGTGTGTTAGTGTGTGTTAGTGTTAGTGTGTGTTAGTGTTAGTGTGTGTTAGTGTTAGTGTGTGTTAGTGTTAGTGTGTGTTAGTGTGTGTTAGTGTTAGTGTGTGTTAGTGTGTGTTAGTGTTTGTTAGTGTTAGTGTGTGTTAGTGTGTGTTATTGTTAGTGAGTGTTAGTGTGTGTTAGTGTTAGTGAGTGTTAGTGTGTGTTACTGTTAGTGTGTGTTAGTGTTAGTGTGTTAGTGTGTGTTAGTGTTAGTGTGTGTTAGTGTTAGTGTGTGTTAGTGTTAGTGTGTGTTAGTGTGTGTTAGTGTTAGTGTGTGTTAGTGTTAGTGTGTGTTAGTGTTAGTGTGTGTTAGTGTTAGTGTGTGTTAGTGTTAGTGAGTGTTAGTGTGTGTTAGTGTTAGTGAGTGTTAGTGTGTGTTAGTGTGTTAGTGTGTTAGTGTTAGTGTGTGTTAGTGTTAGTGTGTGTTAGTGTGTGTTAGTGTTAGTGTGTGTTAGTGTTAGTGTGTGTTAGTGTGTGTTAGTGTTAGTGTGTGTTAGTGTTAGTGTGTGTTAGTGTTAGTGTGTGTTCGTGTGTGTTAGTGTTAGTGTGTGTTAGTGTTAGTGTGTGTTACTGTTAGTGTGTGTTAGTGTGTTAGTGTGTGTTAGTGTGTGTTAGTGTTAGTGAGTGTTAGTGTGTGTTAGTGTTAGTGTGTGTTAGTGTTAGTGAGTGTTAGTGAGTGTTAGTGTGTGTTAGTGTTAGTGTGTGTTAGTGTGTGTTACTGTTAGTGTGTGTTAGTGTGTGTTAGTGTGTGTTAGTGTGTGTTAGTGTGTTAGTGTTAGTGTGTGTTAGTGTTAGTGAGTGTGTGTTAGTGTTAGTGTGTGTTAGTGTTAGTGAGTGTTAGTGAGTGTTAGTGTGTGTTAGTGTTAGTGTGTGTTAGTGTGTGTTAGTGTTAGTGTGTGTTACTGTTAGTGTGTGTTAGTGTTAGTGAGTGTTAGTGTGTGTTAGTGTGTGTTACTGTTAGTGTGTGTTAGTGTTAGTGTGTTAGTGTGTGTTAGTGTTAGTGTGTGTTAGTGTTAGTGTGTGTTAGTGTTAGTGTGTGTTAGTGTGTGTTAGTGTTAGTGTGTGTTAGTGTTAGTGTGTGTTACTGTTAGTGTGTGTTTGTGTTAGTGTTAGTGTGTGTTAGTGTTAGTGTGTGTTAGTGTTAGTGTGTGTTAGTGTTAGTGTGTGTTAGTGTGTGTTAGTGTTAGTGTGTGTTAGTGTGTTAGTGTTAGTGTGTGTTAGTGTGTTAGTGTTAGTGTGTGTTAGTGTTAGTGTGTGTGCGTGTGTTAGTGTGTGTTAGTGTGTTAGTGTGTGTTTGTGTTAGTGTGTGTTAGTGTTAGTGTGTGTTACTGTTAGTGTGTGTTAGTGTTAGTGTGTGTTAGTGTGTTAGTGTGTGTTAGTGAGTGTTAGTGTGTGTTAGTGTTAGTGTGTGTTAGTGTTAGTGAGTGTTAGTGAGTGTTAGTGTGTGTTAGTGTTAGTGTGTGTTAGTGTGTGTGTTAGTGTTAGTGTGTGTTAGTGTGTGTTTGTGTGTTAGTGAGTGTTAGTGCGTGTTAGTGAGTGTTAATGAGTGTTAGTGCGTGTTAGTGAGTGTTAGTGTTAGTGTGTGTTAGTGCGTGTTAGTGAGTGTTAATGAGTGTTAATGAGTGTTAGTGCGTGTTAGTGAGTGTTAGTGAGTGTTAGTGCGTGTTAGTGAGTGTTAGTGCGTGTTAGTGAGTGTTAGTGCGTTAGTGCGTGTTAGTGAGTGTTAGTGCGTGTTAGTGAGTGTTAGTGAGTGTTAGTGCGTGTTAGTGTTAGTGAGTGTTAGTGCGTGTTAGTGAGTGTTAGTGCGTGTTAATGCGTGTTAGTGAGTGTTAGTGAGTGTTAGTGAGTGTTAGTGCGTGTTAGTGCGTGTTAGTGCGTGTTAGTGAGTGTTAGTGTGTGTTAGTGCGTGTTAGTGAGTGTTAGTGTGTGTTAGTGCGTGTTAGTGAGTGTTAGTGCGTGTTAGTGAGTGTTAGTGAGTGTTAGTGCGTGTTAGTGCGTGTTAGTGCGTGTTAGTGAGTGTTAGTGAGTGTTAGTGTTAGTGTGTGTTAGTGAGTGTTAGTGAGTGTTAGTGAGTGTTAGTGCGTTAGTGCGTGTTAGTGAGTGTTAGTGCGTGTTAGTGAGTGTTAGTGTGTGTTAGTGCGTGTTAGTGAGTGTTAGTGCGTGTTAGTGAGTGTTAGTGTGTGTTAGTGCGTGTTAGTGCGTGTTAGTGAGTGTTAGTGCGTGTTAGTGAGTGTTAGTGAGTGTTAGTGCGTGTTAGTGAGTGTTAGTGCGTGTTAGTGAGTGTTAATGAGTGTTAGTGTGTGTTAGTGCGTGTTAGTGCGTGTTAGTGAGTGTTAGTGCGTGTTAGTGAGTGTTAGTGCGTGTTAGTGAGTGTTAGTGCGTGTTAGTGAGTGTTAGTGAGTGTTAGTGCGTGTTAGTGAGTGTTAGTGCGTGTTAGTGAGTGTTAGTGCGTGTTAGTGAGTGTTAGTGCGTGTTAGTGCGTGTTAGTGAGTGTTAGTGCGTGTTAGTGAGTGTTAGTGCGTGTTAGTGAGTGTTAGTGCGTGTTAGTGAGTGTTAGTGTGTGTTAGTGCGTGTTAGTGAGTGTTAGTGTGTGTTAGTGCGTGTTAGTGAGTGTTAGTGAGTGTTAGTGTGTGTTAGTGTTAGTGAGTGTTAGTGTGTGTTAGTGAGTGTTAGTGCGTGTTAGTGAGTGTTAGTGTGTGTTAGTGTGTGTTAGTGAGTGTTAGTGTGTGTCTGTGGGAACTGAGCAGCTGTCGCACTGTGGTCACATGAGCCTCCTCTCTGTGGTCACATGACTTGGTCTCAGGTATAAAACAGGTGTGTTCTGGTTCCTCAGGTCCACCTTCACCATGAGGACGCTGCTGGCTCTGACTGCGCTGCTCTGTGTGGCTCTGGCCAAGGAAACCTTCCAGGGGTAACACAGGACTTTATATTATTACACTTATTATTTTATACAGGTATGTTAGGAAATGCACGTGGCAAAATAATAATGACATTTTACAATATTTATTTTAAATACTGCATTTCCTAAATGTATTAATTTAATAAATAAAAAGATTTTTTAAATTATGCAGTATTTTTGTACTTAAAATTAAAAGTCTGTTTTTAGAGGATATATAGCACTAAATAAATTATGTATTAAATTAGATTATAAATAAATAATTATATTAAAATTACTTATTAACAAAAGTAATTTAGAAATCACCTACAGATTTCTTTTTTTAATTAATTAATGTTTTAGCACTTTTTTATCAGCTACATTTTCATTATAAAATGTATGCATCTTTATTAAAATTTTTGATAAACCACATTAAAACATACACGCATATTTGTCACGTTTGTATTTTTGTATGCTGTTTTAACATTGGTCTAGCAGCTTCTAGGTTCATTTTGTTTCACCTCTTCTTTATTGACTCCAGTATTCAGTCCACACAGTGTTGTTTGCCCAATTTAATTAGTTTTGTTTTATTGCCTCTCCTGTAACAGGAAGCCGTCTTTAATAAATTCTTGTGTAAAATGTCTTGTGTTATCGACAGTCACCAGGTTTTGAGAATCCAGGCCAACCATGAGTCTCATTTGCCTCTGATCAAGGATCTGGAGGAGATGTTCGACAACCAGGTACAGAAACACTTCCAGAGTCCAGGTGTGAGCTGCCGAGTCTGAAATTTGGCGAGTCAGGAGAAACCAGAATTACTATCACAATATATAAAAAAATACTCCAGGTGTTTTTAAGGAGGTGTGTGGTTTATAAAGTTTGGAGCTGACCTTAAACCTCTCGCTTTGAATTCAGCTTTAGACCAACGTAAACTATTACTATCTAAACATCACACTCTTTGCTTCGCTTTTTTAGATAAATGATTTCATTGTCTGAATCTTTTTTGTGCTTTCTCTGTATAGCAGACATTTTCACACATATTTTAGCAATATACATTTTTTGTGACAGGCAACTGGTAGTTCTAAAGGTTGCCAGGTCTGAAAGTCAAAACCCGCCCAACAGCAACTTAAAACCCACTCAGTGTGCAAAGGATTTTAAACAAAATATTAAAACTGAACATTTTATCCATGATAATGTTCATCTGTCCAATTACTTTTGAACCCCTGATAAAGAGGCAGCTACACATTAAAGTGCTGTAATTCCTAAACCCTTCGTCCCATTTGGACGTGAAACTCCAATTACAGCTGAGAGTCATGCTGAGTAAGCACTACTTATATAACTGTATTTCTAACATGTTATGGTAAAAAGGCTAAAATAGCAAACCTTGTATCAGTGTCCAAATACTTACGGACCTAACTTTAGCACTGACCAACCCACAGACTGTTGTTTTCACCTGTAGCTGTATGTTTATCTATTTATTTTGAAATGACAGCATTAAAATATAGCATGACCCTGAAGCTTGTTGATGGCATAACAATTGTGCAAAAGGCAGTTCATATACATTATCTATTTTCTCAGAAAGGTTAGTGACCCCTGCACCACAATCTGCAGTGGTTCTTGGCTCCATCTAGTGGTGTAACCATGGTAAAACAGCAAGTTTAGCAGACTTTTCCATTTGCATGTGGATAAGTTCTAATTGTTGTTGAAAAAAACACCTCAGGAGCGATCTTGACCGTTGTGACTGTGTTGTAGTTGGACTTCTGGAGAGATGTGAGCGATGTGTCCACTCCCGTCGATATCAGAGTCCCAGCCGAGACCCTGGACCAGGTCAAAGAGTACCTGGACGCCTGGGAGATCAGCTTCGAAGTCATGATTGAAGACCTGCAGGTACTAAAAATCAAAACATAACTTGGTTTTCATAACTTCACAATTGATTTATAATGGTTGATGCTGGAAAGAATGGACAGTCTGCACAACTATGATCATGAAGTTGGTTAATTTTGATTAATAGTTGGGAGTTATTCTGAAGTAAACAGTAAAACCAATAAAATAAATAAGGACTTTGGCCACAGAAAAATATAAATGTCTACATATAACCTTAAAACAATGACAAGAGTGTGACTGCAGAGCGAGATTAATACAGAGGAGAGTTCAAGTCCAAAATGAAAAGTTTGTCTGTGTAGGCCATCCTGGACGAGGAGGAGGAGGAGATGGAGTACGGTGCTCGTTTTGGTGAAGCCAGAAACACTGACAGCTTCGACTACGCCAGATACCACCCCATCTCCGAGGTTCGCTTGGTCTAGGCCTTGTCCATACGTATGTATTTCTGAATGATTCTTCCTTTTATGTTAAGTTCTGGTCTTCTCTTGCAGCTGTACCGTTTCCAGGACATGCTGGTCTCTGAGAACCCGAACCTGGTCAGTAAGCTCGTGATCGGTCGGAGCTACGAGAGACGTGCTCTCAACGTGCTCAAGGTACAACGCTCACACATGAGGCTTACTCTCTTGTACAAAAATGTCATTAATTTGGGCTGCATGCAGTAAATACACAGCAATAATTACCAGAAAAAAATTGGTCATACATTAAAACAAACATTGTTCAGGGTTCTTCGCGACCCCCTTTTGTCGACCGGTAAACAGACATTTTCCCCCAGCTAATCATTTTCCCCCAGCTAATCAAATGTTATCTTACCCCAGCTAGTACCTCATACTGTGCAGTTACTGGTAAGGATACCAGCCAGTCAGGTCTGATATGCGGCAGTGCCATTAGATACAAATTTTATTTATTTTATTTGTTTATTTGAACAGGGACAGTACACATTAATAAACATTTCTGTAAATGCGCCAGTGTTAGCTACAGAGCTAGCTTTCAACTGTTGTCCCTGGGCAAGGTGTAAAATGCCGGCAAAGTGAAAACAACCAACAAACATCAAAGGTTAGTGCATAAAAATACAAATAAAAACACCAAATTAGTAAAAGTTAGTGAACTGCATAAAAGCTCACACACGTTAACACACGGCAAAGCAACATTCAGCAGTAGACAGACACTGCCCATGCACCATAAGCAACAGTGACATGACATGAGACAAAGATGTCATGTCAAATCTTATCTACTTTACATCTAGCCAGTCATATACCAGAGTCCGCCCCCCGAAAGAGGTAAACTTCCGTGACGTTATGCGTAGTAGGTCACTATATTAGATGGAGTTCCCTGCGCAGTGACGTGATCACAATGGCAGCCACAACAAGCCCTCGCCTTCCGATGTTGGGCAATGGTAAAAACAGCTGGGCATCCGTCGCAATTCAGATTGTTACGTGTATTTGCTGGAGAGTTGTAAATAAATCATTTTGTCACAAATGCATGGGGCCTCAGATTATGAAAAACTACAGAGAATAACCGGATTACGGTATCTCAACAGCATGGTGTTTTATACATCAAAATATTGCCCAGAAATACTCAGAAAGGCCGTTTTCAGGTAGGGAAATACAAAAAATTGTCCACACCAGTGGAGGGGGCAAACCCCCCTCCCAGTGTGATGCCTGAGGGGGCTTCGCGCCCTCGGATTGGACGCTACGTGCGCAATGTTTATTAACATCTCCAATACGGACAATTTTATTTTTCTTTGGCGGGAACCCTGTTGTTGCCAGAGAAGTTAACTAGCTTTCCTTGGTTTAGTAATTTCTGTGTGCCACACCAAGAAAGACAGAGATGCATAGGTATTTGCAAAGTAGAGGACATCCACAACTAATTTGGTTCTAAATGGGGAAAAAAGCCTTTTGTTTTTATGCTCCCCACAAATGGAATAACATTCAAAGACATCTTAGACTGGACACACTGGTGTCTCTCTCACACTTTAAAGCGCTGGTGGCTGATATACAGCAAGTATGAATGTACTTGTTTTAAAAATTAATGTTAGACTGTTCCTATTGTATGTGTTATATTTAAAATTGTTACTTACTTGTATTGCATTTTTGTGTAAAGACAGGGCTGCCCATGAAAAAGAGAGTCCTGTATAAATAATGATAAAAAAATAAAAATGTGGTTAGTAGTTTTAAATACAAATCCTCATTAGAATTTTTTTTCTTGGATGTTTAACCATTGACAGACTAGCTAAAAATCCAAATTATAAGCTGTTTTTTAAATAGTCCCGTTCTGCAACATAAGTGAAGAGTAGTTCTCCTGTGGTGACCTTGTTCTGTATTTTTTTCTCAGTTCAGTACCGGAGGCACTAACCGTCCCGCCATCTGGATCGACACTGGGATCCACTCCAGAGAGTGGGTCACTCAGGCCAGCGGCGCCTGGTTTGCCAAGCAGGTACTGACTCTGTTTCCCATAAGAAATAATTGAAAATGTTACTTTATTTAGTCAAAAATACCTACTACTACTAAATACTTGTCTAATGACCTATATACTAAAATGTAGGTAAACCTTTAGATATTCATGTCAGTGGAAGAGGAAACATCTACAAAGTACTTTTACCGTTTCTTCTTCTTCATCATCTCTCAGGTTGGTTTCAACCCTGGTGACCAAACTGATGAGGCTTCTCCATCTCGATCTGTGCTTTGTTAGTGCTAGCGTTGACTTTAGTGTTTTCTCCAGTGTTTCCAGCACTGTCCAGCCATCTTGTTCTAGGTCTTCCTCTGCCTCTCTTGCCTTCCAGTGTCCAGTGTGTAGAAACTCAGCCTGTTCCTCTCTGTTATATTCAGCAGAGATGTCTTTGCTTGCATTTCATTCAGCACGCATTGGTTTGTTTTCTTCCATGGAATGCACAGGAGCCTGCGCCACATCCATATTTCAAAATACTCTGTTCTTCTTGTTTGCCTTTTTTATAGTTTAACTCTCTTCCATAAGTCACCACTGGAAAGCCCATTGTCTGGACTAAACTGATCTTGATCAATCCTCAAACATTTTTATCTTTCTTTATATCTGCTGGCCTGCTCATGGTTGTTCTTCCCATTCCTGAGTCTTCTTCATATTTCTCCTTCACAGCTCGCATCCTGGTAGATCACGCTGTCATGAAAGTTGAAGTTCTCGACAATCTCCAACATTTCCTCTATGTCATCCTATTTTCATAATCTCATAATGTTTTCTTTACATTAGGCCTCAGTCTTGCTGCTTCACTTGCAGTTTTTACATTTTCAGTCTTCCAAGATCATCTTTGCTACTAGCCACAAGAGTTCAACAGTTCCAAATTGTGTTCTAACTGTAGCCTCCAGGCCTGTGTAGCGTTTTTCTTTTTGACAAGAACAACCCGGTGGTACTCCCATGACTCTCATATACTTCCATAACTTATTGTGATCTCTACACAGTCATAAGCTTTGCTGCAGTAAATGAAACAGAAGTACAAAAGTTTGTTATTCTCTTGCTCTCTCCATGACCTACTTTTACTGTGGATCCAACAAAATCTGCATTTGCACAGCTTTAATATTTTGAATTTGATGTACTAAAATATATATATTCTTCAGATTGTCAAAGAATATGGCAAAGACCCTGCTATCACTGCCATCCTCAACAAAATGGACATCTTCCTGGAGATCGTCACCAACCCCGACGGATACGCCTTCTCCCACTCCTCCGTAAGTTTCTCATGCACAAACACAACCTTAAAGGTCAGGACGACTCGGTTTAATAAAGTGAAATGTAATATAACATATTTGTGGTCCTGTTTACAGAACCGTATGTGGCGTAAGACGAGGAAGCCCAACCCTGGCTCCAGCTGTGTGGGAGTGGACCCCAACAGGAACTGGGACGCTGGATTTGGAGGTGAACACAATAACTTTGGACTAAATACAGACTTTGACAGGTCTAA
Source organism: Bostrychus sinensis (assembly GCA_020698575.1). Classification (NCBI taxonomy): domain Eukaryota; kingdom Metazoa; phylum Chordata; class Actinopteri; order Gobiiformes; family Eleotridae; genus Bostrychus; species Bostrychus sinensis. The sequence continues at coordinate 2,441,625 of CM036251.1, forward strand.
CCCAGGTTCTTCTGTATCCCTGTCCCAGGTCCTGGAGCCAGCAGTAACCCCTGCTCTGAGACTTACCGGGGGCCCAGTGCTCACTCTGAGTCTGAGGTGAAGGCCATCGTGGACTTCGTGAAGAGCCATGGAAACATTAAGGAGTTCATCTCCATCCACGCCTACTCCCAGATGCTGATGTACCCCTATGGATACACCAGGACCCCGACCAAGGACCAGGCTGAACTGGTACTAAACACTCCACACCACACAAGACAAAACCAGAAAATGCATAACATATTCTGTAGTTCAGCGACTACAGGGTTCTTCAGAATCCTTGCATGCACAGTAAACAATCTACCACACACTTGCTCTGCCTGATGGACCCTAGATCCTTTTCTTAGGCCTCTGCTTGAAAATGACATGCCCAAAATAAAATGAGTAAATATCTCATGAGTACTACATATATACCTTCAATTCAATTCAAAGTTTATTTATATAGCACATAAAAAAAAAAAAAAAAACCTCAGTTGACCAAAGTGCTTTACAAGAGAAAATACAAATAAAACCAACACCAGGAAACACTGAAATAAGATAAATAATAGTAACAAGTAGGGCAGGGCAATAAATAGATTTTTTTGATTAATTTGAATTTGTAGTGCAGGTCGATTTGTTTGAATAAAAATCAATCAATAAAAAAAAAAAAAGTTCACCACCGGCGCTCTGGGCTCCCGTAGTTCATAGTGGGCTAGGCCCGCGCGCCCTCCCTCCACGCACCCTCCCTCCACGCACTAGAGGTCCACAAACAACATGGCAGCGAGCAGAGAAAAACTCGTTCCTAAGAAAGGCACAGTGTCGTCAGTTGTGTGGAAATGGTTCGGGTTTGCGGCGTCAGACAGAGCACAAACAGCGCCCCGCTGCAAAGTCAGTCCCTGTTCCGAGCAGAGCAGCTTCTCTCTCTCTCAGCAGCAGCGCTCCGGTAATGCGCGCCGGAGGCCGGGCTGAGCCACAAACAAAGCAGCATGGAGGTGCGGCACACTCATAGACATAGTGGCACGGAGTTGTGACGCGGAGGCGCAGCGCGGATGACAGAGGTGCGGTGCCGAAGATGGGCGCACACATAAACAGAGCGGCACGAAGGAGCAGCGCGGAGGTGGAGCGCACGAGGTTGCAGGTGCTCTCCAGCAGCAGCGCATGTGGCTGGGACTGAAGGAGACGAACGCAGTACTTCCTAGTTTTGACTGGTGTCTGGTCTGCTGTCTGCGTTGCCATGGTGATATAGTTGCCTAAAAAGTTGAATGGGCAGCGTATTTAGACAACAATGAAGTTTGAGGTCATTGTTCTTTAAATGTTAATGTTGCAGGCTAATAACCTTCCTGAAAACCTATAGCACAGCAAACTTCCTCTGTTTTTTAATGACTGGATGTTCTACAGCACACAACAGGAATCACCAAAGAAGATCTGAGTGGAACAGAATCAGAGGCAGTGTAACAGCCCAAAAAAACAGCCTAATAACACGACAATATAATTTTTAAAAGTAGGTACGTTTGGCCTGTTCAAATACAGGTGTTTTTAATTAGATTAATTACCACCTCATACATGTTTACAAACAAATTTTGTTAGTTTTTACAGTTCTAACTAATATTTTAAAGAAAAAGCATAAGTAACATGTGAATTATAGACAAAAAAATAAATAAATCACAACTTTTAGCGCAACGTCTCAGAAAATCCCCTGCAAAATCACAGGGCCTTCTCTTCTATTTGACTTGTCTGATTGCACTTTAAGGAAATCAATGCAATAAAGCTAAACTTGTTTTGGACAATGTCTCTGTTGTCTTCAGTTTGATTTTAAGTGGGAGAAAAAATTGTTTTTAAATCGTAAATCAAATTTTTTGTGAAAAAATCTGAGATTTTTTTTTTCAGGCCATATCGCCCAGCTCTAGTAAGAAGTTAAAAAGTAAAAGCAGGCAAACCAAGGTCTCCTGCTTAACAGGAGCCAGACGCCAGTGAGAACAGGAGGGTTTTCAGTAACTCCTTGAAGTGTCTCAAAGACTGGGCAGCTCTCACTCACAGAGGCGGGCTGTCCCACAGCTGAGAGTGCTCTACCCCTCTGGTTTTGAGCCTGGCCCTGGGAATGTCTAACGGCAGCAGAGACGTGGACCTCAGGGCTCTGGATGGAGTGTGGACTCAGATAAATAAGATGGTGCCAACCCATTCAGACTTTTAAAAACAAATAACATTTTAAATGAATTCTAAAATGAACTGGTCTAGGAGTTTTAAGCAAAATGTATATGAAAAATAGAGAGCAAAGAGAAAGTCTTATTAATTTGCATATGGCACATTGACTTTGGGTCTAAACACTGCTTCTCCTGTTCCTGGTGGGACTGGAACCCCTTTGCTTTATTCTCTGCTCTGTCTCTCTGATTGGGTTTTTGTTTTCCAAAGGTGATTCGTACTAAAGCAGTTCTGTGTGTCTTTAATTCATGGTCATTTTTTCTGCTCCAGTCCAGAGATCAAAGTAATTAGTGCAAACCTTTGAAATGTAAAAAAGTAAAGGCGCTTGTATTCGATTTTTGTGTTTTTGCTTTTTTCAGCACGCTCTAGCTCAGAGGGCTGTCACCGACCTGGCCTCTCTGTACGGAACCAGATACAGATACGGCAGCATCATCAACGTCATCTGTGAGTTCAAACAGCACCACAAACGTCCCTTTTCCTCACATTTAAACCAGTGTTTTTCTTGTGTTTACATACTCAATATTCCTCCTGCGTTCCAATGTGATAATAACATCTCTGTTCTCAGTTAAACTCATTAAATCATTCCTCTTTCCTCCCGCAGACCAAGCCAGTGGTGGCACCATCGACTGGACCTACAACCAGGGCATTAAGTACTCGTACACCTTCGAGCTCAGAGACACTGGACGTTACGGGTTCCTGCTCCCGGCCAATCAGATCATCCCCACGGCTTCGGAGACGTGGCTGGCCCTGAAGACGCTTATGACCCACGCCAAGAACAACTCCTAAAGACGGTTAAAGGGTCTCAGACTAAAACCATGTCATTACAGCCAGTGTTAATGAGAAACAAACCCCTCAAATAAAATATGTGAATTAAAACTGCGGTGTCCCTTATTTATACACAGGGCTTGATATTAACACGAGCCAAATCTGGGTGGATTTTCATTTTGGCTGTTAACAAGTTGACTCCCACCAGCCACTGCAGCCAGTGTGATGATAGTCTACATATAGTCATATTCACTCTGTCTTCACACAAAAAATATCACAGAGGTATGTCATTTGTTTTCTAGTGACATCTGAGCTCTAAGATGTTTTTCTAACAACAATTTTTAGTGTAGCAGTGTTTAGGTGTATGAAATTAAATGAAATATAAAAAAATGCCTGAGCAAAAGTTTGGGCATCTTTATAAGTTTGCTGATTTGAATGCATGTAACTTCTCAAGATGGATTACTTGCAACACAAAACTTGATAGATTCGTTAGTTAAGCCTTGAACTTCATAGACAGGTGCATTCAATAATGAGAAAAGGTATTTAAGGCGGTAATCAGGGGAAAAGGTATTTAAGGTGGGCATCAGGAAATGAAAGGACACAGGCAAAGCTGATGTTAAGGCCAGATGTGGCAGGCCAAGAAAATATACCAGAGAGACACAGGCGAGGAATGGTGAGAATGGTTAAAGACAACCCACAGATCACCTCCACAGACCTACAACATCATCTGCTGCAGATGTTTCTGTGCATGGGTCAACAATTCAGAACAGCTGTATGGGAAGGCAAAAGCTCATTTACACAAAGCCAGATTCATTTTGGAATAACGTGGTGTAGACTGACAAACCCTCCTCTCTGTGGTCACATGACCCTCCTCTCTGTGGTCACATGACTTGGTCCAGTTCCTAAATGGCTTTTTATTTGATCATTTGTAGCTTTTACAATTCAGCCAATATGTGCAGTTTTGACTTGGTTTCCTACGGTCTATATAGCACCTTTTCATGCTTGACACCCAAATAATAATAATAATAAAAATCATTATTTTGCAGACAAAGCGCACTACAGCAGATACAGCTAGGCCTATAGTTTCACGTTGTTTTTTTGTTTTTTTACCTTTGGAGCTGGACTTTTTTCAGGTCCAAAGTGCCCCCTCCTGCAGTCCTCCTGCTGTCCTCCTGCAGTCCTCCTGCAGTCCTCCTGCATGTCCTCCTGCTGTCCTCCTGCAGTCCTCCTGCTGTCCTCCTGTCCTCCTGCAGTCCTCCTGCAGTCCTCCTGCAGTCCTCCTGCAGTCCCCCTGCTGTCCTCCTGCAGTCCCCCTGCAGTCCTCCTGCAGTCCTCCTGCAGTCCTCCTGCTGTCCTCCTGCAGTCCTCCTGCAGTCCTCCTGCTGTCCTCCTGCAGTCCCCCTGCTGTCCTCCTGCTGTCCCCCTGCAGTCCCCCTGCAGTCCTCCTGCAGTCCTCCTGCTGTCCTCCTGCTGTCCCCCTGCAGTCCTCCTGCAGTCCTCCTGCAGTCCTCCTGCAGTCCTCCTGCAGTCCCCCTGCTGTCCCCCTGCTGTCCCCCTGCTGTCCTCCTGCAGTCCTCCTGCAGTCCTCCTGCTGTCCTCCTGCTGTCCTCCTGCTGTCCTCCTGCTGTCCTCCTGCAGTCCCCCTACAGTCCTCCTGCAGTCCTCCTGCTGTCCTCCTGCTGTCCTCCTGCTGTCCTCCTGCTGTCCTCCTGCAGTCCCCCTGCAGTCCTCCTGCTGTCCTCCTGCAGTCCTCCTGCTGTCCTCCTGCTGTCCTCCTGCTGTCCTCCTGCAGTCCCCCTACAGTCCTCCTGCTGTCCTCCTGCTGTCCCCCTGCAGTCCTCCTGCAGTCCTCCTGCTGTCCCCCTGCAGTCCTCCTGCTGTCCTCCTGCAGTCCCCCTGCTGTTCCCCTGCTGTCCCCCTGCTGTCCCCTGCTGTCCTCCTGCAGTCCTCCTGCAGTCCTCCTGCAGTCCCCCTGCTGTCCTCCTGCTGTCCCCCTGCAGTCCTCCTGCTGTCCCCCTGCAGTCCTCCTGCAGTCCTCCTGCTGTCCTCCTGCTGTCCCCCTGCAGTCCTCCTGCAGTCCTCCTGCAGTCCTCCTGCAGTCCCCCTGCAGTCCCCCTGCTGTCCCCCTGCTGTCCCCCTGCAGTCCTCCTGCAGTCCTCCTGCTGTCCTCCTGCAGTCCTCCTGCAGTTCTCCTGCTGTCCTCCTGCTGTCCTCCTGCAGTCCCCCTGCAGTCCCCCTACAGTCCTCCTGCTGTCCTCCTGCAGTCCTCCTGCTGTCCTCCTGCAGTCCCCCTGCAGTCCCCCTGCAGTCCTCCTGCTGTCCTCCTGCTGTCCTCCTGCAGTCCTCCTGCTGTCCTCCTGCAGTCCCCCTGCAGTCCCCCTGCAGTCCTCCTGCTGTCCTCCTGCAGTCCCCCTACAGTCCTCCTGCTGTCCTCCTGCAGTCCTCCTGCTGTCCTCCTGCAGTCCCCCTGCAGTCCCCCTGCAGTCCCCCTGCAGTCCTCCTGCTGTCCTCCTGCAGTCCTCCTGCTGTCCTCCTGCTGTCCTCCTGCTGCTCACTTCTCTCTCCCTTATATGACTATCAAGAAGGTTATGGGAAGTAATTAACTTGTTGTTGGTCACTTTTCAAGTAAAACATCATTGATTCAATCTGAAAACACTGCATGTTGTCGCTGATAGCGTTAATTAGCCACATGTATATTTAACAGTCTATATTTAACATCATTAACGTTGTAAGATTTTAGTGGTTTGTATCTCAGTGAGTCCTGGGCCGATCTACATGAAACAAACACTGTGAGGAAGCAAAAAGTCTGCTCTGTCAGGACTATCGGGTCTCTGTATTCTTCTTCTGTCCTGCGTGCCCTCCCCCTGCCTTAGTGCCCCGTCCCCTGCCTGGTGTCACAGAGAGAGAGAAAGAGAGACAAACACCCGGCTGCTGACAGGACCCAACTCTGTGAACTGGCTCTCTGTGACTGACCCATAACTTGTGTTAATGCGCGTTAAAATAATCATTGGTGTTAATTAATTAATGCGTTAACGCGATAACGCGTTAATGTGCCCAGCCCTACTTATTATTTAAAGTGCATATGACAGGTTAGACCACATTTCACCAATGAGAAAATCTTGGTATCTATGATTTTGGTGAAAATTCATATTTCCTAGCCTCTAGCTTAAAACTAGGAGACATTTTTTCTGAGAAATTTTACTTCTGTGATGAGAGTGGCCAAGATCTGTGACATCATGAGAGAGAACAAGCTACAGCTATACAGTTATACTGTATAATCCATAAGAGACCATGGGCTCGGGTCTCCAGCTTCTAGCATTTTCTCTGCTTCTAAAGTGATCGTGTAGTGGTAAATTACATTTATCTGCATTTTTACAGAGCATATTACAAGAGCATTTTAACATTTATGTAAAAATATGTAAAATAATGTAACAGTGAACAGTGTAATAACAGTATAGTGCAAAACAGTTATAGCAATAAAACATTTAACATTTACATTTTGAGCCTACCTGGTACAAAAGACAAACACACAACCTCCATGATTGTGTGTGGCAACTGCAAGCTCGGGTCTGCAAGCAAACAACAGCACAATCAAGTTACTATCAGCACCACACTGAGCAGTAATAAGCTAGCCCGCCAGCTAGCGCTAGCTTAGCATGCTAACAGACGTGAATCTAATCCACAAAGTTGTCATTTGGACACAGAAACGGTTGTAGCTTATAAACTACATTCTAGTAGTGCTTATATGCAAGTTAGAGGCTTATCACAGAGTCAACAACAGGATTCAGACTATTTTATATCCATTTTGCGTTTAGCCCAGGCTCAGCATTTTCTCTGCTGGGGGCACGTGAAGCGCGCCTGAACGACCCCTGACCTGCAGTTGCCTACAATAACCAGCAGGTGGCGCTAATTGACAGCCAGCACATCAGTTTTGGTGAAATTCATTAACATTTTCATCTCTGTTACATGTGCACTCATGCAACAGGCCTTTTTCCTCATTGCTCAACCTGCCACTCCAAGACAAATTTTCTACTATTAGGATTGTTCAGTTTTTGGTGTAAGCATCAAAGAGGACGATGATTCAGAAGTATAATCAAGTCAGAAGGTTTATTTTAGTATCACACAGGTAAGGTAACAACAGCTGTGCCCCGCTGAAAGCCGTCCACAAAGGAGTGGTCACAGTTTTTATATTATGTATGACAATGTATGACGATCGCTGCATATCATTATATTGTTTTCTTCAAGAAACTCCCGTGCCTCGACCAGGACACAGAGTTCTCATTTCTGCAGTGCATTATCTTCGTTATCTTCAGGAGCGTCCCACGCAACGGCAGGGAGCCCCCACCTGTAACCTGGAGTTTCCTAACTTTGTAACCAGCTCATTATTGTGCACTTTTGCAAATGCACAATGAACCTAATTGCAGAGTGACCTTTAGAGTGAAAGGAGAAAAACATCCTTTAGAATGAAAATATTCTTACTAATATTGAAGCGTTTATTAACCTTAGCTGTAGTACATCAAAATATAACTTCAGTGGTAATACGCAAAGCTATATGTAGAAATATTCAACACTACTATTTTTATATTAGTGGTTTAAAATCAGTGGTAAAATGTAACAAAGTAAAAGTACTTAATTATTTACGCACAGACTACGTAAGACTTAATCTGCCTTAGTTTTCATCTCCCTTGCTTTCTGTAACTTGGGAATGAACTTTTTTTTTTTTTTTTTACAAATAGCACAGCTGTTTACTGTTCCTTTGACTGTTTGCATCTGATTTGTTACACAAATAAACCACATGCATATTTAATGGGGCACTAAGTTTTTATGCGCCATGTTGATACTTTTTTTTACAGGAACAACACCTCCCCATCAGAGTAAGGTTTACATTAAAATGTAGAGTTTTGTGTAGACTTTTTCTGTATAATACTGACAAATGTTACTGTAAAACTCACACTTACACAAGGATTATGAAAGCAGATTAATTATGAATTAGAAAAAAATTAAAACCTGTCATACGTTTAAAATGTATTAAATTAAATTATAACTATACTAGGGCCTATATTAAAAATACGTATTCATAAAATTAATTTAGTAATCATAGATTTAATAACATTTTATTTTATTTTATTTTTTTTTTGCATCAGTACTTTCAGTGTTCTCTGGTATGTTTATGTATATTTTAAAAAAATATATTCTGTATATTTGTTACATTTTTATTTTTGTATACTGCTTTAACTTGTGCGGTCCAGCAGTTTCAAAGTCCAGTATATTCCACCTCTTCTTTATTGACTCGCAGTATTCAGTGCACGCCGTGTTGTTTGCCCAATTTAATTAGTCTTGTTTTATTGCCTCTCTTCTGTAACAGGAAGCCGTCTTTAGTAACGAGTCTGTTGCAGTGCGGTGTTGGTGGTGTTGAGTAAATTCTTGTGTAAAATGCTGTGTAAAACTCTTGTGTCATCGACAGTCACCAGGTTTTGAGAATCCAGGCCAACCATGAGTCTCATTTGCCTCTGATCAAGGATCTGGAGGAGATGTTCCAGGTACAGAAACACTTCCAGAGTCCATGTGTTATCTCAAGATTCAAAATTTGGCGAGCCAGCGAGGAGAAAAGGAATTATCACAAAACTAAAAATCAAGTGTTAAGGAGGCGTGTTGATGAAGACATTTTATATTCTTACTTTATCCATACCACGCAGATTTGGCCTAACCTGTCCAGACAGCCGCTCCTACTTTCTTTTCAAAATCAGGAGAGTCTTGTTCTTCAGTTTTCACTCGGTGGATCTGGACCTGACCTATCACAGCCGTTTATCTGCAGCACATCTTACAAATACGGAAGATAATCTCCTCTCAGAAATAACCAAGATGGCTGTGGCTTATACAGAGTGAATGTAATAACTTCTCTGACCTGATTAACGGCGTTAAGTGCTTTTCTTCCTTTCCTTTCCTGTTTTTCTTCATCACATTTCCATTACTTTCTTTGTACAACTGGCTTCTGCTGCTGTCCCCGTTCAGAAATAAAGACAGAGCTGCTCAGAATACGGCATATTCTGGTGTTTTATAGCAAAACCGACAACAATACTCCAGGTTTGTTTGGGTCAGCGGCACTGCTTGCCCTTCTTTTCTCTGATTGGTTACTCTGCCTGTGATTGTTCTGCGCATAGAAATGTAATTCAGACCATGAGGTTCCAGACTAACTTCTTTGTATAGAACATGAAGAGTTTTTCTGACCGGACAGTGACAGATCCCATTCTGAGTTTACACAAAATCTATGGAGGCACTTGACTTTATTTAGTCCAACAAAGTCTCCTACTACTAAATATTTGTGTAGTGTAGTTTTGACCTGAAATCATTTCAGTGCAAGAGGAAACATCTACATTGTACTTTTACCATGGATCCTATAAAATCTGGATATGCTCAACTTTAATATTTTGAGTTTGACATACAAAATGATGTCTAAATCTTCTCCAGATTGTCAAAGATTATAGGAAAGACACCGCTATCACTGCCATCCTCAAAAAAGAAAAAAAAAAGGACATTTTCCTGGAGATTGTCACAAACCCTGATGGATACACCCACTCCTCTGTGAGTCAACGATGTTTAGACCCATATCCACTAAACTGCTTAAAATCCTTTAGGGCTGTTTAAATGAAGACTGATACACCGACAGACATTCCTCTGAGAGTTTCTCTTTCAAACACTTCTACATCATCTATACAGGCCATACAGGCTGGTCTAATAATCAGTAATAAACCAGAACTAAACTAGGATTATTTCAGGACTTAACGAAGACTAAACCAGGATTAAACTAGAACTAAACCAAGTACATGTACACTGCAATGAATCTACCTGCTGGTTTAATAAAAACTCAAGACTAAACTAGACTCTGTAACTTAATAATGTAGCGTGCATTATAATGTGGTCCTGTTTTCAGAGCTGTATGTGGCGTAAGACGAGGAAGCCCAACCCTGGCTCCAGCTGTGTGGGAGCCTGTCTGAGTCTGTAGTTTTCTTCATGTTATAAATAGAGTATATTTTATTGGATGGTACAGAGGTAGTGTCACTTCCAGGGCCGGCTGCTCTGAGCCCTGCTGCTCTCTCGGACGGACGCTGAGGAACTCTGTCTGCTCCTGGCACTGGAGGCTTTAGACGGAGAACTGACCGACGACATGCGGCTGGACATTCGACCTGGAGAAGGAGGAGGAGAAAAACAGGAAGAAAATGTCACGCTGCTGCAGATACAAACTGTTGTCATGGGGCTCAACAGCACAGAATGGATAATGGACACATGTTTACAAAAATAACTACATTACATGCTATATAACTAAAACATTAGTCTCAAAAACTCACAATAGCAAACAACATATCAGCTGTTGAAACTGAAGCACTTGGGTAAACTGCCAATTGATTAGAAGTAAATATGGACAGAGACTTTCCATCCTGCAAAACAACATCCAAAATGTGTGGAACAATTTCAGAAAAATGTTCACATTTTTCACCAATCTTCTGCTTATTTCCCGTTCAGAGTCACAGGGGACTGGAGCCTCTCCCAGGAACTATGGGCCTTAGGCGAGGTAAACCCTAGACCAGTGGTTCCCATAAAATATGTGTGGGAATGTCTGGGGCAGCCAGAGGTGCTCTACATTTAAAGCAATTTTTAGCCAACACTCTGTGGTTTTTTCATAGAAATCTGTGGGGAAACATGACATAGGCTTTTGAATACAGTGAAGTATCACAGTTGGGGGTCAGTGAGGGGATTGTCTGATTTTTAAGGGGTCTGCGGCACTCTTGAGTTTGAGATAGGTTGCCTTATCCCTTCTTTTTCTTCCACATATTCCTGTTAGGGGCCCCGGGTGACTGGAGCCTATTCCTAATAACAATGGGCGTGAGGGCCTCAGACACAGACAGACGAACATTTACTCTCACAGTCATACTCTATGCTGCATGCAGACTCTCCAGTTCACCTGTACATACATGTGTTTGGACAAAGGTGGGAGGAAGAGGAGAGAACCCACATACTGCAAATTTCATTTGAATTTCCCAAACGAGACTTTAAATTTGTAGCTCAGTGCCTCCAAAATCATACTTACAAAGCCAGTAATCTGAGGACTAGGGCTGGGTACTGTTAAACAATACCTTTGTGGTATGGAAAGAAAAGTTACAAACTACTGGTATCGAAAAAATAACTTTTATTCAATACCAAGTTTCAATCCCTAGTGGGACCTTTAATGTTTCTTTGTATGAATCAAATAACACAGAATAAATCATGCAAACTACTGGTTTTAACTTTAACTAAGGATTTTGATCCAAAAATGTCTTTTATTCAATAATATTGAGTTTTATGATTGTAGAAGATGAATTAGTTCACCATAGGTATCAGAAAAATATATCGCTCAGGTACCAATGTCTTTTAAGAACTGAAATGAGTAGAACTGACCTAGTAGTAGTAGTTCTAGTAGTAGTAGATTAGTAGTAGGTAGTAGTAACAGCAACAGTAGTAGCAGTAGGAAAAACAATACTAACAACAGTTGTACCAGTAGTCATAACAGTAAAATTGTAGTACTAGTTGTAGTAGTAGTAATAGTAGCAGCAGAGGCAGTGACAGTAGCTGTAGCAGTAGTAGTAGTAGTAGTTGATGTAGTTGTAGTAGTAGTAGTAGCAGTAGGAACAGTTGTAGCAGTAGTCGTAGTAAAATTGCCTGGTCTTGTACTGGTCTTAGTAGTAGTAGCAGTAGAACAGTAGTAGTAGTAATAGTAATAGAGGCAGTGGTAGCAGGTGCTAGTTGTAGTAGTAGTAGCAGTATTAGTAGTGATAAGTAGAAGCAGCAGCAAGTAGTAGTAGTAACAGGCGTTTAGAAGCTGTAGCAGTAAAATTAAAGTAAAAGTATAGTCTTATAGTAATTGCAAGAAGTTGCAGTAGAGCAGTAATGGTAAAGGTAATAGAAGCAGTAGTACATGGTTCAGCAGTACTAGTTGTAGAAGTAGTAGTAGTAATAGTAGCAGCTATGGTTGTGCCAGTAGTAGTAGTAGTAGTAGCAGTAACAGTTGTAGTAGAAAAATAGGAACTACTGGTCTTACTAATGGTAGCAGTAAAGCAGTAGTAGTAAAAGTATAAGATCCAGGTGCAGTAGTACTAGTAGCAGTAGCAGTAGTAGTAGTAGCAGTAGTAGTAGTAGCAGTAGTAGTAGCAGTAGTAGTAGTAGTAGTAGTAGTAGCAGTAGTAGTAGCAGTAGTAGTAGCAGTAGTAGTAGTAGTAGTAGTAGCAGTAGTAGTAGTAGCAGTAGTAGTAGCAGTAGTAGTAGTAGTACTAGCAGCAGTAGCAGTAGTAGTAGTAGTAGTAGTAGTAGTAGCAGTAGCAGTAGTAGCAGTAGTAGTAGTAGTAGTAGTAGTAGTAGCAGTAGTAGTAGTAGCAGTAGCTGAGTACATGTTTTGAGGACTTTTTCCACTTCTGCCTGTTCCTTATTTTATCTCAGAGCTCTCTGTGAACAGGTCCTGTGCTCCTCACCTCAGTATCACTCTGTGTTTTTGTTTGTAACTGAGCAGTCGTTGCTCTGTGGTCACATGACCCTCCTCTCTGTGGTCACATGAGCCTCCTCTCTGTGGTCACATGACTTGGTCTCAGGTATAAAACAGGTGTGTTCTGGTTCCTCAGGTCCACCTTCACCATGAGGACGCTGCTGGCTCTGACTGCGCTGCTCTGTGTGGCTCTGGCCAAGGAAACCTTCCAGGGGTAACACAGGACTTTATATTATTACACTTATTATTTTATACAGGTATGTTAGGAAATGCACGTGGCAAAATAATAACATTTTACAATATTTATTTTAAATACTGCATTTCCTAAATGTTTTAGGTTAATTTAAAAAATGTATTTTTAAATATTATATTATGTAATATTTTTGTACTTATATTATATGTCATATTTTAAATATTTGTGTATTTTAGAGGATATATAGCACAAAATAAATTATGTATTAAATTAGATTATAAATAAATAATTATATTAAAATTACTTATTAACAAAAGTAATTTAGTAATCATCTATAGATTTATTTTTTAATTACAGTTAATTAAAATAAAGTTAATTCATGTTTTGGCACTTTTTGCATTTTTTCTTTTTTGCATCAGTACTTTCAATTGTCTCTGAAATATTTGGTGTATTTTTGAAATTAACGTCAGATTATAAAATATAGTAAACATTAAATTCTATAGTTGACATATTTCAAAGCTACATTTTCATTATAAAATGTATGTAGCTTTATTCAAATATTTGAGAAGCCACATTAAAACATACATGCATATTTGTTACGTTTGTATTTTTGCATGCTGTTTTATCATTGGTCTAGCAGCTTCTAAGTTCTTTTTGTTTCACCTCTTCTTTTTGGACTCACAGTATTCAATGCACGCCGTGTTGTTTCCCAATTTAATTAGTCTTGTTTTATTGCCTCTCTTCTGTAACACAAAGCCATCTTTAGTAATGAGTCTGTTGCAGTGCGGTGTTGGTGGTGTTGAGTAAATTCTTGTGTAAAATGTTGTGTAAAACGGTCTTGTGTCATCAACAGTCACCAGGTTTTGAGAATCCATCCCACAAATGAGACTCATTTGCCTCTGATCAAGGATCTGGAGGAGATGTTCGACAACCAGGTACAGAAACACTTCCAGAGTCCATGTGTTAGCTGCCGAGTCTGAAATTTGGCGAGCCAGCAAGGAGAAAACAGAATTATCACAAAAATAGAAAAATACTCCAGGTATTTTTAAGGAGGCGTGTGGTTTATAAAGTTTGGAGCTGACCTTATATGACCTTTATTGTCTGAATCTTTTTTGTGCTTTCTCTGTATAGCAGACGTTTTCACACATATTTTAGCGATATACATTTTTTGTGACAGTGACTGGTAGCTCTTAAGGTTGCCAGGTCTGAAGGTCAAAACCCACCCAACAGCAACTTAAAACCCACTCAGTCTATGAAAATACTGTGCGACTGCAATTTCCACTGCATTCTGACTCTAAAGGAGCTGAAAGGAGCGCTCCTCTGGTGACACGGACCCCCCCTCCCCTCAGACAGAGATGTGCTGATTTGGCTTCACTGTGTTGGGTTTAAAGATTTGTCATTCAAAATCTAGCTCTTTAGCCTATCATTCACATAATCTGTTATATAATAATATGTGCTTAAAGTGCAGACTCTCAGCTGTGGTTTGAGAGAATTCACGTCCAAATGGGACGAAGGGTTTAGGAATTACAGCTTTTTAATGTGTAGCTGCCTCCTTTTTCAGGGGCTCAAAAGTCAACTGGACAGATGCCATCCATCCATCTTCTTACACTTTATCTGGGGCCGGGTCACGGAGGCAGCAGTCTAAGCAGGGACACCCTGACATCCCTCTCCTCGGACACTTCCTCCAGCTCCTCTGGAGGAACCCCAAGGCGTTCCCAGGCCAGCTCAGAGATACTTAAACTCCTCAACTTGAGGCAGGAGCTCTCCTCCGACCTGGAGAGGGCAAGCCACCCTATTCCGGTCGAGAACCATGGCCTCGGACTTGGAGGTGCTGATTCTCATCCCAGCCGCTTCACACTTGGCTGCAAACCGTCCCAGCTTCATCAACTCTCCTGGTTTGATGAAGCCAACAGGACAACATCATCCGCAAAAAGCAGAGATGAAATCCTGTGGTCCCTAAACCAGACTCCCTCCGGCCCCTGGCGGCACGTAGAAATTCTGTCCATAAAAATAATGAACAGAACCGATGACAAAGGGCAGCCCTGCCGGAGTCCAACATGCACTGGGAACAGGTCCGACTTACAACCGGCAATGCGAACCAAGCTCCTGCTCCGGTTGTACAGGGATCGGACAGAATCTGAGGTTTGATTATCGGCCGAATTTTCCTCTCCAGTTCCTGGAATAGACTTTCCCGGGGAGGCTGAGAAGTGTGATCCCCCTGTAGTTGGAACACACCCTCCGGTCCCACTTCTTGAAAAGAGGGACCACCACCCCGGTCTGCCAGTCCAGAGGCACTGTCCCCGACCGCTGCAGAGACGTGTCAGCCATGACAGCCCAACCAAGACAACCCCACAACATCCAGAGACTTGAGGTACTAAGGGCGGATCTCATGCACACCCGGTGCCTTGCCACCGAGGAGCTTTTTAACCACCTCAATGACTTCAGCTTGGGTGATTGACGAGTCCACCTCTGGGTCCCCAGCCTCTGCTTCCTCGACGGAAAGCGTATCAGTGGGATTGAGGAGATCCTCAAAGTATTCCTTCCACCGCCCGACAACATCCCCAGTCGAGGTCAACAGCTCCCTACCTCCACTGTAAACAGTGTTGGTGAAGAACTGCTTCCCCCTCCTGAGGCAGCGGACGGTTTGCCAGAATCTCTTTGAGGCTGACCGATAGTCCTCCTCCAGGGCCTCCCCGAATTCCTCCCAGACCCGAGTTATTGCCTCCACAACCGCCCGGGCCGCAGCACGCTTGGCCTTCCGGTCCCCGTCGGCTGCCTCAGGAGTCCCACAAGCCAGCCAGGACTCCTTCTTCAGCCTGACAGCATCCCTTACTTCCGGTGTCCACCACCGGGTTCGGGGGTTGCCGCCACGATAAGCACCAGAGACCTTACGGCCACAGCTCCGGACGGCTGCATCGACAATAGAGGCAGAGAACAGGGTCCACTCGGACTCCATGTCCCCTATCTCCCTCGGGATCTGGCCAAAGCTCTCCCGGAGGTGGGAGTTGAAGACCCCTCTGACAGAGGGCTCAGCCAGACGTTCCCAACAGACCCTCACAATACATTTGGGCCTGCCGAGTCTGTCCGGGCTCCTCCTCTGCCAGCAGATCCAACTCACCACCAGGTGGTTATCAGCTGACAGCTCAGCCCCTCTCTTCACCCGAGTGTCCAAGACACAGGGTCGAAGGTCAGATGACACGACACACAAGTCGATCATCAACCTCCGGCCTAGAGTGTCCTGGTGCCACGTGGTGACACCCCTGTGCTTCAACATGGTGTTCGTTATTGACAATCCATGACTAGCACAGAAGTCCAATAAGAGAACACCGCTCAGGTTCAGATCAGGGAGGCCGTTCCTCCCAATCACGCCCCTCCAGGTGTCACTGTCGCTGCCCACGTGAGCGTTGAAGTCTCCCAGTAGAAGGACAGAGTCCCCAGTTGGAGGACTTTCCAGCACCCCTCCCAGGGACTCCAAGAAGGCCGGATACTCTACACTGCTGTACGGCCCGTAAGCCGAAACACCAGTGAGAGACCTGTCCCCAACCCGAAGGCGTAGGGACGTGACCACCTCATTCACCGGGGAAAACTCTAACACATGGCGGCTGAGCTGGGCAGCTATGAGCAAGCCCACACCAGCCCGCCGCCTCTCACCGCGGGCAACGCCAGAGTAGAAGAGAGTCCAGCCCCTCTCATAGAGTTGGGTTCCAGAGCCCAAACTGTGCGTGGAGGCAAGTCCAACTATCTCTAGTCGGTAACGCTCAACTTCCCGCACAAACTCAGGCCCACGGGAGTATGGCCCCACGTCGTCCTTTCGGGCTGGGTGGGCCCCGTGGGGAGAGACCCGGGCACCAGGCGCTCGCAAGCGAGCCCCAAACCAAGGCCTGGCTCCAGGGTGGGGCCCCGGCTGCGCCATACCGTGCGATGTAACTGGCCTCGTCAGTTCTGTCTTCATAGGGGTTTTGTGAACCGCTCTTAGTCTGGTACGTCACCTAGGACCTGTTTGCCATGGGAGACCCTACCAGGAGCATTAAGCCCCCGACAACATAGCTCCTAGGATCATTCGGGCACTCAAACCCCTCCACCACGATAAGGTGGCGGTTCAAGGAGGTGTTGGACAGATGCTTCAAAAGTCATTTCATTGCATGGGCTATTTTCCCTCAATAATTCATCTAAAGAAGTGAAATATTCTGCAATGGCAGAGTCAGTCACCAGATCTCAGCTTGATCAAGCTGCATTTCACTTGATTAAGATAAAACTTACGGCAGAAAGACCAACAACCTGGCAACAACTGAAGACAGCTGCAGTAAAGGCCTCAGAGCGTCACAAAGGAGGAAACCCTGTGTTTGGTGAGGTCCATGAGCTCCAGACTGCAGGCAGTCATCGCTTGCAAAAGATTTTGAACAAAATATTAAAACTGAACATTTTATCCATGATAATGTTCATCTGTCCAATTACTTTTGAACCCCTGAAAAAGAGGCAGCTACACATTAAAGGGCTGTAATTCCTAAACCCTTCATCCCATTTGGACGTGAAACTCCAATTACAGCTGAGAGTCAGCTGAGTAAGCGCTACTTATATAACTGTATTTCTAACATGTTATGGTTAAAAGGCTAAAATAGCAAACCTTCTATCAGTGTCCAAATACTTACGGGCCTAACTTTAGCACTGACCAACCCACAGACTGTTGTTTTCACCTGTAGCTGTATGTTTATCTATTTATTTTGAAATGACAGCATTAAAATATAGCATGACCCTGAAGCTTGTTGATGGCATAACAATTGTGCAAAAGGCAGTTCATATACATTATCTATTTTCTCAGAAAGGTTAGTGACCCCTGCACCACAATCTGCAGTGGTTCTTTACTCCATCTAGGGGTGTAACCATGGTAAAACAGCAAGTTTAGCAGACTTTTCCATTTGCATGTGGATAAGTTCTAATTGTTGTTGAAAAACCCACCTCAGCAGCGATGTTGACCGTTGTGACTGTGTTGTAGTTGGACTTCTGGAGAGATGTGAGCGATGTGTCCACTCCCGTCGATATCAGAGTCCCAGCCGAGACCCTGGACCAGGTCAAAGAGTACCTGGACGCCTGGGAGATCAGCTTCGAAGTCATGATTGAAGACCTGCAGGTACTAAAAATCAAAACATAACTTGGTTTTCATAACTTCACAATTGATTTATAATGGTTGATGCTGGAAAGAATGGACAGTCTATCTTCCCAATCATAGTATGATTGAGAAGTCAGGTTCAGATGCACTGTTTGCTAATTTTGGTTAATAGTTGGGAGTTATTCTGAAGTGCTAACAGTAAAACCAATAAAATAAATAAGGACTTTGGCCACAGAAAAATATAAATGTCTACATATAACCTTAAAACAATGACAAGAGTGTGACTGCAGAGCGAGATTAATACAGAGGTGAGTTTCTGAAGTCCAAAATGAAAAGTTTGTCTGTGTAGGCCATCCTGGACGAGGAGGAGGAGGAGATGAAGTACGGTGCTCGTTTTGGTGAAGCCAGAAACACTGACAGCTTCGACTACGCCAGATACCACCCCATCTCCGAGGTTCGCTTGGTCTAGGCCTTGTCCATACGTATGTATTTCTGAATGATTCTTCCTTTTATGTTAAGTTCTGGTCTTCTCTTGCAGCTGTACCGTTTCCAGGACATGCTGGTCTCTGAGAACCCGAACCTGGTCAGTAAGCTCGTGATCGGTCGGAGCTACGAGAGACGTGCTCTCAAAGTGCTCAAGGTACAACACTCACACATGAGGCTTACTCTCAAAAATGTCATTAGTTTGAGCTGCATACAGTAAATACGCAACAAAAATAAACAAGTTCCCTTGGCTTAGCAATTTCTGTGTGGCACACCAAGAAAGACAGAGATGCATAGGTATTTGCAAAGTAGAGGATTTGAAATTTGCTTTATTTTTTTTCTTGGCTGTTGATAGATTAGCTAAAAAAACTAATTATAAGCTGTTTTTTAAATAGTTAGTCCCATACTACACAAACGTAAGTGAAGAGTAGTTCTCCTGTGGTGACCTTGTTGTATATTTTTATTCTCAGTTCAGCACCGGAGGCACTAACCGTCCCGCCATCTGGATTGACACCGGGATCCACTCCAGAGAGTGGGTCACTCAGGCCAGCGGCGCCTGGTTCGCCAAGCAGGTACTGACTCTGTTTCCCATAAGCATTTGAAATTTCACAGTATTCAGTAAGGGTGCTCCGATCAGGATTTTTGAGGCCGATCACCGATCAGCCTTTGATTGATCACGGTGGGACATGCCCGGAACACCTCCCCAGGGAGGCGTCCCAGAGGCATCCGAAACAGATGCCCAAGCCACTTCAGCTGACTCCTCTCAATGTGAAGGAGCAGCGGCTCTATTCTGAGCTCCTCCAGGGTAATCGAGCTCCTCACCCTATCTCTAAGGGTGCGCCCTGCCACCCTCCGCCGGCCGTTTGTATCCAGGATCTTGTCCTTTCGGTCATAACCCAAAGCTCATGACCATAGGTGAAAGTAGGAACGCAGATCGCCACAACAGACCGATACAAAGACTGCATTACTGCAGACGCTGCACCAATCCTCCTGTCAGTCTCACGCTCCATCCTTCCCTCACTGAGAACAAGACCCCGAGATACTTAAACTCCGGTGGTACTCCCATGACTCTCATATACTTCCATAACTTATTATGATCTCTACACAGTCAAAAGCAAAAAGTGCAGTAAATGAAACAGAAATACAAAAGTTTGTTATTCTCTTGCTCTCTCCATGACCTACTTTTACTGTGGATCCTACAAAATCTGCATTTGCACAGCTTTAATATTTTGAATTTGATGTACTAAAATATATATATTCTTCAGATTGTCAAAGATTATGGCAAAGACCCTGCTATCACTGCCATCCTCAACAAAATGGACATCTTCCTGGAGATCGTCACCAACCCCGACGGATACGCCTTCACCCACTCCTACGTGAGTTTCTCTCGCACAAACACAACTTATAGGTCAGGACTGCTCAGTTTAATAAAGTGAAATGTAATATAACATATTTGTGGTCCTGTTTACAGAACCGTATGTGGCGTAAGACGAGGAAGCCCAACCCTGGCTCCAGCTGTGTGGGAGTGGACCCCAACAGGAACTGGGACGCTGGATTTGGAGGTGAACACAATAACTTTGGACTAAATACAGACTTTGACAGGTCTAACCCAGGTTCTTCTGTACCCCTGCCCCAGGTCCTGGAGCCAGCAGTAACCCCTGCTCTGATATCTTCCACGGGCCCAGAGCTCACTCTGAGTCTGAGGTGAAGGCCATCGTGGACTTCGTGAAGAGCCATGGGAACATTAAGGAGTTCATCTCCATCCACTCCTACTCCCAGATGCTGATGTACCCCTATGGATACACCAGGATCCCGACCAGGGACCAGGCTGAACTGGTACTAAACACTCCACACCACACAAGACAAAACCAGAAAATGCATAACAACAACATAGTCTTTAGTTCAGAATCCCTTGGGTCCTTCAGAATCCTTGCATGCACAGTAAAACAATCCACCACACACTCTGCCTGATGGACCCTAGATCCTTTTCTTAGGCCTCTGCTTGAAAATGACATGCCCAAAATAAAATGAGTAAATATCTCATGAGTACTACATATATACATTCAATTCAATTCAAAGATTATTTATAAAGCACATAAAAAAAAAAAACCTCAGTTGACCAAAGTGCTTTACTAGATAAAATACAAATAAAACTAACACCAGGAAACACTGAGATAAGTTAAATAATAGTTAAGAAGTTAAAAAGTAAAAGGAGATAAAACCAAGGTCTCCTGCTTAACTGGAGCCAGACGCCAGTGAGAACAGGAGGGTTTTCAGTAACTTCTTGAAGTGTTTCAAAGACTGGGCAGCTCTCACTCACAGAGGCGGGCCGTCCCACAGCTGAGAGTGCTCTACCCCTCTGGTTTTGAGCGTGGCCCTGGGAACCTCTAACAGCAGCAGAGACGTGGACCTCAGGGCTCTGGATGGAGTGTGGACTTTGAAAAGCTCAGACAAAAAGGATGGTGCCAACCAAATTATACTGTGATAATTTCCCAGCAGTGCCTTATATACACCAGCGTTAGTGTCGCTTATTAACATGTTATGTTTTTTTGGGGTTGTGTTTTTTTATTGTAAGCTATGTAGGGCCTATACATTATTTAGCCAAACTGGAAATAGTCTAGTTTTAAATCAAAAGCTCAAAACAAAGCTCAACAAACTGCACTACACCAAGACCCAGGGCAAGTAAAGACTAAAGGGTGATTTTATACTAAACCAATCAGCATTCAGAACTGCTGGAGCAGCTGACTTGGCCTGGTACAATAAAGATATATACTGTGGTTTATAGTTTGTTGGTAATTATTATTGTACACAAATTTAATTATTTTTCAATATATTTTTCAACTCAAAAACTAGGCACTAGACAGTGTTCTAGGACCTCTCAAACTCACAATAAAATGCCAAAAGCATCGTTCATTGACTTCAGTTCCCCAAACCAGTCAGTCTTAATACATACAACAGACCTCTGCTCAGCCAGATTTATTGAAAATGTCACACACCAACATAATAAAGTCATTTTCAACAATGAACATTGTGTGCACTGTCTCACACTCACCCTGCAAGGTCAGGTTCAGTCTGTCCAAGTGACACAGCATGTCGACCAAAAAGGCCAGATCCATAATCCACTTGGGGTCTGAGAGCTCAGGATAGTCCTTGTCCTTCTCTTCCATGAGCAGTTTCATGGCATCCAAAAGCTCAAAGAACCGAGAAAGTACCTTGCCTTTTGACAGCCACCAGTGGAGTGCAGCGGCAGGTCACCTGGAAGCCCTTGGTCCAGCTCAGCGATGAGATTCATGACTTGCCTGTGGTTAAGCGCATGTGTGCGGATGTAGTTGACGATTTCCATCATAGGCTTCATTACATTGTCTCAGTTCAATGATTTAGACACGAGTTGCTCCCTGTGGATAATGCAGTGGAAATTCCAAAACTCGGGAAATGTTTGGTCAGCTTTGCACAGCCGCACAAGCCCATTCACAGATCCGATCATGGCTGGCGCTCCATCTGTGGCTATTGCAGTTAGTTTGGGCAGATTTGCTTTCGCAAATGCAGCCATCATTGTTTTGTCTTTTAATGGCACAATATCAAGGAGTTCTTCTTTGATCACACAATCATTTGACACAGACCGTGCAAATATTGTCAACTGAGGCTTGTCTTTTATGTCACAACTCTCATCCAATGCAACACTAAAATACTCACATGCTTGAAGGTCAGAGTGCAACTGTGATTCAATAGCCATGCTAATGTCCGATATTCTGTGTTCAACAGTGTGGTGGGACAGTTGGACATCTGATACCATTCGTTTTAGTTTGTCGTTTTCAGGAGACAAGATTTCAACAATGTCACTGAGGCATTTTTTAACAAACTCCCCTTCATTGTATGGCTTTTTAGCCCGTGCAATGTTCCAAGCCAGTTGATACGATGCGAGTGTTATGATCTCTGAGTGCTTCATAATTTTTGGAAAAACTGTAGCTTCTTTTCAAAGTGACCAGTGCTTGTGAAGTTCAGTCTCTTTTGGAAATTCCTGGTCGATGTTAGCATGGAGTGAGTGGAAGTGGCGCTGAAGAGTCGAAGCTTTGAAATGGGCTAATGACGCCTGACATATAAGGCAGAATGGCTTGCCATTACGGTCAAAGAAAAAATATAAACTCCCACTCTGTTAAAAACTTTCTGTGTTCATCTTCATATTTTCGTTTTGTTGTGCATTTTTTCCCTGCCATTTTGAGAGCAAACACAAATTGTTTACTCAAATGATCTTGCCCTCACTGGGAAGCTTGGTGGTATTTTCGTCCAACGCGCATGTGCGTGAGATGAGGCGGGGGAGGCGGGCCAAGCATCAGAGGAGCCAATGAGAGCGCGGGGGAGGCGGGCCAAGCATCAGAGGAGCCAATGAGAGCGCGGGGGAGGTGGGACAAGCATCAGAGGAGCATGAGGCGGGGAGGCCAAGCATCAGAGGAGCCAATGAGAGCGCGGGGGAGGCGGCCCAAGCATCAGAGGAGCCAATGAGAGCGCGGGGGAGGCGGGACAAGCATCAGAGGAGCCAATGAGAGCGCGGGGGAGGCGGGCCAAGCATCAGAGGAGCCAATGAGAGCGTGGGGGAGGCGGGCCAAGCATCAGAGGAGCCAATGAGAGCGCGGGGGAGGCGGGCCAAGCATCAGAGGAGCCAATGAGAGCGTGGGGGAGGCGGGCCAAGCATCAGAGGAGCCAATGAGAGCGTGGGGGAGGCGGGCCAAGCATCAGAGGAGCCAATGAGAGCGCGGGGGAGGCAGGCCAAGCATCAGAGGAGCCAATGAGAAATGAGTCTTCCTCAGAGCTCTGTTTGCTGCGCTGCTGCTGTGACGGGAACAGGAGCGAGGCTGTAAAGAGTTAGCGCTGGTCTCTGTAAACAGAGACAAAAGTACCGAAGAGATAATGATTGTTACGCATCATTGCACACTTTGAATCTGCAGCATTCCTAGTGGGTATACAGCGTATACCTGCGTATCACGTAGACTACACCACTGCTCTGATTGGTTGTATGTCTATCTACACTCATAGTTTAATCCATGGCCATTTCTTTCTGCTCCAGCCATAATCAGCAAACCTTTAAAATGTAAAAAAGTAAAGGAGCTTGTATTTGATCACAGATTATTTTTGTGTGTTTTCTTTGTCAGCACGCTCTAGCTCTGAGGGCTGTCATCAACCTGGCCTCTCTGTACGGAACCAGATACAGATACGGCAGCATCATCAACGTCATCTGTGAGTTCAAACAGCACCACAAACGTCCCTTTTCCTCACATTTAAACCAGTGTTGTTCTTGTGTTTACATACTCAATATTCCTCCTGCCTTCCAATGTGATAATAACATCTCTGTTCTCAGTTAAACTCATTAAATCATTCCTCTTTCCTCCCGCAGACCAAGCCAGTGGTGGCACCATCGACTGGACCTACAACCAAGGCATTAAGTACTCGTACACCTTCGAGCTCAGAGACACTGGACGTTACGGGTTCCTGCTCCCGGCCAATCAGATCATCCCCACGGCTTCGGAGACGTGGCTGGCCCTGAAGACGCTCATGACCCACGCCAAGAACAACTCCTAAAGACGGTTAAAGGGTCTCAGACTAAAACCATGTCATTACAGCCAGTGTTAATGAGAAACAAACCCGTCAATTATACCCCTCTATTATATCATTTATACATTTAACCCTTGTGCCCCAGTGAGGACTAAAGTGTCCTTTTCAAGTGTTATTTTGTTAATAACTACATGGTTCTTCCCTTTTCTCTTCTCTGTGTCTCAGCTGTGTATTTTATCACAAATGTTGATTTTCTAAACACAAATCTAATATTACTTTATGTTTACTCTCTCTGACTGAATCTGAGACTCTGCTGCTGTTCAGAGACGAACATGTCCCCATCACAAAACAATAGGGATGTAACGATACGCTTTTGCAATGATATGTATGGATTAGAAGTGTTTCGATACGATTCAAGAATGATATTGACTAATTTGGAATGATACAATTTGATACGATTCAACACCTTCGTATCAATAATCGATACAGCATCTTTTTGCCAAAAATCATAAAAGTATACTCTCAAATGTAGCACCGCGGCCGGGGTTGATTATGTCCAGCAGACAGAGAGTGGAGAAAAGTCTAGTTTTATTTGAACATACAAATTTCTAATTTCGATATTTCCAATATTATCAATTGATACTTCATGTGTATCAATATTCACTTCCTAGAAAACGATACGATTTGATACAAGGTCATGTTTATCGATGTAGTTGTATTGTAGAAAAAAAAATCGATACATCGATACAGGTACTATATTGTTACAGCCCTATAAAACATCATAAAAATAGTAAACATTAATACATTTTTATACATTCTTTGCATAAAACTTTTAATCAACTTGTGCCCTGATCATAAATATCTCTTCTTAAATTATTTTTTTATTTTTATGCCAGTTTATGCATTACCATCAGCCTGTTTAATGACTTGATCCAAGAAGTGAGAGCACATCGTTCCGATCCCGGCTTCTCTCCTCTGCTCACCAGTTTGTTTTAAGCCTGGGACTCACCGACCCAACGCCCGACCGCTGTCAGCAGAGGCCACTGCTGTCTCCTCTGTCGCCACTGAGAGGCGCTGCAGACACCGGAGCGACTCAGACCCAGGACCGAGCAGTGCGCATGTGCAAAATGTAATAACTATTTACAACAGCAGGCGGCGCTAGTCACTAAACTCTGCAATTATTTAAACTCTAGTAAATATAAAACTCTGCACCACACACATGTTTAACTCAAGTATTTATCAGTCAATAATAATTATATGCACTAGATTAAACTCTGATCACAGTAATGAATAAAAGGGACTGGATTATTGCAGCTGTTTGCCTCAGAGGAGGATTATATTTTTATCTGCATGAGGCTAAAGCTAAGGTAAGCTAACTGCTAACATTAGCGTCACAGATGTGGAAACATAATGAAGCAGTTGTAGAACAGAAAGTTCCTTATATTTTGATGTTAAACTCGAGCTGTTTGACAAATTGTGAACGGGACACAGCCAATCAGAGCTGAGCACGACGGCCTGACGCAGATTCGACACTGTTCACTCAGAACTACGTCCAACTGTGTCCCACTGCGTCTGATGGTGCAGAACTCACCAAACAGACTCACGTCACCAACCGCACCCAACGGCCGATGATCGCCCCGGTGTGTCCCGGCCTTTAGAAGACAATACAAGATCCTTTTTAATTATCTATAAATCCCTCCATGGCCCTGACTCTACACATTTCTGAACTCGATCTGTAATCAAAGATCTTCACACAGGAGGCTTCTTAGTTGTCCCTCAGACTAAGAAAAAGATTGGGGATGAAGAATTTCCTGAAGTAGATTCTTGTCTGTGGAAAGCCCTACCTTCCTATGACCGTCTTTTGTGTCCAGACCCACCCATTGAGAAACACTGGTCTACATAATTAGTGATTGGTACAAGTTAAACAACAGATATTAGGTTTTCAAATACAGCAATTCATTTATTCACAACAAAATAACTTGCTCAGCAAATGTTTAAGACGATTAGTGAACTCATGACAGAAAAAGACAGAGACCTGGTGACTTTAAAATGCACTTTAAACTTTAAACCTGACATAAGGCTCATTCAACTCATTAAAATACTGATAATTAAATTTTAAAAAACTAAAATCGCAACATATTTAGCCATTAAGTCGTTTAGAAAAGGCCACAAAACACTACACTGGTCCATAAAAATTAAAAATGTGAGAAGCGGCACAACAAAAGGCATTTGGACAGATCCTGAACTGTGTGAAATGATTCATAAAAATACACAAATTTTGTCACAAAAAGACATAAAACCATCATTTTGTACAGTTTATACAGATTCCCTTCATTTGTTAAGTGTGGGAGTAAAACGGTGAGGCTGAAATGTTGGAGGAAAGAGATGGGAGTGATGCCGAGTTTTGAGAAAATGTGCAAAACACTTCCCCAGTTTTGTCAGTTCACGAGGCTCTATTCACGTTACACATAATTTAATAAATATAGGATTAAAAGAGAGTAAAAATTATATGTGAAATAGAGAAATAGTAGCCTGTCCAGCCTAAGATAGTCACCAGAATATCAGAGTGAAAAAGTTTGTTGACTAAAATATACCTGTGTGGATATAACCTTAGTGTCTGTAATCATTATTTGTGTTGTGAAAGATGAGTTAAGCCCACATTTCTAGCTTAAGGCCTTTTTGTTACATTAATTTGTTGTTCAACATCAATGAACTTGAATGAGATAAAGCAACATATGGTGGTTATTGTCCCGTCACCATTTCTCCATACGACCCACTGTTCATCCTTCAATCAGTGCATTACAAAATCATCGTTTTAGGTGAATTTTCTCCCTGTTTGAATATTGCACTGACCAAATAAAACCTCCGCAGTGAGTTTAAAATGAAGCCACTCACACCAAAGTGTCATTGCAGTTCTGTATTAGGAGCCTGTCTGAGTCTGTAGTTTTCTTCATGTTATAAATAGAGTACATTTTATTGGATGGTACAGAGGTAGTGTCACTTCCAGGGCCGGCTGCTCTGAGCCCTGCTGCTCTCTCGGACGGACGCTGAGGAACTCTGTCTGCTCCTGGCACTGGAGGCTTTAGATGGAGAACTGACCGACGACATGCGGCTGGACATTCGACCTGGAGAAGGAGGAGGAGAAAAACAGGAAGAAAATGTCACGCTGCTGCAGATACAAACTGTTGACATGGGGCTCAACAGCACAGAATGGATAATGGACACATGTTTACAAAAATAACTACATTATATGCTATATAACTAAAACATTAGTCTCAAAAACTCACAATAGCAAACAACATATCAGCTGTTGAAACTGAAGCACTTGGGTAAACTGCCAATTGATTAGAAGTAAATATGGACAGAGACTTTCCATCCTGCAAAACAACATCCAAAATGTGTGGAACAATTTCAGAAAAATGTTCACATTTTTCACCAATCTTCTGCTTATTTCCCGTTCAGAGTCACAAGGGACTGGAGCCTCTCCCAGGAACTATGGGCCTTAGGCGAGGTAAACCCTAGACCAGTGGTTCCCATAAAATATGTGTGGGAATGTCTGGGGCAGCCAGAGGTGCTCTACATTTAAAGCAATTTTTAGCCAACACTCTGTGGTTTTTTCATAGAAATCTGTGGGGAAACATGACACAGGCTTTTGAATACAGTGAAGTATCACAGTTGGGGGTCAGTGAGGGGATTGTCTGATTTTTAAGGGGTCTGCGGCACTCTTGAGTTTGAGATAGGTTGCCTTATCCCTTCTTTTTCTTCCACATATTCCTGTTAGGGGCCCTGGGTGACTGGAGCCTATTCCTAATAACAATGGGCGTGAGGGCCTCAGACACAGACAGACGAACATTTACTCTCACAGTCATACTCTATGCTGCATGCAGACTCTCCAGTTCACCTGTACATACATGTGTTTGGACAAAGGTGGGAGGAAGAGGAGAGAACCCACATACTGCAAATTTAATTTGAATTTCCCAAACTAGACTTTAAATTTGTAGCTCAGTGCCTCCAAAATGATACTTACAAAGCCAGTAATCTGAGGACTAGGGCTGGGTACTGTTAAACAATACCTTTGTGGTATGGAAAGAAAAGTTACAAACTACTGGTATCGAAAAAATAACTTTTATTCAATACCAAGTTTCAATCCCTAGTGGGACCTTTAATGTTTCTTTGTATGAATCAAATAACACAGAATAAATCATGCAAACTACTGGTTTTAACTTTAACTAAGGATTTTGATCCAAAAATGTATATTTTATTCAGTATTATTGTTTTATGATTGTAGAAGATGAATTAGCTCACCATAGGTATCAGAAAAAGTATCACTCAGGTACCAGTGTCATTTAAGAACTGGTATTAAAAAAATGGTACAGAGCCCTACTGAGGACTGATAGCTTTGTTTGCAAATAGACATCTCAAGTCCAGCCAAACGATCTAGTACCAGACCATGGCTTTAAACCCTAATTGCAAAAAAGGTTACCTCATTGGGTCCTTGTCTAGCTGCTTTTTGTGGATGCACATAACATTTATCATATTAGCTTCTACTGTTGCTTCTCTACACTCCTCTGCAGCCCAACCTCAGGTCAAAGACACATGGATGAAAAAGGTGCCCAGCTACTAAAACATCCTGAAGAAAGACTGCGGGGCTTACTGTTGGTGTTGCTGGGGATGAGGACCTCATCGAGCTGGTCCTGGATCTGGTTCAGTTCGTCCACCGTGAACCTCCACCGCTGCTCCGCCTGAGTTTGGACTGCAGGGGGCGCACATCTTCTCCCTTTGAGAGAGTCTGAGGGAGAGAGACACCGAGGAGGCAGGGAGCCGGTGACCAGAGACCCAGGGAACTTCTGACCCACCACCTTCAGACCTGAGCGGAGACGGAGCAGAGATGTAAGGAGCTTTTATGAAGACGTGACATAAAAACCAGGCACACACTGCAGGAAGTTAACGCTGTTTAAACACAAACTAAACCTGGACTAATGCAGGGAGGCCCCCACGGTTTCTCACCATTTTAAAAAATAGTAACTTGAAGCTAGGGCCCAGGTATAATCCAGATCTAAAGCAGTTGAACAAAGGCTAAACCAGGATTCAGGCATCAGTTTTAAGACACAACGGGTGTTTCTCATTTGCCAGGAAACTTCGCTTAAAGTCCCCACGTCCTCCGGAGCTTGTCTCCTCCGTTTGGATTCAGCTGTGAATCCTCTGTTGCCTCACCTCACTGCAATTTGCCCACATGCACTGTCACCAATTTTTTGTAACTTTTATTTAACACTAAAGGTGCTATGAGCAGTATATATTTTTTATATTTTCATGTGTCTCAAGTTATGAGGTAAAAATGTTTAAATCAAATATTAGTTTTACTGATAACAATGGTACAGTTCATTTATTCACAATTAAAAATATGTTTTACATAATGGCCAAGTTGTTTATGTTTACAGTTTTTGTTTTGGTTCCAAAACTGCATCGGCGATCGTCCAATTTAGACTGATTTAGACTGCAGTACTGTTTTCAAACCAGTAGGAGGACATGCTGCTTACAGGAGCTTTAAGACACTTAAAAACACTCAGAACTAATGTACGATGTGAAAGTTCCTTCAAGAGAAAAAAATTATGTTTATTATTATGTATATTAATTGCCCTACGTTGCAACAAATAACAGAATAAAGAGGCACATATTAAATAGCACGTTTTAGGCTCTGCTGATTGAAATCGTAATTTTGACTTATTTTTCTATGATTATATAATTATGTTGATGTACATTTGGTTATAGGGATAAATTGGACCTGCTAGTGATACGTGATTTTATTTAACATGGCATTTGTTTAAAGTATTCTTGTAAGATCTTTTTTTTAAATCAGCCCAAAATGTAGATAAGTAAGCAGAACGTAAGTTGTTTCTTTATTATAGATCCATGTTTTAAACGTGCAAGATTTGATCAGGTGATACCACACAGCAGCATGCTCCTGAGCATGTTCCAAAAGAGCTCACGTGCGGCATTAGCAGGACACTCAGCTTTGCTTTGGAGGCACCCACTTCGGAGGAAAGAGTTCGGACAAACGCCCGGTGTCACCGCAGTCTCACCTCCGGACAACAGGAAGAGATTCTCAAATCCTCGTTCGCACATCGTCGTCGCCGCTTGCGTCGCTATCCTCTCATCCTCGTCGTAAACTATGATGATTTTACCTGCTGCGTTTTTCTGCACAACACAAGGTTAAGGACCATTTATCTCATTTATTAGATTCATTTTTTGGATGAAATATTCAGTTTTGTGCATAAGGATACGTATTCCAGCACTTCCTTGCTGTAGGGGTTCATGGTCCGAGACAAAGAGGTGATGGGGAAGCTGTGAGCTGAGAACAAACACAGAGACACAAATAATATGAGCAAGAACAAAGAATATTATTCATACTAGAGCATAAAAACAAGAGAAAACATTTTAATTGTTGAGTCTTACACGTTAGAAATTAGGTTGAAACTAGGACTAAATCAGGACAACACGCTGAAAAACCTACACCTAACAGAGGACTAGAACTAAATTAAACCAAGAGGCTAAACAGGCACTGAACCAAGATTTAATCAGAAGTAAAACCTACAATTAAGGCAGACCTAGGTCCAAACCCAGATCTAACCCAAGATTAATTGAAGTAAAAAGCAAACTGTACAGTAGAAAAACTTTGACAGTAATACTAACAAGACATGGAACGACAAACTCTATGGAAATTAGAAGTTTCAGTGTAAAAGACAGTATTAAATTTAAACTAAGACTCCTGTGATTCCTGTGATTAGGTTATCCTCACCGCTGATGATGTGACAGGAGTCGTACTGGTCACTGTCCCGGACGTCCAGCAGCAGATAGGGACAGTCCGGGTACGGTCTGTCAGAGTCCGGACTGGAGACTGGCTCAGGACTGCTCTGGTCCACGCTCAGCTCCCCCACTCCACTGATCACACTGAGGGAGAGAGAGACAAGAGAGCGGTATAAAAAAAAAAGAGACCAAGCAGAGGGCACCAGAGACCAGCAGAGGGCACCAGAGACCAGCAGAGGGCACCAGAGGGCAGAGCTGTCGTTCCTTAAACTTTGTGTCTGATCCATTTTCCTCTCAAAGTAAAAATGTCTGCGAGGAATCAGTGGAAACAGAGCTGTGAACTGTTTTTGGGATAAATGACTGAGAGCAGACTGGATGTAAAGGGCTTGTTGTTGATTGGTCAGTGCTTCCTGGAGTGTTCTGAGGCCTCCGCAACTCAGTGCCAGAGAATACAGGATTACTCAAACTGAACACAACTCCAAGTCTGTTTCTGATGAGGAACAATGGAGACAGAGATGAGAACATTCTGCAGAACTTAGACCCTTTAAACAGTTTTCAAGAGACCGGACATTGGATTGTTGCGCTTATAATCTAGATAACTGTCCAGTTATTAATACAGGATTCTCATTAATGGAGACAGGTTATTTCTGATTATTTATTAGTAGTTGTAGTGGCTATTTGTCCATAACTTTGTCAAATGGCACCATCCAGGACCAGTCTTTACGCAGGTCAAATAAAAGAAAGAAATGTCCATATCAAAAATTCATTTTGTGTTGGTTTATTCACCGTATTCACAGCAAACTTACAGGACAGCACGTGAGCCTGCAGCCTCTCTGTCACCTGGTAAATAAACCATATGCCCTCGGTCCCTGCAGACCCATCCCACATGACCTACTCATGCACTAACAAACAACACGCTTACTGCAATACGCCACCAGTCCAAGTTGTGGAGACACTGGTGCAGCTGTCTTTTCAAGTGTCAGTTAAACTATTGTGTCTTTTGTATTTTTGTGTTTTTTGTATTTTATATCCTTATTATTGAACCATGAGTCCGTAATTGCTGCACTGATCCCACGAAAGATGAACGCTGCACTGTCCTTCGAGGAGTTTTTGGCTCTGAAGCAGGTGTCGTGTTGCAGGTGTGTAACTTTATCTCAGAGGAAACGTTCTCTGAATGAACTGGACCTGAGCCAAACACTTTCTCTAACATTAATTATCCCTGGCAGAGTCCACCGCAGCCCCACCCCCCCTCCAGTCTCTGTCTCTATGAATGAGTGAATGAATGAGTGAGCGGACTTGTACAGAGGCCCCTCACAGGAAGCAGGCAGAGTTTCAGGGCTCAGGTGAAAGGAGAGACAGGTGGGACAGGAGACGCGATGACAGGGGAGGTCTCTGGGGACGACAGAGACAGATGGAGGAGAATACAGTGGTTTCACTTGGGAATAAATGTGCAGTAAATGAGCACAGCTCTGATTGTTAGACGCTGGGTGTGACTGTGGAACAAATGTAATAAAGAATTACAAATCTGCACTCGTCACTAAATGTTGTCCACTATTAAAGTCTGTACACTTAAGAACCAACACCTGTGACATGAATGTTTAATGAAATACAGCGTAACAATTCCGGTGAAAGGTCTGTGGAGTTAGAATCATTAGAAATAATTGGTAATCATAAAGCAACATTTTCCTAAAAGAAGCTTGTCTTACAGCAGAATCCAAAATGCCCTGTTTTCCATGGCATTCAAAAAGCCCAACACTGAATGGAAACACTCATCTTCTACTACTTTTTATTGGAGCAGTAAATAACTACACTACACCTCCATTTATACTTTGATTTCATTAAAGGAATGAATCTAAATTGTTAAAAGTCCACTTGAAATCAGGGTAGCTCCAGGTTTTGTCAAGGGAAACGTAAGACCTTTTTAAGAGGTTTTAATGCTGATTAGAATGAAATTTAATGCCAACATGGTCAGCAAACAAACTATTTTTTAAAAGCATAATACAGATAAAATAACTCCAGCGCTGCATTAAAGAAATCTTAAAATTAAAGTGATTTATAAGCTTCAATAAATATATGGTAGATCAGTGGTTCCCAACCTTTTTGGTCTTGTGTACCCCCAGGACCTGGATTAGTCCTGGTTTAGTTCTGGTTTGGACCCGGCATAGTTCTTGGTTAGTCTAAGTTTAGTCCTGGTTTATTCTTAGTTTAGTCTGGGTTTGACCTGGTTTAGACCTGATTTATTCTTGGTTTAATTTTGGTTTTAGACCAGTTTCTTACTTATTTAGTTCTCATTTTAAACCTGGTTTAGTTCAAGTTTAATCTCTGTCTTGTCCTTGCTTAGTATTGCATTTTTCTGTTAATCCCTGTTGTACCCCTCAGTATAGTCCTGGCTTAGTCTGTAGTTGGTCTGTGGTTTACCTGAGCAGTGTGGAGCGCGCCGTGTGCATGGCGTCCCCTGCGTCCTGTCTCTCCGTGCACAAAGACGAGTTTGAACCGTTGGATCGAACTGTGAGAGACTCCAGCTCTGCCTCGGACGCCACTGACAGGACGTCTGTGAAGAGACGAACAACATAAAGGTCCACTGATGTTTGGACAGTATACAGGCATCTATTTATACTACTGCTCCAGATGGTAAATACAAACTGACATGAGAGAAAACGCTTTGGAAAGTTAGGTTCTCCTCTGATTTAGTAACTGTAGACCCATTTCTGACAGATACTGTTGCAGAGGGAATTTGGTCTATTATTCTTCTATAGGGCAGTATTTAGCAAGATATCAACAGCTTAGAGATAGTTTTGGTCCATACCTTCTGCTGGGTTGGATTCACATTCATTGATGCTGGAGTTGAGGTCTGAAACTGAGGCCACTTGAAGAATCTGGAGTTAACAAAAAGCAACCATTCGGTCAACAACATGATTTCTAAGGTTGATATTGATGAGAATATTACTGCAGCTGTGTAAGCATCGGGAAAATATAAACTAACCAGCTGTGCAAATGTGGTCACCTTCAGCCGTTTAAATATTTCATCTTTTCTGTATCTGTAATCTGAAAAAGACAAAAATGTTAACTGTGGTGTAACATCAGACAGAAGCCAAAGCAGGCGCACCAGAACCTACTTGTTACATCTAATTTATATATCTATGTTGATGCCTAATTGCCTAAGATAAATGCATATTAGGTGTGTATTACTACCAACTGTTCTTGAATGTTTTATACTTGGATAAAACAAACTAAAACCTATTCCTTCTCAATAAGATCAGTCATTCTTGTGGACTGACTTGCCCCAAAAAGCAAATACACTGCACTTTACCAAAGGAATGCCTCGGTGACTAATAAGCTCTGATCCCTGTCCTTGTATTTTGAGTTAATCATTCTTACACAGTTGACATTATGATGCATTTCTCTATTCACCTGAGTCCGGCATTGACAGATTTTCCAAAACATCAGAAACATACAGAGCAGAATGCAGCCAAGTCACTCACTTCTTTTTATCTCCTCCAGTCTCTCCATATACTTCGTAAGACTGCATCCTACAAACACACATTTAACACACAACATTATCAGCCATGTAAGTACAGATTCTGTGCAGTTATAGCTTGTTCTGTCCTTACAAAACATACCTGTGTCCAGTCTGGTTTTGACGTGCTGATACTTGGCATTCTTTGGTATCCTTTTCTTTAAATACTAAAGGGAGGAACACAGTGCTAAGTATTTAAAAAGACAGCCAGCACCTAATTATATATTATGTGAATAAATTATTATGGTGAAAAGAGGTAGCTGCCGGCCAAGGTGTACTGG
Source organism: Bostrychus sinensis (assembly GCA_020698575.1). Classification (NCBI taxonomy): domain Eukaryota; kingdom Metazoa; phylum Chordata; class Actinopteri; order Gobiiformes; family Eleotridae; genus Bostrychus; species Bostrychus sinensis. The sequence goes on from CM036251.1 coordinate 2,476,047, forward strand.
GCTTGCAGTAAAAATGGCAGGGATATAACTAGGGCTGTGTACAATTCAGATTTTTCTCAAACCAGTTCTTAAACGATACCTGTTTTTTGATACCGGTGCCTGAGCGATACTTTTTCCTGATACCTATGGTGAGCTAATTCATCTTTTACAATCATAAAACACAATATTATTGAATAAAAGACACATTTGTGGAGCAAAATTCTTAGCTGTGTGTTAAAACCAGTAGTTTGTATGATTTATTCTGTATTATTTATTTGATTCATAGAAAGGAACATTAAAGGTCCCACTACAGATTGATTGTAACTTTTCTTTCAATAACACAAAGGTATTGTTTAACGGTATCCAGCCCTATATATAACTTCTTTTAGGCATTTGTATAAACACAACACTTATTTGTCAAGTCAGTTTTTCTTATTCTACAGCAATATTGTTTATTAGCTGCCATTTAAACCAATGAAGTTCCAACATTTGCTAAACATTTTAGAAAGCACGCTTATAAGACAAAAGAGTGAGTTAAATAATCAACAATAACGCTGAACACATTTTAGGCACTTGCCGTAACGAAGAACACGTATAGAACTGGGTTATGTCGCTCTTATTAAGAACATTACACTGAATTCTGTAAATGAAAACAAATCCACATGCAACAGCTAAGATTTACTGCTTCCAGGAAATGAAAACATGAGGATTAACGTTACAGAGCTTATTTATAGGTTTAAGTGCCTTTTATTAAAGAAAGCCATTGCCATTCTCCCAGGTGCGCTGCGGTTGATATGGAAACAGAACTCTGCGGACAGCTAACATGCTAGGCGGCTAGAGTAACATCGCATCTTTCTCTCATTCTACGCTTACTCCCCCCACATATATCAAACTTAAAGATAAAAATAACAAGCATATTTATGTACATTTCGCTGTCATTTCGTAAACTCACCTCGGCGTTGCCAATCCCCTGCTTCAGCGACATCTTTTCAAACCGTAATACCAAACATTCAGTTACAAAGCCAAGAAGCTCGACGCTGATTGGTCCGCCTCGTCACGGGAACCAATCAGAGAGCGCGATACTTCTACGTGCTCTTCCATTTCAACCTACGCTGCTTTCATACGATATGCCCGGCGTGTTGCTTAGTGACAGGTTACGTTTACGTCCCGCAAAAATCCGGAAACTACAGGCTCTAAGCAAAAACCTAAAAACTGTTTAAGTAAAATACGTTATTTAAATATATAAAAACTTTCGGAACCGATTAAGAATACATGTTACTGAAACATCTGGTCCCTTGTTGAATTTTCTGGCAAAACAATTGAAGTTAGGGTAGTCCAAATGTTCGTGTGTACGATTTTTACGTGTCGTTTAAATGGAGCGTTCCCTGCCCATTTCCACAACAAGCAAAAACAAGGCTGTCTAAAGAACTGGACACCGAAATATGAACTTCGCGTCAGCTGAGATGTAATCTTTAAACCACTTAAGGGCAGTTTAAATGGAGAAATAACTTTTGAGTTGAGAAAAGAGTGAGAAAACAGCGCGTTTCCGTGTTTTCGGGGCTCGACAGCTTCGGTCTGAGCCTGAAGGCGGCGCACAGTTTGACAGGAATGGAGCTGTGCAGGAGGAAAGTTTAGCTTCGTGGAGCAGGGAAAACAAACGCGATGGCCTCGGTTCTGGTGAGTTAAACTATTTAGATGATGTTAAATGGAGTAAATGATGAGGGAAAATGGGTACTGTAGAAGTTTGGGAGGAACAGCTGAGTCTGGAGGTTGTCGCTAAGAGGATTTACTGAAGGAGCTGTCAAAGTGTGCAGGCTGAAAGTGAGCTCACCATCTGTGCAGAGAAGAAATGCACGTAAAGTAATGCAATTGTACTTTTTGGATCACATTTGGTCTTGTTTTCTAGGCTAAAAAGTAAATGTAGTGGCGACGTTACTGTTTAATTAGAAGTGGATATTGCAGTGTAAAAAGCATTCTCTTGCAGACTGACAGTGGCACCCAGTACCTTATATTTTGACTAATAAAATAAACTTACAGCAGGTAACTATGCCACAGGAAACATACTACCCAAGAATGATGAATGACAAAAAACAGCATATTATGGTACCAAATATATTAGAAACATCTTGCTTGCTAAATGACAAAACATACAAGGACATTTCCTTCGCACTATGTTTGGAAATTAATTAAAAACCCTTTATAGTTTACCGTGGTGCACCATGTTATGTTTCACATTTCCTCGCAGATATGTCTCAGAATATAGCACCTCCTTTTCACAATAGATTCAGCTTTGTCAACATTAATGTATTTATTCTAGTTTTTGTTAATAAAGTAGTGATTGTGTAGAAATGCACAGTGAAAAGTTTAATTCATGTTCATTTATATTCTAATTCAATCAATTTATTGTGTTTGATACTTACTAATGTCAAATACTAATTGTATTTTAATGTTTATTGTCGGGAGAATGTTATGTAAATTCAAACTAGGGATGCACTTTCGTACATTTTTTTAATCGATAGTTGGTAACCTTAAATATTTAATCGATTACCCAGCTGCATGATGTCACCTGAAGTCATGAAGTCTACAATTTATATAAATTATAGTACAGCAACAGTTTATTAGGCAACAATCATGAACATCAGTAAAAAAAAGTTGGATATTTTAACCTAAAACATATGAAAGACTTCTATATTTTGTAATCAGTTACTTAATATTATGTTTTATGTTTATATCATCACTGTAGTGGTACTGTAGATACTCTACTGTGCAGCATAATGATTGTTAATAAAAAAAATTATTCGAGCATGCCCTTAATGACAATTAATCAGTTAACCAGTTAATCATAAACAGCCCTAATTCAAACCAACCAAGTATAATCCTTTTGAGGATGGCAGTCATTTTTTCCTTGTCTAAATTGCTCTTTGCTCTCTGTGCTGTGGTATTCTCATTTCAGGAGGACCCCGCTCTGGAGAGACACTTCAGGGGCCACAAAGACGCGGTGACGTGTTTGGACTTCAACCCAAGTGGAAAACAGCTCGGTAATAAACCACCGTTCACATCTGCATGCATTAATTTATCTCCTCCTCATTTGCTCTGTTCCCTTTAGAAATGTCTGTCCTCTGCAACATCTTCTCTCACACCGACTTCAAACTTGCACAAACTTTATCCGCTGTCCCTCTGATGTGCACTAATTTCTCCTCTCTTTCCCTGCAGCGTCTGGTTCGGCCGATAAGAGTCTGATGATCTGGAATCTCGCTCCTAAATCCAGGGCCTACAGATTCGTGGGACACAACGACGTCATCACCGGAGTTCACTTTTCTCCCTCAGGGAATTTAGTGGCGTCCTGCTCCAAAGACAAAACGGTTCGACTGTGGACGCCCTCCATGTAAGAGACAAAAAGTCTTTCCTGTGTGAATATTGTAAAGATGTTATAGGTGTCGTGTTTTGGTGGCATCTGGTGGTGAAACAGTAGACTGCAGTTCAACGTCTAACATCTTTAGAGCTTTTAAGCAGGCAAAGTTTGTTTAAAGTCGTTTTTAACATGCTCAGGAAGAGCTGGAGCTCAAAACAACTCTCAACCAATACTAAGGTTCGCATATTCAACTCCAAAGTGAAACAGGTGTTGCTGTACAGATCCGAGACATGGAGAACAACTAAACACACAACAAACAGGCTACAAACATTTACTAACACCTGCTTAAGAAGAAGACTGAACGTCTGGTGGAGAGACAGAATGAGGAATGTAGACTTGTGGGAAAGAACAGGCCAGGATCTCACTGATCTACAATCATCTTTGGCCCGCAGAAAGAAGACAAGGTGTCTGTAGTCACCTCGAGTCTCTTTCACTAAAACCAAGTCAGGTTAGAAATCTCGGGGTAATCATGGACTCTGACTTGAACTTCAGTAGTCAGATTAAATCTATAACGTCATCAGCATTTTACCATCTCAAAAAGCTCACAGCTCTGCTGTGTACAAGTCTCTCCATGGCTTAGCACCTCAGCACATCTCTGACGTTGGTCCCATATGAACCATCTCAGACTCTGAGGACCTCAGGGACAGGTCTCTGCTGGGACTCTGAGGACCTCAGGGACAGGTCTCTGCTGGGACTCTGAGGACCTCAGGGACAGGTCTCTGCTGGTCCCAGAGTCAGGACTAAACTCTGGAACAGTCTTCCTGTAGATGTTAGACCTCTACTCTGACAATGTTCAAATCCAGACTTAAAACTGTTCATTTTAGCATATGTCAACTGAAAGTGTTTTATCTGCACTCTTCTCTTTTAATTTAATTTTAAATTGATTCTTAATTATACTCTTTAAATTTGATTTTATTGTTTTAATTGTGTTTTGTACTTTTAAATTTGCCTTTTTTTTTGTCCGTAAAGCACTTTGAATTGCTCTGTGTATGAATTGTGCTGTACAAATAAACTTGCCTTGCCTTGCCTTACAAATTAGAAAAAGAAAGTAGAGCTGGATCGGACACACACTCAGAAAACCAGTCACAAACATCACCCGACAAGCCCTGAGCTGGAATCCCCAAGGAACAAGGAAAAGAGGTCGCCCTAGGAACAGCTGGAGGAGAAGTGTTCTGGCAGAAATGAGTGAGAGCCACAGCCACAGCTGGGGAGACCTGGAGAGAACTGCCAACAACCGAGTGAGATGGAGGACATTCGTCAATGGCCTGCTCCCTAAGGAAGCCAAGGGCCTAAGAAGAAGAAGAAGAAGAAGCAGGCAAAGTCGCAGCACTGCAGGGACATGCTATAGTCTATGAACAAACCCAGTTAAAATATGTCCAGAGATGAGGTGAAAGATATAACAGGAACTGTGTCCTGAGTCAGACACGCCCACTTCCTCCAGACATTTTCAAAGACGTTAGACTGCAGTACTGTTTTAAAATCAGTACAAGCGCTGCTGCTTACAGTACTTTTTAAATAAGATTTGTGTAAAACCTCGTATGACCTCGTTGTTTTTCAGGAAAGGAGAGTCGACGGTGTTCAAAGCCCACACGGCTCCAGTTCGAAGCGTGTCTTTTTCCCATGATGCTCTGCGGCTGGTCACTGCCTCAGACGATCGCTCTGTGAAAGTCTGGAGCGTTCAGAGACGCTGCTTCCTCTACTCACTGAGCCAGCACACCAACTGGGTCCGCTGTGCACGGTAACTGTGAATATTTAACAGTATTTCAGCGTTAATTACTCCAGTGGCTGTGGAGACTGAAGGTCCTGCACCAAAACAGCTGTGTAGTTTTTCCTCCAAACTATGTTAACATCATTTTATAATTCTTTTAAAATCATTTTTATTTAGTAAGCTAAAGGCCACTCTCTCATCGGAAAGAATAATAAATACACAGTAGACAAAACAGCACAGCATGCAGCTTAGTAGTTGCATTTCTTTAACACAGTGGTTTCCAAAGTGGGGTCCAGTGTAGGGCTGCACAATATATCGCAAAATTATCGTTATCGCAATATCAGCAAACGCAATATCAGTATCGCAAGAATCTAAATATATCACAATAACGCTGTGGTCTCCATCTGACAGAGATTTACACTGAAGAATCATTTTCCACCAGAGCCTTAAAAGAACATGTGTTGTGACTAAATAAAAATGGTTAAAAAGTCCAGTTTTAGTGGTAATTTAATTAATTTAGTCCCAGCTTAGCCTTGTTTTATTCCTGGTTTAGTCTGAGTTAAGTTTTGATTTTGTGGCTGTTTTGACTTGTAAATACAGGAACTTACATTTTTGTGAAATGTAGTGAATTTAACTTACAATGTTCCAAAAGTAGGCTCTATTTTCAAATATCGCAATAATATTGTTATCGCAATTTTCAACATAGTTATCGAATATCGCATGTTTTCTCCATATCGTGCAGCCGTAGTCCAGGGCTCCCTGGGTGGCCACGAAGGCACTGCAGGGGGCCGCCAGAATGTTGTCTACATTAATTGCATAAAAACAAAATTGTGAAATGAAATGAAATAAAAAATATTTGGACGTGAATGTTTTTTGCTCAGCCTTGAATTATATGTTACTGAAACGTTTTAACTTTTACTCTCTCTGTAGTTTTTCTCCCGACGGTCGTCTGATTGTGTCGTGTGGAGACGACCGCTCTGTTCGACTCTGGGACACTTCCACCAAACACTGCATCAACGTCTTCAGCAGCTACACAGCGTAAGCAACAAAACAGACCTGTCCAATATTATTACATAATTACAGATTTAAGTAGTTTTTAGTATCTTAATTCTGTTTTGCCTCCCCTTCAGCCCAGTGAATTTTGCAGACTTTAACTCCAGTGGGACCTGCGTCGCTTCCTCAGGAGCCGACAATTCTCTGAGGATCTGGGATTTAAGGACCAACAAACTGCTGCAGCACTATCAAGGTACCAAGAACCTACTCTTAACCTACTGATTATATATTTAGTTTTTCTTTTCTGGAGGCTAAAAATTAAAACTACAAAGCAAGATGCAATTATTATTAACTTATTTATAAACATTTTTATGGGTTTATTAGTAAAGTATAAATTCATATTACAATATTCTATTTATTTTTATTTGAGAACATATGGCAGTGTACGGAAGCGTATTGCGTTCACCTGAAAAAAAAAAGTTTCTGTTTTAATGAGCTAAGTTAATTCTGTTTTTATGAGAAAAGTTCTGTTTTTATGAGAAAAGTTCTGTTTTTATGAGTAAAATTTGTTCTGTTTTTACGAGAAAAGTTTTGTTTTTATGAGTAAAATTTGTTCTGTTTTTACGAGAAAAGTTCTGTTTTTATGAGTAAAATTTGTTCTGTTTTTACGAGAAAAGTTTTGTTTTTATGAGTAAAATTTGTTCTGTTTTTACGAGAAAAGTTCTGTTTTTATGAGTAAAATTTGTTCTGTTTTTACGAGAAAAGTTTTGTTTTTATGAGTAAAATTTGTTCTGTTTTTACAAGAAAAGTTCTGTTTTTATGAGTAAAATTTGTTCTGTTTTTACGAGAAAAGTTTTGTTTTTATGAGTAAAATTTGTTCTGTTTTTACGAGAAAAGTTCTGTTTTTACGAGAAAAGTTTTGTTTTTATGAGTAAAATTTGTTCTGTTTTTATGAGAGAAGTTCTGTTTTTATGAGAAAAGTTCTGTTTTTATGAGTAAAATTTGTTCTGTTTTTATGAGAGAAGTTCTGTTTTTATGAGAAAAGTTCTGTTTTTACGAGAAAAGTTCGGTTTTTACGAGAAAAGTTCGGTTTTTCGAGAAAAGTTCTGTTTTTATGAGAAAAGTTCTGTTTTTATGAGAAAAGTTCTGTTTTTATGAGAGAAGTTCTGTTTTTATGAGTATAAATAACTTGGGTTTTTATGACAAAAGTAAATTCATGTCTATCACAACCAGTAAACGTTTAGCTCGTATTGAAGAGTTGCTAAAGCTAAAGGAAGGGCGTAAATGTCCCAACTACTTCGTTTAATACGGTTTTATTTTACGCTAGGCTTGAGACACTGGAGATTCTGCTTTCGTTAAGTAATATTGACGTATAATCATTAGTTTGTCGACTCTGCGCAGACATCTCAGGTCTTTGCCATTGACTTTGAATTCCTCTCCCCCCAAAAGTGGAACAAGATAATAAGGACCATTATCCACATAAAAACATCAAATTATTTTACTCGTAAAAACAGAACTTTTCTCATAAAAACACAATTATTTTACTCGTTAAAAACAGGATTTTTTTCTCTCATAAAAACAGAATTAACTTTACTCATAAAAACTGAACTTTTCTCATAAAAACAGAACTTTTCTCGTAAAAACAGAAAATTATTTTACTCGTAAAAACAGGATTTTTTCTCTCATAAAAACAGAATTAACTTTACTCATAAAATCAAAACTTTTCTCATAAAAACAGAACTTTTCTCGTAAAAACAGAAAATTATTTTTCTCGTAAAAACAGGATTTTTTCTCTCATAAAAAGAGAATTAACTTTACTCATTAAAACAAAACTTTTCTCATAAAAACTGAACTTTTCTCATAAAAACAGAACTTTTCTCGTAAAAACAGAAAATTATTTTACACGTAAAAACAGAACTTTTCTCGTAAAAACAGAAAATTATTTTACACGTAAAAACAGAACTTTTCTCGTAAAAACAGAAAATTATTTTACACGTAAAAACAGAACTTTTCTCGTAAAAACAGAAAATTATTTTACTCGTAAAAACAGGATTTTTTCTCATAAAAACAGAATTAACTTTACTCATAAAATCAAAACTTTTCTCATAAAAACAGAACAACCTTTGCTCATTAAAACAGAAACTTTTTTTTTCAGGTGAACGCTTCCGTAGCAGTGTTTCAAGGCAATTATTAAATGAAATGACATGTTTTTTTTTCTCCTTGTGTGTCTTCAGTCCACTCTGCAGAGATCTACAGTTTCTCCTTCCATCCGTCCAACAACTACCTGATCAGTGGATCGGCCGACAGTACGGTGAAGATAATGGATCTGCTGGAGGGACGGCTCATCTACACCCTCCACGGACACAAGGTGGCGCTACACCTTTACTGTATTTACACATTACCAGACTCACCACTGACATTTACTCCACATCCAGCCAATACATTTTATTTTAGGTACTGTATCTTTAAAATGCGACTGAAAGTTTTACTTACGGTACAGTAGGGATATAAAGTGCAGTTTCTTTGGAAAACTGCTTTTGCTGTTGTGCTAAAAAGCTTTTATTATCAATTTATTGTTTTGCAGGGAGCTGTTCTCTCCGTGGCTTTCTCTAGAACAGGAGAGATGTTTGCTTCGGGAGGAACTGATGCACAGGTGAGAGGAGAATGATATAACTTCTTAATGTAAACCAGCCATTCCCAAAGTCAAGACTGTCATGGCCCCCTTAAATTTCCGAAAATCCCTCGCGGACTCCCAACGATAAAACTTCCCTCTGTTCAAAAGACTGCCATATTTTTCTTCATGTTTTTTTTTTTTTTATATATATAGAAAACATTACAAAAACACTGATTATTGACTAAAAGTTGTTTTAAAATAATATTTTAAACAAGTATACAACTGTAATTAATTTCAAATGTTTTTTTATGGTACTTAATATTAATATTTTCATTGACTTTTTATATTTTTGTATGTTTTATTTGTTTTTATGAACCAAAACCATGTGTCTGAAATAATAATAATAAAAAAATTATAATAAATTCAAATTGAATTTAATTGGGGGCCCCCCGTAGTACCTTCGCGGACCCCCAGGGGGCCCCAGACCCCACTTTGGGAACCACTGATGTAAACTATATACCAGCGTTCAGGTGAGTTTAACCACAGAATTAAAAAGTGCTACTTCAAACACTGTTGTAGGAAGTAACTTTAGTAAAGGTAGCAGTATTTCCAAAATACTCACAAAATATAATGTTTTTTTAAAAGGTTATGCAAGTTAATTATACCATGTTTCTGCAGGGTTTTTTAAAGTCTAAAAATTTAAAGATTTGAATTTAAGGCCTTAAAAGGTCTTACATTTGCAAAGATGGGGAGTGCTAGGTCTGAAATTATTCATACCCCTGGCAAATTCTGACTTAAAGTTACTTTATTCACCCAACAAGTTTTTATTTTTTGAAGGGAAATGACACAGGCTTCTCCCAAAAAATAATAAGACGATGTACAAGAGGTTTCATTGTGGAAAAAAATATTTCTCAGCTTTTTTTTTACATTTGAGCAAAAAGTGGCAGGTGAATTTGCCAGGGGTATGAATAATTTCGGGCTTCACTGAATGTTTAAACAGGTCTTAAATATGTCACATACATTTGATGCAACTCCCTGGCCACTGAAATGCTCAAAGGCGTTTTACCGTCGCTGATATGCGATCTTCTTTTACCAAAATGCATTGCGGTATTCTATGTCGCTAATGGGGCTCTATAGGTCTAAAAAACATCTTAAATCCAGCTTGTTGACTGCAGAAATCCTGTTTGTTTTAATGCTGCTCCTCCTCAGAAACAGACCCGGAGTTGTGTTCTGTTTCAGTAACGCTGTTATAGTGACTATCTGTCAACGAAAACTAACAATCATCATATCATCATCATTTTCCCCATTAAGTTATAAACTCTTTCGGTAGCTTCTGTTGGAGTATCCAACAGTTGCTGAAAGTCTGATTTCTCCGTCATAATTCGTCTCGGTTGCTGGGCGTCTATGCCCAGTAGATTTTCAAATTTTGTCCATTTGGCTGCGTTGGTGTTGTTTCTGCAGTTGATCATTTTTAGGGATGCACCGATGCCGATACCAGTATCGGGTATTGGTACCGATACCATGTCCAAGTACTCGTACTCATATTCATAAAAGTGGGCCGATACCAACAACCGATACCACTTTACAGCGCTGTCACGTGACCTTCACCTCAGCTGAGGAGTGAGATTTCAAAGTGAACTGTATGGAGATAATAAAGCAAAGCTGGCTCTACATTCTGCTCAACCAGACTTATCCCAAATCATACGTGAGTCCTAAAACTTAAGCAGTTGTCCTTTTGTTGTCCTAGTTGTCCCGAAAATGATATAAGCGCGGAGTCTGAAGCAGTTGTTGTCTGATAAAACATAAGAAGTACCGTTGCTAATTGTGTTAGCTGCTGTGTTAGCTGCTGTATGTCTTGCGAATCTCCGCTGGTTATGAGATGCTCAATCTGTCTTTAAAATGATTTTAGCGACTGAATAGAGGAGAATCTAAGCTTTAAAATGAGGTATAACATGTCCATGTTGAGCAAATTTTAGCCATGGTTAGCTGTGTTCAAACCACTCTGTTGTAAAAATAACTTAGCATCGCAGAGCGGGGATAGACGGCAAAAAGACGACACGGTATGGGATGAATGAGATACAGTAGTGTGACTGTATAAACTATAAAGTTACCCCTATATAAGTACTCGTATCGGTACTCGGTATCGGCGAGTACTCAAATGGAAGTACTCGTACTCGTATCGGTTTGAAAAAAAGTGGTATCGGTGCATCCCTAATCATTTTCCATTCTGCAGATGTGAGCCAGATGTTTTAGTTGTTCATAGCAGGTTAGTGGTATAGACTGGGACTTTGTCTTTCTCCGTAAGTCAGCGTTTGACATCCTGTAGCTCCAGTCTTCTTCTCCTGCAGCGATGGTGTTTGGGGATTTGGGGCATTCTTTCATTTGTCACCACCCTTGATCATTTTCCTTAAAAGCCCATGCCAGACTACTTCTAGTTTGTTGAAATAGTTACTCGACATTTTCCACGTTTGTACAACAAAAGGCGGGATCGAACGCATGTTATTAACAAACTTAAACGTGACTGAACTTAAAATACGTAACACAAATAATCACTAAGATGCACCATAGGTTTGTGGTTTACGCAGAACAGATGTCATTGTCCGGACCGAAAAGTGCAGTTTTGGTTCTTTTATTCCATTTTTAGCAGGCAAACAACAAGCAAAGTTCTGCTGGTCCGCCCAGGTGCATGCTGGTCCGCCCAGGTGCATGCTGGTCCGCCCTGGTGCATGCTGGTCCACCTGCACTGTGCGCTTTTACCCCCTAGGTGCTCATGGCCTAACCCAATAGAAAGTAACTACTACTAAAGTGTTAAATCCTAAACAATTAAATATAAACTAAACAAATTACTGCAAAAAGTAAACTTAAGAAAACAATCAACATAAAATAAACAAAAAATAATATTTAGAAATAAGCAAATGAGTAAACTAGGAAAATTAAATATTAACAAACAAAACAGACAAATAGCTCCTACAACTGTGTTCTCTGGAGTTTCTGAGGCCTCAGAACGCTTGGTTCCACTACTAACCCCACCCACTTCAGGAAGCACTGACCAATCAACAACAAGCCCTCTACATCCACTCTGCTCTCATTCATTTACCCCAAAAAACAGATTACTCGCAGACATTTTTTTACTTTGGGAGGAAAATGGCGTCAGATAAAAAGTTTCAGTAAGTGGTCTCTTCGCCTGTTTCTTTATTGCACTTAATAAAACCTTTTTCTTTTAGTCAAGTAACGGTTGAAAAACGTTCTGCTGCTCTAAAGGTGACCGAGACTGGTTTAAAAATATAAATTAAAGCAGAATACTGTATGTCCCCTTCACAGTTCACAACTGCAGGGCTTGAACCCAAAAGTAGGTTGTGGAGTTGATTTGTTTCAATAATCATTTTGTGTTAAGCCTAAATACATTTGTAATGAAACAGACAGTGTAAAATTGAGGTGCCATAAAGGGGGTAGCAAAATCTTTTAGAAACATAACGATGGTTCTGTAAAAAGTTGATCTCAACAAGCCTCACAATCAGACCAGAAGAGAACCCCAAGTTTAAAAGGTTTTAGATTGAGTTCTAACAAGTCACTTCTCCTTCAGTGTCCAGCAGGGGGCAGTAGGCAGAAGCCCCAGGTTTCAAGGCCATAATTTAATTACTCCTCATAATTCATTTACAAATCCTGACTAAACTTGCCTCTTTGTATTTAACCACTTGAAAACGATATGTTCTTGTTTATGATTGTGCTCTGTTTTTGTAATAATTCTGGTTTAATCCGAATTATTATTCATTTTTGCCAGTTAAATAAGTGTGTGTATGTACATGGGTATATGGGCATACTGTATTTATTATGTTGTAAGTGAGTAATTGGTACATGTGTTCCATTTGTAGTAGGCTGGTTTATAATCAGGTAGAATAGACTTGGAGAACTTTTTGTCTGTTGGTGTGAATGTTGTGTACTGTGATTGTCTTTATGGATTGTATTTCTGTTCTCTGGATCACTGTTTGTCTGCTGAGGACCCCCTCGAAAACGAGATGGTGCATCTCAAGGGGTTATCCTCTAAATAAATAAATTTCAAATTTCAAAACGACATTACTACTACGACAGTCGTTATTATAAAATATATTTAATTTTTATTTTTTTCTTCCAGGTGCTGCTGTGGAAGACGAACTTTGACCGCAGATGTTACCAGGAGATGCTGCACAAACACAGCAGGAGGTCCACTCCAGACCCCGCCCCTCACCTCAGCGACATCTACCCCAGGACGCCACATCTGCACGAACCTCAGCCCTCGGACATCCGGGTACGAGCTGAAGTGTCCCGCTGCGGCGCTGGGTAAAATCTGCGTGTTATTGCTTTTTAAGTGACGTGTTCTCGTATCGTCTCAGATCTCTCAGACCGTCGCAGACACTCGGTCCTCGGATCCTCAGGTCATCGAGATGGGACACACTTTTCACAGCACAAAGGTGAGAAAACTACTGCTACCACCAGGGGGCAGTGTTGACCAGGCTTTAGTCTCTGCACCAGTCCTGCAGCCCTTCACTGCTTTACAGTATCTTTATTTATATCACAAAACTACACAGAAGCCGGGAGAATATATTTTGTTGATAACTTTGCAGTGGTTCTGACCTTTTCTCTTCTCTGTGTCTCAGGTTTGTATTTTATCACTAAAATACACAAATCTAATATTACTTAATGTTTATTCTCTCTGACTAAATCTGCTGCTGAGAGAAAAGTGTCCTCTGCACAAAACATCACAGAAATAGTATACATTCAGATTTTTCTACTTTTTTTAAAATAAATCTTTTAATCAACTTCTGCCCTCATCATAAATACAAAATATTTAAATATTTTCAGAATTTTAACCCTTTTTATGCCAGTGTGTGTAATAACATGTCATTTTTAAAATAAAAAAACAGACAAAAATGGGTGGGGGGTGGTGTTATTACAGCCTTGGGTTTGTCAGAGATCACCAACAACATTTACTTTGAGGGATTTGGGATTTTTTGGTAAAAGTTACAACCAGTTTTAATGGATTTTAATGGGAGCTGTTTTTTAGATTCTACATAGCACAGGAAAAATGTAATGTAATGTAAAAGTAATCTTTGACAGAGCCAAGGCTTACTTTTACATTACATTACAAAAAATCCACTTTGCATTGTGAATATTGAAAGTATTACATTTTTTGCGTGGGTGTTTTTTTTTTTTTTAACCAAAAAATAGTTTCGGGTTGATTTGCGTTAGGGTAGGGCAGTGTTTCCCAAATTGGGGTCCGGGGCCCCCTGGCGGTCCGCGAAGGTACTGCAGGGGGCCCCCCAAAGGCTGTCTATTTTAAGTACATAAAAAGATATTGAGTTTGAAATGAATTGCAGATATATACTTATTTAAAAATGGTACTTTTAAACAATTTTTAGCCAACAGTCAGTGTTTATTTTTTATTTTTTATAATGCTTTTATAGAAATACACGGAGAAAAACATGACATAATCTTTTGAATAGAGGGAAGTTGTATAGTTAGGGGTCCGTGTGAGATTTTTTGGAAAGTTAAGGGGGCCCCGACTCTCCTGAGTTTAGGTAGGTCCTTATGTTTTCCCAGTGTCCACCTTTCTTTTGTTACTTTGGGCACCGGGGTTTGTTTGAGGGGTTTTGTTTAATTAAAGAAGAACCAAAAAAAACACAACAAAACCAAGAAAAAGCAGGTCAATAAATAAAACAAACCTTTTGACTCCCGTGTCCTCTTTAAATATCTTCATCTTATGGGTCGTAACACATGATATTACATACCCTGGCATAAAAAGGGTTAAAATTCTAAAAATAATGAAATATTTGGTATTTATGATCAGGGCAGAAGTTGATTAAAAGATTTATGCAAGAAACAAAAAATATGAAATAATATGAATGTATGTATTTTGATGATGGAACACTTTTGTCACTGAACAGGAACAACATAACTTTTTAAAACTGGGGCGTATGGATTAATGCACTCCTTTGGAAATACTTGTTAGTGTAACCTTTTGTGTGTTAGGTTCATCTTCTTAGATCAGCTCAGAGAAAAAGGCCTCTGTTGAAAACATTACTGAGCTTTTTGTCCACATAAGCCTTCCTTATTGTGCTGCATGGTTCAAACATATTATTTTGAATTTCTTTGCAGTCCAGTAGCTAAAAAACAAGAGTAAAAGTGCACTGTGACGTATATACCACATGTTGCAGTTTAAAGTTACACTGTGTAACTTTTCTCCTAAATATGTGGGGCATACTGACTTGTTTTTGTGATTTTTTGAGCGATTATAAGGCCTGAGGCGCGATCTGTTGCTCCGAGCGGGGCTTCTGTACTGAGAAACCGCCCTCGCAACTTGGCCGGGAGCGCTCCGCTGTTGAGGAAAAGTCACGTGTTTAGCGTTGTTATTTTCGCCAGTTCGTCAGGGCCGAAGGACACAAGAAGATGAAGACAATGTCGGACGAGGCAAGAAAAAGAAAATGTGAAAGGGACCGCACCAGATCGCAGACAAGAGTCAACATCGGACAGACTTTTGCTCGCTGGCGTCAGATGAGAGACAGAGAAGGCTGCAAATCAGATCACGTTTTTGCTTCTTTATTGTTGGGCAGGTAAATTAGCCTCTTTATTTTTTCTTTAGAACGTGCTTTTTCATACAGTTATTAGTTGTTTTTACTGCGACCATTGCGCGATATTTGTTGATAAGCTAACGCTAGCGCTAACTCTATAGAAGATCCAGTCCAAACTTCCAAAGGTAGCAGCAGGTCAACTAAAGTTGAAACAATGATGGAAATAGACGCACGCTCGCACAGTTTCAGAAGGAGGAGGGGCCCTAGTGTTTACGTTTTGCGACGGTGCAGTGGCACCTGTGGCCTCTAGAGGCGCAAGACCAGGAATCTTACACAGTGTAACTTTAACATGTTAAAGGCGCAGCTAGGTTTGATTTTAAACCAAGGCAACATGTCTTCACTATGTTTATTTAGAGTAGTATTAAACATTATTAAATTTGATGTTGCCAAAATTACTTAAAAGCATTCAGTCTTGTGGGCAGGTATTACATTTTGTTCATCTACTGTATGTCTGAAGTTTTAAGTGTTGTATTTGACAAAAATATATTTTAGACCAATACTTCTATGTGGAAGGAAGTCTGTCCTTTTTTGTGAGTTGGATGTGAATTTGGCAACGAATTCTATCACGAGTGGTTTTACGAATACTCGAAAGCTAATTCTACTGTTTATATGTCTGAGTAATGTCGCCGGCATATTTGTAGCAAAAAACATCCCCAAAATAATACTGTTACCACTGAAATTTATGATTGCGTTGTGAGATTTTTAATGCAGAAATTGCGTTATTTTACCTGCACTAGACTTTTCAAATACACTCAAGGAAAAAAGAAACGCACCGTTTTCATTTTCTCAATTTGTCAAAAAATATTACAGCCAGTGAAAAATGACAGACTACAATGAGTTTAGTTCTATTCTGAGTCAAAATGAAATGTTTTCCTGGTTCTGGTTGATTGATTTTGATGAGCAATAACAACTGTATTTTTGTATTAATCACCTATGTCTGGGTCAGGAGTAAAACTCAGAGATGAATTGGACCTGTCCTCAATTGTGCACAACCATTCCCTATAAAAAGACACCAAAATGGAAAAAAAAGCACATTTGTTCCCAATGCCACGACTCCTGCAACCAGAGAGAGATTGGCAGCCATTGGCCTGCTTCAAGCTGAAGGAGCACACGGCTGTAGCCAGGAGTTTGGAGTCCATCACTCTACTGTTGTACGCCTCGCTGAGCGTTTCCACACCACTGGATCCTCCAATGACCGTCCCAGATCTGGTCGACCACATGTCACAGCTGCTGCATTATTATTGTTTGGTCATGTTATTGTTATTGAAACTGTCATAAGCATTGATTAATTGGGTCTGAATATCAGGGACGGGTTTATGGTTGATGTGCACATGGAATATTTCCATCAAAAATAAGTAACCAAACAAAAATGTGGTAAAAAAGCAGTGGTGCGTTTCTTTTTTCCTTGAGTGTACATCCAATGCGATTCGGAGAGTTATACAGATGTTTACAGATTTTATACAGATGTGTAAAATGTATACAGATTATTGTTCTTTTGCCGGCAATCTTTGCATTAAATTTTATTCTAAGCGGCATTAAAAAGATCTTAAGTTTCACAAGAAAAATCCTGGAGCTACCGTGTTTTAATAAATTATAATTTTTACAAGAATCTTTCCATTACCAAACCCTCCTGTATCTTATTTACCTTTAACCATAACCAGCTCTAATGCTCTTTGCTCTTAATCAGAAAGTGTAATACAGATCTTAAAGCCCAGGTCCGTGCACTCACCTACATATAACTAATGTCGAGTTTGTTCATTACTCTGGGTTTACGGAGAATAAGTGGATCAGTCCTTAATGCAGCGATTTTACTCTGAGATTGGAAATTGCCTCATATTTTGAACTTTCTGCACAGTTTCATGGCCAAATGAACTTGTGAGCTGGCTGCACCGGTTTCTCTTAGAGCTTAACACAGAGGAAAAATATGTCTTGATGCTGCAAGTCATGCCTTTATTTTGAAATTTGCTCATCTGTGGCCTAGAAGAAGATGAGAAGGGAGATTTATAGATGTATGGATGTAGTGAAAGAGGACATGAAGTTAGTTGGAGTGAGAGAAGAGGATGCAGAGGAAAGGGCCATGATGATGTGCTACTGATTATTCATCTGTTGTGTGTAAACTTTTGAGTACTTTAACTACTGCCTGAGGTGAATAAGTACTCAGATCTGCACTCATGTAAAATATTTCTGAAATATTTTAGCTTCTAGTATCTCTGAGTGTGCATGCCCTCCCTGTGTTGCCTCAGATTTCTACTGCAAACATGAGCTGCGAGCTGTAAAAACAGTTTTACCCCACGTCTTGGGTAAATAACGATATCATACATCCACCGATACAGTTATACAGTAGTAAAAAGTATTTTAAAGCATTTTTCTTTCTGCTCTTGTTTACATGAATATGGCGTGTCCACTCCAGGCCACTTTATTAGACTAAACATCTTTTTAAAATGTTGTAGAAAGCTGCTTATTGTTCTTTATGCTGAGTGTTATGCAGGCTGTAGCTGATTCAATACACTGTGGGTTCAACTTTTCTTCGCTTTCTGTCTACATGCTGCTGTGCTGGATTTGAGTGTAAACTTAAAAAATGACTGTATTGATTGTATCGATGTGAAGGTGTGGAATCGTGTCAAATCCAGGGCTGGGTACCGTTCAGATTTTTTTGATACTAGTCTTTAAACGATACTTTTTCTGATATTTATGTCGAGCTAATTAATCTTCTACAATCATAAAACACAATAATATTGAATAAAAGACCAATTTTTGGAGCAAAACCTGGTATTGAAACTTGGTATTGCATAAAAATTATTTTGTTAAAAGTGTTTCCCCTGCTTCCTTTTGCCCTGTTGTGCTCCTCGCTTTTGTTTGGTTTGTCTTGGTTCAGTTTAGCTTTGGTTTTTGGTTCTTGGATCTCCCTTGAGTTTAGTTCTGTTTGGTGAGACCTTTTGCTTAGTTCTGCACCTTTCACAACACTGCACACTCACACTGTTCATTCACATTCAACACCACCACACTGATGATACTTCACATCTCATATTGTACAATACTTTCTTTATAATTTGACCTTCTACTCCTAATTTGGCCTTTAATCCTAATTTGGTCCAATTCGGTTTAATTGTAACTTTTCTTTCGATACCACAAAAGTATTGTTTAATGGCACCCAGCCCTAGTCAAGTCATATTGTTCTTGAATTGCACTGAAACAATACCAAAACCTATCGATGCACATCTACTTTCTTGCATTCTTAGTTTAAATTCTTGAAATTGACCCATTCTCTCTACCAATGAGAGCTTTCACTGAAGCGTTTCTATCTTTTGTACCATTTGTCCTACTTTTGTGAGTGGACAGAGGACGGTCGATGGATTAATCCAAGTGGAAGACCTCTGCATTACATCACACGGAAGTCAGGGCAGAGCTTGTGTTTAGTTTGGTCCAGTTTAGAGATGAGACCGTTGGACACAGTGGTAATGGGCTCAGTTACTGCTGCTGTTACAACATCTAGTCCTACATTTATGTTAGTACGTAAAATTAGGTCAGTGGTACATACATAGTTCTGCTTTGGTAATAGTTGTTGTATTAATAAAACTAAAAGTGCTAGGACAGGGCAGGCCACCTCTAAAACATGTCCTTATCTTGCAATGGTAAAGATATAGTGCCCAGACTTTACTTTTTAACCTTTAACCATTCAAAATTTTGCACCAAGTACGACCTCAAAAAATATTCTTTTTTACAAATACCGTTATAATTAGCTGAAATCTCATCCAAACCAGGACTAAACTAGGTCTAAACCAGGTCTAAACCAGGTCTAAACTAAGTCTAAACCAGGAATAAACCAGGTCTAAACTAAGTCTAAACCAGGAATAAACTAGGAATAAACTAGGTCTAAACTAAGTCTAAACCAGGTCTAAACTAAGTCTAAACCAGGTCTAAACCAGGTCTAAACTAGGTCTAAACCAGGTCTAAACTAGGTCTAAACCAGGACTAGACTAGATCTTAACCAGGTGTAAACCACTAGATCTAAGCCATGTCCAAACAAAGACTAAACCAGGACTAAACCAGGTCTAAACAAAAACTAAACCAGGATCTAAACAAAGACTAATCCAGATCTAAACCACGACTAAACCAGGTCGAAACCAGGACTAATCCAGCTCTAAAACGGGTCGAATCCAGGTCTAAGCTAGGTCTAAATCAGATTTAAATTAGGTCTAAACCAGGACTAGCCTCAACCTAAACAGCACTGAAACATGATTAAAACTAAATCAGAGCTTAAAATGTAAAAGACTCTTGAGTACCACGAGTGGTATCCTAACCCCAGTTTGAGAACCACACTTTAAAACATTGCTGGATCCAGACAGTGTTCCCAAAATCGCACCAAAAACTGTTAATTTCTCCTTTAGACCATTTCTGACCTTTCCGGAACATTTCATCTAAATCTGACCATTACTTTTTCAGTTTCCTGCTAACAAACAAACATGATCCTTCCAAGCGTTCTCCAGTCTCTGGGATGACGTTTGAGGTGTTCCCGGCTCGGGCCAGGGCATCTTTGACCTAAAAAAAAAGCATCATCATAAATACATAATGGGACGGTGACTCAGGACGTTCCCCGTTCACTCTCCCCACGCTTCGCCCCGGGACATCCTCCTCTGACCTGCCTCCTGCTTCCTCCTCCCGCACTGAAACGCATCAGAGCGGCAGAGGGGAAGCACACTCGGCCTACACCGAAAGAGGGAAAAGACCAGAGGAGGAGGAGGAGGAGGAGGAGGAGGAGAGAGGAGGGAGGGGAGAGGGGAGAGGAGACGCAGTGAGGCGAAGGTAACAGGAATCACTCAGAACACAGCACACAGAGGGGCACACACGCTCAGGACGCTGCAGAAAGAGCTGGAGCCTCTACAGACCACGTTTTTACAGTTAGCAGTCATGTGTTTGCTGTTGGAGGGAGCGGGTCGTTAGCCCACCTGAGGACCATTAGCATCATTTAATTTAAGAACCCTCTCACCCCAGCAGAGGACATGTGACTGCTAACGACCTGAAACTAATGTTAGACTTTCAGAGGTTCTCTGTGATGCAGGTACCAGGCTTCTTCAGGAGTGTGTTCAAGTCCTGATTTAGTTTTATTTAGTTTTCTCCTTTTATTTATTTAGTTTTCTTCCTGTTTTAGTCCTGCTCTGCAGAACTAGTTTAGTCCTAGACTAGCCTTGGTTATGTGCTGGTTAAGTTTGAGTTTAGACCTGCTATTTTGTCCTTATTTAATGATTATTTTGGTCCGTTAAAGATGGTACTTTAAAAGCCAGATATTTTTGAGTTGGAACTTCAGATGAAAAGTTTGGTATAGGTAAAGTCCATCCATTCATTTGTCTTTAAACTGATGGTAACTGCGGCGGTAAATGCCATGTGGTCAAATATGTGCGTCCTATATTTTCGCTCCTCGCATAAAAGGCGACCATGGCTCACTCAACTGTGCACACAAACAAAGAGAGGAACAGTGTGGCTCAACCTCGTCAAAATGACACAGAGGTTACAAGCAATCATAGTAATCATAAAAATTTCCCTAAACTTCTTAAGAGAACACAGAAAGATGGGAGGCTTAAAGCTCATTTATTCTCCCATTTTGTACATAAATAGAGCTGATCGTTCCAAGCATTGTTATCGTGACAGCGTTTATACTTCCCACTGTTTTCTATGTCAACATGTGTTTATGTTAAATAACCAGTAGGGGGCAATCGGCTATAGTCAAAGATTTTACCAAGACGGAAGAAAAAGAGCAACAACAACAAACATGGCGGCGCTGGAAGAGGTTTTTACGCCACATTTAATGAAAAAGAGCCAAGAAAGTGAGACAAAAATAGCGCTGCTCTGTTGAATAAATCGTGACTAACCTCAGCTCCAGTCACTGCTTAAAAAGTTCAGCTGTTTCTTCTTCTGCTGTGACTGTTGAGCTGTGTTCGCTAGCGCCCCCCAATGGTCAACACATGTACTGTACAACAGAAGGAATCCAGAGGACGGACACAGGGCTCCGTCTAACGTAGAGGATAAATGAGGCTAATGTTACGCTAGCAGCCCACAGGTGGAATAACCAAGAACCCTGATACAGCCACACACGGCTAATGGATTTATTTATTCTTAAACTTAGATTTCTATTAATTATATTTTAGCATATTCTGTTAATGAAAAATGTTAAAATGTTTCAGAGTACCGTATTTTCCGCACTATAAGGCGCGCCTAAAAGCCTTTAATTTTCTCAAAAACCGCCTTATATATGGATCAATGTTGGTTAATTATGGCTACCGTATTCAGGGGGCGTCGCCGAAGTGACAGGTTTTAAAAGCAAAGCTGGCTCTACATTCTGCTCAACCAGACTTATCCCAAATCATACGTGAGTCCTAAAACTTAAGCAGTTGTCCTTTTGTTGTCCTAGTTGTCCCGAAAATGATATAAGCACGGAGTCTGAAGCAGTTGTTGTCTGATAAAACATAAGAAGTACCGTTGCTAATTGTGTTAGCTCCTGTATGTAATGGCGAATCTCCGCAGGTGATGCGCAGATGCTCAATCTGTCTTTAAAATTATTTTAGCGACTGAATAGAGGAGAATCTAAGCTTTAAAATGAGGTATAACATGTCCATATTCAGCAAATTTTAGCCATGGTTAGCTGTGTTCAAACCACTCTGTTGTAAAAATAACTTAGCATCGCAGAGCGGGGATAGACGGCAAAAAGACGACACGGTATGGGATGAATGAGATACAGCAGTGTGACTGTATAAACTATAAAGTTACCCCTATATAAGTACTCGTATCGGTACGTACTCAAATGGAAGTACTCGTTTGAAAAAAAGTGGTATCTGTGCATCCCTAGTTTTCAACGAGGGAGTTGTAAGAACGCCGGTTTGTATTCTATTAATAAAGTTTGACTGACTGACTTATCTGACTGTTTTATTGACATTCCCTTTAGCGCAGCGCCATCTAGTGGATGCGCCTTATAATGCGGTGCGCCCTATATATGAACTGAGTTTTAAAATTGCCAAATGGCCATTAATTGAAGGTGCACCTTATAATCCGATGCGCCTTATAGTGCAGAAAATACAGTAATTTATGTTTGTGTTGATAGGAGCAGTATCACTATTAAAATCTTAGTGATACCCATCTCTAGTGAAGTGTGGCTCTTGTTTATTTCGAGCCCAAACTCAGTCCAGACCCTGCAGTCCTGGACTCAAATGGACTTGGTCTCGGTCTAAAAACAGACCCGGGCTTTGAGGCATGAATGAGTTGAATCTGACATTCATGTTTCTATTTAAAGAAAGCTCTTTATTTTTAGCCCCAGTGTTTGGGGGTTACATCATCGTAGCGAGTGGTGTGGATAGTATGTGAAGGGATCCGACCGCAGCAGTGCATTCTGGGATATAAATGGCGGCGCTGTGGGTCTATTTTTATCCGTGCAGTTTGGTGGGAGCTCCTGGGGCGACAGCGGATGCACATGGGGAGAACATTTAGCCTCGTTTTGCTCCATTCAGCTTCTCTCTTCACTGAACTCACGTTTCTGACTCAGGGAGAACTGTGGGTCTGGAGAATAAAGCACCAAACAAACATGAAGCTATTTTTTGCAGGAGTAAAACATGTTTCTAGTGTAAAACAACATTTTTATCAAATATCAGAGCTGGATGGCTGGAGCTTGTCCTTGCTGTTTTGAGCCTGAAGTGGGGTACACTTGGACATGGGCCAGTTAGTCGCAGGTTTAAGGTTTAGGTAGACTTTTATTGTCCTTGTAGGGAAATTTGGACAAACTGAGCACTACTGAAGGAAACACACTTCATTTCTTTTTGGGCACACACTCTTGCTGACCTGCTGTATGGCTCAAGACTATTACCAGTCAGCCTTTTTACTAATTAAAGCAGAACTTTGCTTGTTTCTTTGCTGTTTTTGCCTCATGTTCCTCTCTGGGGCGTCCCCTACATTTTGGAGTAAAGTACTATTGTAAACACTCACAAGTCGAGGTGACTCCCATGTGACGCCTTCCTCGACTTTACTTTCGTTTTCCCCTTCGCGTATCCATACAGAGTGTGTTTTTTTCTGCTATTTCGCGCTCTGCCGTGATGAAAATGGAGAAATGAATCCATTGCTAGCTTGTTGTTTGGCTCGTGAGACTGGAGACTTCAGTGACACCGGCTCAGCGGCGCTCAGACTTGTGCGAGTGTGGTTTTCGGCGATGCTGGATGCTTCATGTACTCCACAAAAACTCATTTAATCATCACACAGACTCTGAAACTGATGCAGATAAAAAAGTTACTGAGTTCTTTAACATTGACCATGAAGAGAAACCTTACTAAAAAATTGTAGTGCGGCACACATTAAAGCATCCATGTTCTCCACACATATTTGAGAACCATTTTCCCAAAGCTTATAATGTTGGTTTTTATAATGACTTATTGTATTATGGTGAGTGTTGTCCTCACAGAGACAGGAGTCCCCTCTGTGTGTGCACTGCAGAGATACTTCCTGTTCAGAGTTAGAGGATCGAGTGTCCCGAGGTTAGATCTGAGCTAGAACTGGAGAAGGTTAGTGACAGGAAGCAGCGGAAACGAGTTAAACTTAGAAACTGCTCCGAGACACGCAGACAGACAGAGAGGGAGTCATTTTACACCAGGACTTAAACAACACTTCATTTATACCGCCACATACAGAGCTGTGAAAAAGTATTCTTGACTGTTTAATACTGGATGAAGATGACCAGAGTAGATACCTAATGCAGCTTTTAAACAATCATTTTAATTACAAAGGAGCTACTAGGTCTATTGTAGTCAAGACCGTACTAACTGAGACCAAGAGCAGTCCGAATCCAGAGTGAACTGAGACCAAAACAAGGCCGAGACTTTCCAGGTTTGAGACAGAGTCAGGACCGAGACCAAGGCAAACCGAGACCAGGCTGAGACCAAACCCTGTGAACTAAAGGAGAAAAAAAGAAAAGCGGTCCAAGCACATGAATGATTATTTGAATGATTTAATGTAACAGACTCCACAAACAAACAAGACAGATCTGTTCCTGGTTCTTCAGATGCAGAAAACGAATGACTCCAAAATGATGAACAACTGCATTTTTAAATAATGTTTGGTAAATAAAATTTCTGCCACATCTGAGACTGAGACAAGACTGAGTAAAATTGGATTCGAGACCAAGACTAAGACCAAGTAAAACTGCAGCTGAGAGCGAGATGAGACCAAGAACGTAAAAGAATGGTCTCAAGACCAAGGCCGATCTCGGGCGCTACAGCACTAGGGACTATATTCTGCAAAATGTCCTGCTCCTCTTTTTTTCCCATGTTATAATATTGTTCCCTCATCAAAAACAAACCTGGAATTGTGTTCTGTTTAGGGGTGTAATGATACGTTTTTGCAACGATACAATATGTATCGATTAGAAGTGTTTCGATACAATTCAAGAATGATATTGGCTAATTTGGAAGGATACAATTTGATACGATTCAACCCCTTCATATCGATAATGGATACAGCAACTTTTTGCCAAAAGTCATAAAAGTTTACTCTCAAATGTAGCACCGTGGCCGGGGTTGGTTATGTCCTGCAGACAGAGAGTGAAGAAAAGTTGAATATAACATTTTATTTAATTAAAAACACAAAAGCCATATCTGGTTTTATTTTAACCTATAAATTTCAAATTTTGACATTTCCGATATTATCGATCGATACTTCATGTGTATCGATATTCACTTCCTAGAAAACGATATGATTCAATACAAGGTCATGTGTATCGATGTAGATGTAGTATGTAAAAATCGATGCAGTTACTGTATCGTTACACCCCTAGTTCTGTTTGAGTAATCCTGTATTCTCTGGCGCTGAGTTTCTGAGGCCTCAGAATGCTCAGTTCCACCACGAAGCCCCGCCCACTCCAGGAAGCTCTGACCAATGGACAACAAGCCCTCTCCATCCAGTCTGCGCTCATTCATTTATCAAAAAAAAAACTGTGTACAGCTCTGTTTCCTCTGATTCTTCACAGACATTTTTACTTTGAGAGGAAAATGGATCAGACACAAAGTTTAAGGAAGCAAAAAGACATTCAAAATTGCGTAACAGAGCTGCTCTCTGCTGGTAAAGTAATTGTTGGAAACACTTTTTCTGCAGTGTGTCCCTGACCCCGGCGTCCTTAGATCTGTTCCCGGTAAAGGTTGTGTAACGGTAAAGACTGTTACCAAACGGTGAAAGCAGAGAAACGCTGCGGTGAAGGAAGTGAAGAACTCTCTGAATTAAACAACAGCTTGTATTTTTAAAGAAGAGGATCGTGTTAGAGGCAGAGGCCTGAGAAAGTACATGGGCTAGAGCTGCTCTGGGAGAGACTGAGAGGACTGAAAAATATATAGTTTTTTATAGTCATAAGAGCAAACGGTTCCATTGTCAGCATTTATCTACTCAGGTGAACTGAAAAAAGTCACCTGCCTATAAATAACCCCTGTCCTGTTCCCTCCCGTGTTTTTACCTGGAGCACCTGGTGACTTTTTCCATTTGTTATTTTAGCGCTTTTCCTCTGGGATTTGGCTGAAACGTGCCGACAGTTCCACCACCGCAGTGAGGCTAAAAATACTCGCAGGTCTGTCCCCGTATGGAACAGAAACTCCTCGAAGGGAAATGTGTGACGTGTGTGGGGTTTTACTCCTGCTGTGGCTTCAGCTCAGCTCAGAGAAACCACAGGGACAGATAAGAATGGAGTGGATGCTAGGTTATATTATCTACAACCCAAGTTTAACATATATAACATTATTTCCAAATGTATCTTTATCTCAATGTCAGAATTGCATATTTGTGTTTGTAAATGCACAAAAAGACAGTACTGTGCTGTGAGAAAAGGCTTAAAGTCACAGATCCTTTAAACCAATGGTTCCCAAAATGGGGTCCGGGGCCCCCTGGGGGTCCGCGAAGGTACTGCACGGGGCTGTTAAGTTAAGTACATAAAAAGAAATTGAGTTTGAAATGAATTACTTGCTTTTTTAGTGATATACTTGTCTAAAAATAAGAGTTTAAAACAATTTTTAGCCAACTGTCAATGTTTTTTGTGAGGTTTTTATAGAAATCTGTAGAGAAAAACTTGACTTTTACAGGTTTTACAGGGGGTCTGTGGGATTTTTAGAAGTTTAAGGGGGCCGCGACAGTCTTGACTTTGGGAATGGCTGCTTTAAACAAACCACATACATGAGAAAAAAACATACCAGGATAAAAACAAACCCATAAGTGACAGAGTGGACCAGTGTTTCCCACATTCCCTTAGGCCCTTTCTGCAGTTTCTGTAAACATTTTAGGTCCTACTTCAGAGCAGGGACTTTCCAGTCGGCCTAGGAACTATTGTGACGTAGTTATGTATTAGAACAGCATGACAACATCACCCTCTATAACCATTCACCTGAAATATTTACTCACAACACACCCATAAACCGCCAATTTTAAAGCAGGTTAGACACACGTCATATCTTTTGTCTGCAGCTTTCTCTCTCTGTGAACTTCTGGACTCATAGATGGACCGATCTTTTTGTACCACACCTGGAGCGGTAGGATGACAGCGTTTAAATGAGCTGACAGGACACGTCACAGTAACATCACGTGACACTTCAGAGGAAGAGCGCAGGAAAATAAGCGTCCGAAACATGTCAGGGTACGATACAAAAATATTGGTCAGTCTATAAGAAATCCACGTATTAATATTAGTAGAAGACCAAATGAACCTTTTAGGATTTTACAGTGTATTTCCCACGCTGTTCTGATATTTCCAGCAGGGAACGGTTCTCTCTGACTGGATGTCACATTTATGCCACGTCACAGAGTTTCTGTATGGTTCCTAATACGGCTGTAACGATACAGTAACCGTATCGATGTATTGATTTTTTTTCCCTATGATACAACTACATCGATACACATGACCTTGTATTAAATCGTATCGTCAGTGAATATCGATACACATGACGTATCGATCAATAATATCGGAAATATCGAAATTAGAAATTTGTATGTTAAAATAAAACCAGATATGGCTTTTTGGAGATAAATTTTGTGTTTTTAATTAAATAAAATGTTATATTAAACTTTTCTTCACTCTCTGTCTGCTGGACATAACCAACCCCGGCTGCGGCGCTGCATTTGAGAGTATTCTGAGGCCTCAGAAACTCAGCGCCAGAGAATACAGGATTACTCAAACAGAACTAGGGGTGTAACGATACAGTAACTGCACCGATTTTTACAGACTACATCTACATTGACACACATGACCTTGTATTGAATCGTATCATTTTCTAGGAAGTGAATATCGATACACATGAAGTATCGATCGATAATATCGGAAATTTTTCTATAGGTTAATTTATAGGCTAAAATAAAACCAGATATGGCTTTTGTATTTTTAATTAAATAAAATGTTATATTTAACTTTTCTTCACTCTCTGTCTGCTGGACATAATCAACCCCGGCCGCGGTGCTACATTTGAGAATAAACTTTTATGATTTTTGGCAAAAAGTTGCTGTATCGATTATCGATACGAAGGTGTTGAATCGTATCGAATCGTATTGTTCCAAATTAACCAATACTGTTCATGAATTGTATCGAAACACTTCTAATTGATACATATCGTATCATTGCAAAACCATATCGTTACACCCGTAGTTCCTAACGGCAGTGCGAATGTGAGCTGATAAAAGGTTCTTGTGGGTGGACAGTTCATAGACCTAAGTTCTTATAATAGCTCTGTGCGAAAGTTCTTGTAAGTTCAGGTGGCAACAAGCAATCAATGGGCTAGACCAAAAGTAAATGTAAAAAGCAGTGTAAAACATAATGTGATGCTTTTGCGTGTTTTATAGTTTTTATTGCTACAACTGATGTTTTTAGTTCTTTAATAAATAATTTCACATGCTTGTTTGTTGTATATTTATTATTAATATTTATTATTATTTGGTTGTTGCATTTTAACTTCAATACTGTGTACAGTGCTTTGGTCAGCTGTGTTGTTTTTAAAGTGCTCTATAAATAAAGTTGTTTTGAATTAGAGTTGAAAGTGTTTAGGTTAACTTTTAGAGAGATTTATGTGTTGTAAATGCAGTGTATTAATTAAATTGTTGACAACACTGTGGATAGGGCTTGGTAATATGGCAGAATACAGTATATAATCCCCCCAGATTGGTTCATCTCAATTTTTATTGTATTTTGTGTTTTATGTTTAGCTCCTTGTTGCTGTCGTTGCTTGTTTTTTCATGCCGTCTCCATTATCTGCAGCTGGATTGTTTTGTAGACTTGTCCATATCTAGTAAAAAATTACCCAAGCTTCTCATTGAGATTAACTATGGACACTTTATCCACAAATTCTATTCTGTAAGACTCTTTAATAGACAGATTTCTCTTTTACTGAATACAGTTTCCGAACAGGAGCCGTTTAATTTAGTGTTTTGCGTAGAGTCGATGCAGCTCGCGGCTCCTCTGATCCCACCTCGGTTTATATCCGTCGGTGTAAATCCATGCTTCAGGCCCAGCAGGTGACGGTGGTCTTTGAAACCAGAGCGGCGCACGGTTGGCAGGGATCGATGAGGAGCGAGTTAAACAGAAATACAGAGGCCTGTGATTCGCCCACGCACGTTTCAGTATTCACATCCTCTTCACCAAACGCAGCTGCTGAAAATATACAGGAACTCTGGATAACGCTGCCAACAGGAAGCAACATAGGATTAATATTTGGGAAGCTAAACGAATAGTATGCTTTTTTTCTTGTATTTTTGGAAGAGAGTTTAAAAAAAAATAAAAAAATCAGGTTTTATAACTTAAAATAATGTATCTGTGTAAAATCTCTTCTGTTGGGGAGCTGTTACTGTGACTGCAGAGCACGCTTGGATTTGGATTTGGATCTGTGGCCCCCTGCTGGCAACGATGGGCGCTGGACAGAGCATAAAATGGCTTATATGAAGATTTAATTGTGTTTTAATGACATAAAATAAAGGAGATTCCAAATACTGTAAGGTGGGAGGTAAAATACAGTAATCTAGAAATATAACTTTGGTTTGGTAAAAGTAAGTCACACTAAAAGAATCCGGGATTAAGTGGCTCCACAGTAAGTTCAGTTCAGTGTCCCATAATGATGAAGATATTTTGCCCAGACCTGGACTTAAACCAGGGATCAGTTCAGGGGTAAATGGTTTATCTATTGACCTTATTTCTCGTTGTGGTAAAGCATCCACTAAAACTAATAATTTGTTATTTTACTGACCCCTTGTGGTTGGAGTACCTTTTCACAAAATTCTCATCAAAATTCTCCCATTACCTTTGAACAAACCAAAAAAAAACAAACAAAAAAAAAATCCAGAGAGAACATGCGTAACTTTCACTTAAACAGTCTTAGAGGTTGCACTTTATTGATCCACTGTGGCATATAGAACTCATCAATTAGCATTCAGTCAGTCTACGGAGGCTTGAGTCTAGTCTAGAGGTCCCACATTCTGCGTCTTTCAGGATTTCTGAAATAGTGTTGGACTCCGGTTTAAGGCTGAAATGATCAGAACGAGTCCGGTGACGGTGTCTGGGCTTTGGAAAAGCGCAGGAGCACTTCCTGGTTTCATGTGTCTATGTAGAGCCGTGAGACCGAGCGTTTTCAGCTCTGGAGAAGGGCAGCGCCTCGGTATACAGGATTACTCAAACAGAATACTACTGCAGCTCTGTTTTTGAGAAGGAGACAAGATCAGAACGGGGTTTAAAGAGAGGAAAACTCAATTTAGCTGGTAATCTTTAAATAGATGAGAATGTTTTGACCAGTCATGTGCTTTATAAGGGCCACTCCTATTGGCTCTTGGTCTACACAGATTGTCAACACTGAATAAAATGTTGGTGGAAGGTATCTTAGTATCTTTTGCCCTATCTCACAATGAAGACAATCCTTTAAAAACTCCTGGATCCAGACTGTTTCTTACTTTCTGAGCTGTTACTTTCTTGCTAACAGACTAAACCTAAACTAAGAATGCTATCCAAAACACAACCTAATAATTCATAACAGTTTAAAGTATGTTAGTTGTTAGTTTTGAGGAAAATAAAAATCCCTTCCATTCAAATTGTTCTAACTAGAAGTTTCCCAGGAACATGGCTTTAATAAACGTCCAAATCTCTCCAAACCTCATGTGAGTTTGTCGTCTTGTCTTGTTCCAACACGAGCTAAACCTTAATCACAAAATCATGTTAGCGCCTCTTGACTTGAGCGCCTGCCCCTTTTGCCCCTTGCCTCCAAGTGCCCTTTTGGTCCTTGGCCCTTATGTGGCTCTTTATAAGAACATTTATTCATTCATTAATTATTAATAATTTGAAATAAATGTCATCACACGGCCGCCAGCACCTCGTGACCTTTAACCTTTTGCCTCCGTGAGTTGCGCAGCTGTCACGTGCCCCTCACGCAGCTGAAAACAGAGGAGAAAGAGCGGACTGCGGAGCCAATAAAGAGGGCTGTTATTATTTTTTTGGCCCCGATTCCAGAACTTAAAACCCAGTCTGGTCACTGGGAATCAAAGAACCAGTCAGTGAGCTGTTTGTGTCACGTGATTTGTAAGACAAAGCCATGAAAGTATTATGCACGCACGTTAGATCATTTCTGTTTAAATACACGAGCTTTTGACCGCTACTTGCTAACCACCTAGATATTTACAAAATGCTTCCATAAAATGCTTTGTGATTGTTGACAGCATACAATCTTTTTATTTTTAGACCGGGTTGCTAATAAATAATGGATTGCAGTTAGCATTTAGGCATTTTAATGCAATTAAATTGCGAGAATTTGCTATAATTGTGCAAAAATAAGAACTAGTTGGTGATGGGAGCTGGCAAAATGTGATCTGATAAGAAAAAATGTGATGTCCCAAAATCTTGTTCCCACATAACTTATTTAATTTATTACTAGAAATGTCTAAGGACTTCCTCAGTGCTGGGAATAATTCTCATTTTGTCAGAGCATGGATAAAATTACATTATTTAGTTTAGTGTCATGCAGTGTGTTTTTGTTTACATTTTATTTGTTCATTAGTTTTTTATTATTTTCCCAAAATTTTATTAAAAATGTATAGCTTCATCCTTACCGTGTTGCAATATATCATAGTATACACAGAAATGTAATAGTTGTGTGAGAGTCTTGCTTGCCACAGTCCTAACTCAACAGTGCAGCTTTGAGCACCTGCCCCTGTAGAAGTCTCTGCACGTGCCTGCTCAGAAATGTCCTTTTTCTGCCAGTAACCGTGATTAAACCGCGATGTTTCCTTCTCTCCCAGGACTCCGTATTCCTTTTTCCTGTATTGCATTGTATTTTGTTTGATTGTTCGTCAGAAGTTAGGCTAAGCTACTCTGTGTTTGTGGGAAAAACCTTAGCGAAGTCTGAGAGCAGGATTTGGGCCACGCTCTGAAGTCGTGCATTGTGCCACAGTGGGACAGAGGTGCGTTTGTTGTAAATGGATAAACCCCGGAGAGGTTTCCCACAGTGCTTTGCAGTTCTCGGGGCATTAGCTTAAATGCTAAAGCTGATTAGCGTTTGTGTAGCAACGCGGCTCAGGGCTCTCTGAAGCCGATTTGTAGCCTGCACACCTGCCTCCGGGACTCTTCCAGTAACTTCCAAACCTGCTTCTCACCTGATTACTGTAAAAGATTCATTACTCGCCCTCTCAACTGTTCAATAAAAATGCTTTCCTTACTTTGCATTTTGATTCTTCTGAAGTTGCAAAATGCTGTTTCCTCCTCGCACTTAGAAGTTTGTTCTTTATGGTTTTTATACAGTGTTTCCCAACCAGGGGTACGGGGACCTCTAGGGGTTATTTCGAACAGGATAAGAAATTATTTCCGTAGTCATATTGGACCACTGAAACTTATGTGTTACTATATATATGTTTTTTTTTAAGTTTATTCTGAACATAAAATAAATAATAAAGTAAGTAAATGTAATAGGAGATTTTTATTTTATATTTTTATGTCAATTTTGAATTTAAAAAAAGCAGCCACAAAAAAATAAAAAAAAATAAAAAATACAAATAACTAGTTTTATATAAGCACGAGTATAGAAATACTCATGGTATGACAAAAGGCTCATAGGGAACATCTTAGTGACGCGAGTGTCAATACTGCAGTATCGACTCACACAATACTCATTTGAGTATTGAGTACTTGAATAAAGTATTGGTATTAATTAATTCATCTGAAATAAAAGCACATCCATCACTTGGGGGTAACTTACTCCACTGTTATGTGCCATAACTCCCCCACACAGCAGCATTTTGGTCTGGTCCATCCACATCATGTGACAAGAAGTTAGCAGTTTCACTACTACATGCACTTAAGTTATTTATTTTATACTGTGCACATTAAAACTGTTAAATGGCCAGTTTTAGTCATGGGATTTGTCTTCAAGGGTAACAATTAAAAAAAAAAAAAGCAGTTCACCCATAAGAAATCATGAGTATTGGGTATCGGTATCAGTATCGACTAAATTTCCTCCAAAAGTAATCAGTATTGTATCGAATCTAAAAAGTGCGGTATCGCCCGTCACTAAAACATGTGATGAAAATGGTCGGGAACCACAGGTTTAATTGTTTGACGTTTAGTGTTTACCATTTGAGTGCTCAGTTATTGTTTGAGCAAGACCTTCACAGTCAAATGTAACCTGTAACAGAATGAGATTTGTTGATTTGATTGACACAACCAAAGGCCAAGGCTGGTACTCAGTCAGTGACAAACCAACTGTGTTAAAAAGCGCCTGCTTTTAAGCCAATCACAGGAGGTTTAACTGAATACTGCCACACCATTGGTCCATAACTGTCACTGCTACTACTGCTAATAATAATAATAAAAATAATAATAATAATAATAATAATAATCAGGGTCGCCCCAAGGTCTTAAAAGTATTAAAAAGGTATTTTATTTGATGGTGTCAAAGTTAAGGCCTTTAAAAGTATAACATCTAATGAGTAGGTATTCAATTTTGTTCATCTGGGTCTTAAATTTGTCAACAAAAAGTAGTGTTGCCACAAGTTTCTACAATACACCTTTTACAACTTTATCATTGAAATTTATATTTCAGTTTTATTTCATGATCTCTTTTAATGCAGCACTGGAGTTATTTCTTCTGTAAAAAAACTACTTTTAAAATAAAACCCTTGAGTTTCAGAGAGTAATACATATAGTTCCTTAGTTTAAAAAGTTATACAGATTATTGTTCTGTTGATGAAATTTCACTCTAAATGGTATTAAAGTCTTAAAAAGGTTAAGTTTCACTAGACAAAACCAGAAACTACCCTTATAATAATGCATCGTTCTTATATAGTGCTTTTTTGACACTCAAAGTCACTGGCCAGGGCTGAACAATTACTCGAAATATAATTGAAATCTGAATCGCAATTTGAATTGTCGCAATGGGCAAATCACAAAGGTTGCAATTATTTATGTGATATAAGTTCAATTTAAAAAGATTGAGGAACACTGCTGTAGTGCGTCCCTTGCTTTGGTTTGCTGCACAGTAAATGGAGTAAGA
Organism: Bostrychus sinensis; assembly: GCA_020698575.1. Lineage (NCBI taxonomy): Eukaryota > Metazoa > Chordata > Actinopteri > Gobiiformes > Eleotridae > Bostrychus > Bostrychus sinensis. Next base: position 2,509,870 of record CM036251.1, read on the forward strand.
GTAAGATCCCAGAAATCCCAGAAATTCAGAAGCCTAATCGAAACTAGGGATGTAATGATTCACTGAAGTCATGATTTGATTCGATTCATGATTTTCTGTTCACAATTACGATTTTTTTTTTATTTTTTATTTGCAGGCTTAGTTGCAGTATAATTATGACCAAAATATTTTTTTACAGAGCCTATTTGTGTCTCCTTATCAAACTTAAATTGTTGTGCATTAAAAAAGTAGATATTAAAACAATAACATGTAAAAACTACAAAAATATAAAACATAATTTGTTAGTGACTTTTCTTAACATCTTTCTACTCTCATCCAAAAACAGAGACACTTTAGTAGCAAGCAATGCACAGAGAAGCAGCTCATCATGAATCCACCCCTCAAGAAATATAAAATGGGATTATTAAAAGTCAAGTTTTATGAAAATATCAGTGAGGAAAGACTCATCCTCAGTAAAGACTCCATGGAAACGCTCCGGGGGAGGGGCCACTGAAACTTCAGATAAACTTTAGCTGTTGTTAGCCACTTAGCTTTCCTTTAGCTCGCTGCTAACAACAAGCTACTTTCTGAACGATGGTAAACGGAGCAAACAGGAGCAGCCTAAATAAAACCTTCAGAGGTGTCTCTGTCCTGGGTTTGTTGTTGTTGTTGTTGTTGTTGTTGTTGTTGTTCCTCTGTGACTGAGGACGCTGTGCTCCTCCTCTGTGTGAGACGCACCGAGGAGAGAAAGTACACTCCCGAGTCGCTCCGAGTAATTAGTAAAAAGTGCAGCCTTTTCACGTTCCCAGTGATTTTATGAGTTCTGTAAACTAAAACTTGATATAAATGCATGTTTCTCTTCAGTAAAATGTCCAGGTAATGATGTCCAGCACCAAACACCTGAGCCAGATTACACCTGAGGCCTGCACGCTGTATTAAAGGGACATCGCGATTCATTATATCCCACACTGATTCAAAATGTTTTTCTTTTGCATCGATTTTTAGCTGATTTACGAAGAATCATTACATCCCTAATCAAAACTGAATCTAAATCACCATTTGAATTATCACAATTAGCAAATCGCCAAGGCTGTCATTTTTTAGGTGATATAAAGTCCTCTGCAGAGAACAAAACATCCCATCTCCACTGGAACTTCATGTGAATAAATCTTGCTACAGCTGTAGTTTAGAGCTCTACAGACCTCATCTGAAAAGCCAAACCACAACTGCAATATCTGACAGAAAAATTGCAATTAGATTTTTTTTTTTAAATTGTTGAGCCCTCATCTTTTGTGTTTGCATCTCTCATTGTCCTGAATGTGACCCAACACGCTGTCCCTCTGCGCCACTCTCCGCTCTTGTGACTCGGTCTATTTATAACTCTCTGTTTAAAGTGATCCTAATGAGAGGAAGTCACCCATTTTCTCTCTCCTGCCTCTGCCGCGTTATTCTCAGACTCAAACCTGGCTCTCGGCTCGTGACCAAACGGCAGCGGAGTACAGAGGAACAGGAGCTGCGTACTCAAACATTCAGGCTCGAAAACTCACAATCAGATTAGGAGTTCTGATCGCATTAGGTTTGTTTTGGGTCATACGCTTTTAATTTGAAGTGATGACGTTAGAGGCCTAAACATCTGGTAAACATTCAGTTCAGTTTGGAAGAATTGGAGATGTTTTCTAGGTAATATTTCAGAATATTAAATGAGGAAATTGTAAATTAGGAGCTCCCTGTTATGTTTGTTTATTGGAAAAAGTTTGGTTTTGTAGAATCGATTTGGAACATGAAATATGTGTTCAAATAAGGTCTTACCAGGACCAAAACAGGGTCTAAGCCAGAAATAAACCAACTCTAAACCAGATTGTAAACCAGGACTAAACCAGAAGTAATTAGGACAAAACCAGCTCCAAAGCAGTTCTAAACAAGGACTAAACCAGAACTAAATCAAATCTAAATCAGGACTGAGCCAGGTCTAAATCAGGTCTAAACCAAATATAGGACTAAATCAGGACTAAACCAACTCTAACCAGGGCTAAACCAAGTCTAAACCCGGACTAGACCAGAACTAAACCATGACTAAACCATCTCTAAAGCATGTCTAAGCCAGGTCTAAACTAGAACTAAACCAGGTCCAAACCAGGACTAAACTAGGGCTAAACCAATCTAAACCAGGTCTAAACTAGAACTAAACTAGGTCCAAACCAGGACTAAACTAGGACTAAACCAAGTCTAAACCAGGTCCAAACCAAACTAGATCTAAAACAGGACTAAACCAGGACTGAACTACGTCTAACCCAGGACTAAACCAGGACTTAAGAAGGACTAAACCAACACTATATCAGGAAAACCAGAAGTAAAACAGTATAGGAATAAACCAGGTCTAAACTCGACGGACCTCGGTAAATCCTGTGTACGGCCCTGAGTGAGTCCTGGTGTCTCTGATCCTCTCCTAAAAGCCGTAAACAGATCGGATAAATGTGACGGTGCTGGTGTGAGAGCTCTAAATGTCAGCTCTGAGGGAACCGCAGCGGGAGACCCTCGCTGTAACAGGGGAACTGACAGGCGAGCAGCGGGGGTCAAAGGTCAGCGTTTGGTGGTGGTGGGGCTTTGTCTTTGCCTCTCTGTCACAGCGGGGGGACATGTTGGAGATACGGGACAGGTCGATACGAGTGGAGACGCCATTATCCAGATCAGGGTTTCATAACGAGGTCTCTGTCCACAAAACATGGATACAAGAGCTTCAGCTCCTGTTGAAGTCGAGACTCATCGAGACCAAGACCAGTCCGAGTCCAGAGTGAATCAAGACCAAGACAAGACTGAGAGTTTCAGGGTTTGAGACTTTTAAGGACCGAGAGCTAGACCAGGTCGAGACCAAACTTAGACTTAAGGCTCATTTATTCTCTACGTTAGATACACTTTCGGATAAAAACAAAGCACTTTGTCTGTCTTTTGTGTCGTACATTGGCCCGTTTCCCCCGAGTCTGTCCTTCCTCCTCTCTGGTCTTCCTCTAGGCCTCCAGCTCTAACCTCAGCATCCTTCTGCCCATATGTTCACTGTCCCTCCTCTGTTCCAAACCATCTCAGTCTGGAAACTTTATCTCCAGAACTTCTCCCATGAGCTGTCCCTCTGATGGACTCATGAACTAACCCTGTCCATCCTCGTCATGAACAAAGACAACAGAAACATCTTCAGCTCTGCTCTCACTGCTGTCTTCTATGCCTTTCCTTTCGTGACCTACTCTCTTTCAGGCGTTTTGCTGGGCGTTTTCCTCCTCCTCTTGTATTTCCTGCTTTGTTTGTTTCCCAGCGATGGCGGACCCTCCCGACGCAGAGGAAGTGAATGAGCGGCCTTTGTGGCTTTAGCGGGATTAGCCCATTTTAAACCCCCTTTACCGAGATTTGCCAGCATTATTCACATTTTAATGAAGTTTCCCACCGACAAAACACTGAATACAAGGCAATGAAACAGGGATTAGAGGCAACGCTCGGGGCTTCAATGACCTTCAAAGAATAAGAAGTTCACTGCGGAGGGAAAGCTATGGATGGGGAAAAGAGAAATACGCAAAATGGCATTAAGGAAATCAAATACATGTGATGTAGATTTAGAATATTTTATGCCTCAAGTGAAGATGGCCAGTGTTGTTTTTTGTCGATTGGTGAAACTGGGGACAAACCACACGACTTTCCCAGTTGTTACAGATTTTAAAAAGACCAGGAGCTCACACTAACGACTGATTTCAGCTGATTTTGTTCAGACGTCTGAAAAATATTTAACGTCTGCGACAGTGGCTGTGTCCAAAAGTCGTCCTTATAGTGGTCATGCTGCGGGAGTTTCGTCGGAGAACAGTAGAACCATGACAGGTCTTTAAAATGAATAAAACCAGTCAGAGACATTTTTGATTTTACTCTTTTCCTAGTGTATTAATGAATAAATCATTACTAAATAAGCCATTAAGCAGTAGAGGTGGGAAAAATGATTTTTTTCTGACACCGATTGGGTTTTTTTTTTAAATTCTGAATCAATTTAGAAAAGCTCATAATCAGAATTTTGTAAAGACTACAAATGATTAAAGTTGGCTGTGTCCAAAACAAATCTGATGCTGCTGGGTTGCACAGAGTCAGCTCTGACAATGCTAACAGAATCTGCTGCTGCAACATATCAACGATCAGTTCTTTAGTTTTGTTTTTTGGAGTAGAAAGTGTTTAAAATTACATTTCAGATATAAATTATATAATTAATATGAATTATTGTTGAGGATTGAATGCTGACATGAACCAGGTGATGCATTGCTTTTTAATCGAATCATGGGCCTTTAAATCTAAACCTACTCAAGATGCCCTAAGATTCCCACCCGTGTTAAGCAGTAATATCATTAATGTTAGCTGACCTGAGCTTGTACAGATGACAGCTTTCTCATGTAACGTTAAATCAGAAAGAGCTGCAATAATCCAGGTTGTTTTATTCATAAACATCAGATTTTGATGAAATTTTCAGGAAATGTCAGAAATGGAATAAGGAGCACATGATTACATTTTGGGGGTGATCTGGATCACCATCTGGATCCAGGACTTTTTTTAAAGGATTCTTTATTATTGGGAGATGGGGCCAATTTTGCCATTAGAGCTTCTAACTCAACAAATAATGCCCAAAATCATTGGCAAATAATGACAAGATGACATCATGGTAGATGTTATAATCTGACATAGTTTGAGCCGGATCATGTTGATATTTTGGTTCTGGTGATCCAGAAGTTTCTAAATATAGGGGGTAGGGCTGCACAATATGGAGAAAACATGCAATATTCGATAACTATGTTGAAAATTGCGATAACGATATTATTGCGATATTTGAAAATAGAGCCTACTTTTCGAACATAGTAAGTTAAATTCACTACATTTCACAAAAATGTAAGTTCCTGTATTTACAAGTCAAAACAGCCACAAAATCAAAACTTAACACAGACTAAACCAGGAATAAAACAAGGCTAAGCTGTGACTAAATTAATTAAATTACCACTAAAACTGGACTTTTTAAACATTTTTATTTAGTCACAACACATGTTCTTTTAAGGCTCTGGTGGAAAATGATTCTTCAGTGTAAATCTCTGTCAGATGAAGACCACAGTGTTATTGTGATATATTTAGATTCTTGCTATACGGATATTGCATTTGCTGATATTGCGATAACGATAATTTTGCGATATATTGTGCAGCCCTAATAGGGGGTACATATGAAATTGGATATTGCACAGCAACAAATGTAGCTACACACTTCCATATAACGCCAAATGAAAGGTGAGGTTTTTCTCTGTCAGTAGTATTGGCTTGGCGGAGGTCTGCACTCTCTATAAACACTTCAGTATCACTCAGGTCTGGTCGGGCTTTATTTCAGAAGTCCAATATCAGCTAAGTTTGGCAACAACACACCAGAGTCATGGAATATTCGACCTTCGGTGAGCTGAAAATAACACTAACTGAGTCCACTCCAGGGCACAGTACATGAGAGCGTCCAGAGTCGGCTTCAAAATTCAGACTGAGGTCTGGTGGAGTCTCTGCGCTGCACATACTTCAGATTCGGGTTTTTAAACCTCCCACACAATGTGCTGGGCTCACGACTCTCAACTAGAGCTGTTTGGTAAAGGCTTGGCGTGACTGTGAAGAGGAAAAGAATGTAAGGATTTGAGCGGGTTTGACCTAAAGGACCACTAGGGGCTTATAAGGGCTTTATGGCTCAGTGGATAAAGTATTTACCCCTGAACTAAACAATCTCTGGTTGAAGCACTATATCTTCACCAACCTGGGTCAGAGCCAAAGACACAGGGCTCTGTCTCTGTTGCAGCCAAATGTAATTTCCTGATCCCCTTCGGTCGCTCGGTCGGTAATTCCTTGTTAATAGCTTCCTGCTTTTCATGTTTTTAACCAACACACGCTGTTGTTCTTTACAGCCACTGACCTCTGCTTTGACTGCACCAGTGGCGGCGGCTGGTCTTTACCACGGGGGAAGCTGAAAACATTTGATCCTGATCATTTAGTTGCAACCCACTCTTTGTAAAATTTAGTACATTTTTCAAATATATGCTACATATTTTGACATCTATTCAGTTCTAATCTGGTTACACTTCACTATCTCATAGTACCCATTATCTGTTTTCTGATACAAAAGCATTCTTAAAGAGGCTATATTCTGCTTTTATTTATCTTTTTAAATCAATCTTGGTCACCTCTAGAGCAGCAGCATGTTTTACAGCCTTTAAAAACATTATGGGACTAAAATAAAACATTTTTACTAAGTACTCTGTACTACTGCTGTCATAAAGAAACAGGTGAAGAGACCAAGAGAGTGCAGCACTTTTTTGAAGTGAATCAGAGAAATAAAACTGAATGAGAGCAGACCAGATGTAGAGGGCTTATTGTTGATTGGCCATTGCTTCCTAGAGTGGGCGGGGCTTTGTGGTGGAGCCAAGCATCCTGAGGCTTCAGAAGCTCAGCGCCAGAGAATACAGGATTACTCAAACAGAACACAACTCCAGGTCTGTTTTTGATGAAGGAACAACATTGGAACATGGAGACAGAGAGGATTATATCCCCTTCAGAGTGCTCAGAATAAATCCAAATCAAAAGCAATTTTAGCTGCATTGACCAATTTCTCATGACCCAACCTTCCAGTTTAGATGCTTTTTTTTTTTTTGTTTGTAACTGCAACATTGCAACTTCCAAACTCTCTGAAAGCATCTTTGTTAAAGAGTGATTCTCTGAACGCGTCGCCTTGTCCCTCCTGTACATTCTGTCTGTACTGTTACTGAGCTGAGATCACACCTCCAGTGGACACCTGCGTCTGTCACTTCCATTTTTCGCACTCTCACTTCCTGGACTAAAATAATAAGTGAGAGGTTTTACAGCCAGCACTGGACACAATGTGAGTTTGTGTTTTTTTTACTTGGCAGCTGAAATCATATGAGATGCTCCTGAAATGAGTCAAGGATTTAAGAATTAAAGGATATTTTATTGTCATTCTCATATGAAAGAACGAAAACCTTAACCATTGGAAATTCCACAAAAAAACACTATCAGATTGAAAAAAACACCTTCTCTGGTGTATTGGCAGCCATACGTTTGCAGTAGCAGATGTTGAACTCTTGGAATAAAAGCTTCAATGAAAAGAAATGCAGCATTATAATTTGTAAACAACATCAAAGCTTGAGGAAAATCCCTTTTTAGATACAGCTAATTCCTCGTCCATTAAGTCTCAGGGAATCCCTTCAGCAGCTCATTGTTCCTGGTCACGACTCTCCTCTCCTCTTCTCTGGTCTCAGGTCTCTGGGGTTAATCAGCCGCTCCTTCGTCAAACAAAACACAAAACAAATTGACAAAAACAAACCTCTCCAGTCGAACAAAGACGGTCTCCAGAGCTGCGTCGCCAACACTTGAAAGCTTTTACACACTTAAAGGTTTGGAGTTCGCTTTGAACCGACCCCGGCTTTGGTCCATGTCTGGTCCATTTTTAGCTCGAGTGGGCGCTTCAAAGACATCGATAAAAACGAGAGAAAACTCAGAGGATAATTAGCATCAAGCGCTAACAGCAGCAGCAACCACCTGAACCAACTCGACAGGCTCTCAGCTTTAGACTCTCAATACAAGAGGGACATACAGGTTTAAAATACATGAACTTGTGAAATTAGTTGGATAAGAGGTACCTTTGGCCTAGTTTATGTACTCAACTTTGTGTTATTGTGAATAAACAAAGCGTAATAATGTAGTCTATTGCAATTGTGAATGAAGCAGAAATTATAACTAGAAGCACTGGGAGAGCACAGACCTCCTCCAAGACAATGGTAAAGATATACAGTTAAGTCCATAAGTATTTGGACACAGACACAAATTTTGTTATTTTAGCCTTTTTACCAAAACATAATCAAAACATTGTTATATATGTGGGCTAGGGGTGTAACAATACAGTACCTGTATCAGTGTATTGATTTTTTTTTCCTATGATAAAACTACATCAATACACATGACCTTGTATCGAATCGTATCATTTTCTAGGAAATGAATATCGATACACATGAAGTATCGATCGATAATATGGGAAATATATAATGTATGTTAAAATAAAACCAGATATGGCTTTTTGGAGATAAATTTTGTGTTTTTAATTAAATAAAATGTTAAACTTTTCTTCACTCTCTGTCTGCGGGACATAATCAACCCCAGCCGCGGTGCTACATTTGAGAGTAAACTTTTATGACTTTTGGCAAAAAGTTGCTGTATTGATTAGTGATATGAAGGTGTTGAATCGTATCGAATCGTATCATTCCAAATTAGCCAATATCATTCTTGAATCGTATTGAAACACTTCTAATCAATACATATCGTATCATTGTAAAAACGTATCGTTACATCCCTACTGTGGCTTAACGCGCACAACAGCTTTCAAATGCAACGTGGAACCTGGAATCAGGTCCAGACCTTTTACCTGCTGTGTTCATGATGGATTAATGAGGGTAAAGCCCATGCAGCTCAAGAAATAGCTTTTGAGGCAAATACTTTTGAGCCCCTGAAACAGAGGCAGCTACACATTAAAGAGCTGTAACTCCTAAACCCTTCGTCCCATTTGGAGGTGAATACTCTCAAGTTACAGCTGAGAGTGTGTGCACATTAATTATATAACATATATAATATATAAAAGGTAAAATAACAAAATTTGTGTCAGTGTCCAAATATTTATGACCCTAACTGTTTAGTAGGGCTGCATGATATCAAATCAAATCAAATCAAATCAAAGTTTATTTCTATAGCACTTTACAACAACACAAAGAAGACCAAAAATAATAAAATTACAAACGTTTAATCAAAACTATAAAATGCATAAAACAATAAGAGACAACACACAGTAACAGAGAGAACCAGAGAAAACATGCAATATTCGATAACTATGTTGAAAAATGCGATAACATGATTATTGCGATATTTGAAAATAGAGCCTACTTTTCGAACATAGTAAGTTAAAAGTTCCTGTATTTACAAGTCAAAACAGCCACAAAATCAAAACTTAACACAGACTAAACCAGGAATAAAACAAGGCTAAGCTGTGACTAAATTAATTAAATCACCACTAAAACTGGACTTTTTAAACATTTTTATTTAGTCACAACTCATGTTCTTTTAAGGCTCTGGTGGAAAATGATTCTTCAGTGTAAATCTCTGTCAGATGAAGACCACAGCATTATTGTGATATATTTAGATTCTTGCGATACAGATATTGTGTTTGCTGATATTGCGATAACGATAATTTTGCGATATATCGTGCAGCCCTACTGTTTACCTGTTTACTGTTCAGGAGTCACCAATCTGTCCATTACCATTAAAGATTATATAATGGATTGAATAAAAGGTAACTTTGGTCTGGGCCATGGACCTTGTGGGGCGGCAGAGACGTTCGCCCACTGACACGAGGGTTGGCGGTTCAGTAACCGTTTTGTGACTTTGCATAATGTTGTTCTGTCTTTGGGCAAGACACTTGGCCGGCTTGCTTGTATGAATGTGTTAGTGTGAATGTGTGATTGTTGGTGGTTGGCATAGGTGGCACAGATGTGACTGAGGAGTCACGGAATAATGCACCTGATTATAACTTGGTATCACTTTAGAATCACAACTATTAAACAGTAATAAAGCATTAATTAATATGTAATTAACGATAATTTATTAAAGAATTACCACTAATGCTTTTTGCACTGATATAGATGAGCTTATTATCGAAGAATTAAACATTAATAACAATGTTTATAACTCAAAGGACTCTATTAACGTTGAAGAAATGCTTTGGAAATAAGAAATTCACTGGTTATTAATGCTCCCACAATTAAGCATTAATACTTTATTAATGCTTAATTGTGGGCGTTATTCTGAAGTGTTACCAGTGACTTTGAGCTAAGACCAGTGCATTATTACAGTATCCTTAACAAAAAAATAAAAAATGTACTTCACTGTGCAATAGCTGGAAAAAACAAAGAAGATTAAACTTAAGCTTAGATGGAACTGAGCAAGAATGTTCAGATATCATTCATGCAGTTGTATTGTTCGTACTCGTAACTTTAGACCTCTTGTACTTACCTTATACAGGCTTTAAACATGTAAATGATAAAGAAAAATCTGCAGTCTGCATCTCCACTGGCTCTGAAAGTACTTTCTGTGTGGTAACCTTGAGCTGTGAACTGCTGTAGAGACACAAAAATAGACAATTGTGGGATCCTGAGGTGAAGGTTAGTCTGTAAATGCAGATGTTGTGTTGTCTTGTGTGAGCCCCTGCTGTAGACACGGCAAAGTAAACCCTAAAAACACCCCATAGATGCACCAATGGAATGAATAATATGACTGCAACAGCATAACACATAAATATTCATGATTTTAGACCATTTGGTGTCTCATTCTCACAGTCCATCTGTTCACACGCTTCATGAAGAATACGTTCAGTCTCTGTCAGAGACAGCAGCAGGAACCAGAGACCACATCTCAGACTCCTGTCGGACAAAAAGAATATATTACAGACAGCAGCAGTTTCCTGAATCAGAGACTGTGAAGAGACACTGCATTCATTCAGCTTCGGCATTATCTCCTTTTCTCAAAGATATGAACATGACCTACTTTATGTTAGTTCAATGAATATAGAAGTGTTGTAGACCATTTGGAGAAAGCATTAAGGAAATATATACTGTATATATTTTTTATATCATTGCCACAGCAGCATGGCTGTTGTTGTATACATAGTGTGTTTCTTTATATTTTTGGTGGTCACATTGTGTAAAGTGAAAAAACTGAATATTTTAAAGTAATACTTCATCACTAATAAAGAAGTACATTATGTCTTATTTGTAGGTTAGACTTTGCCATTAAATTTTGTCATAAATTTTTAAAAAACTCTAATGTGCCTTTAGTTTGTAAGTTCCCAAAGGATTTTGTTACAGGTCTACTGTTCATATGGGCTGCATAATGTTGCAAAAACATCATCACAATACACTTATTGAAGATTATTTATCAGTGAAATGTATGATTCAGTTTTAAGATTTTTAATGCAGAACTGTTATTTCCTCTGTATTAGGCGTTTAAAATAAAACCCTTTAGTGTCATTCTAAGTGGCATTAAAAAGGTCTTAAATTTCACAAGACACAACCTGGAGCCCCCCTGCCTGTGTAGTTAGCAGAGCTGGTGTTTAGTTCATTTAAATTTAAACCTTTTGTTTGTACACTTCATTGGGAACTTTGGCGTCCTGTGCCATTACAGCGCTTCCCCCTCGCCCCTCAGCTCATAAACGACCACTCGTAGCTCTTGTTTACCAAACTGTGAAGCACATTTGTTCATGTTCCTGCCCTGCGGCCGTGCTCCGGAGCGCCCCCCGCAGGCCGCCCTCTGCGTGACCCGTGTCCGGATGTTTTTACGACGTGCGGCGGAGGTTTTCCCGGTGGTTTAACGCTGGTTTATGGTGCGTGTGGTCAGGAAGCAGCTCACAGTTTAATGGCAGCTCCTCTCGTCTGAAGCAGGATATTTCGGTCGGAGCTGTGGGCGGATGTCGCTGACCCACACACAGCTGCAGGGAACAGGGAGAGACGAGAGGAGAGAGGATGAGCTCCCACTAAAACCACATCAGGGAAGAGAAATCTCATGAATCCGGTTTGAAAGATCTTTAATTATGGAGCCACTGTCGTATCTTTAGTTGTTTATTTTCTATGGGAATAACACCGGCAGCAGATAAGGGTTCTTTAAACAAACAACAATATACTGCGTTGTATATTCAGATGAAGTATATGAAGCTATCAGGCCTCTCCATCATTGATTTGTTTTATTTAAAGCCATGGGTTGCATGCTTCAAATAAAAGAGTCGATGTTCACTGATATTTTTATTAACTTCTGTGCAAATATATGTAGGCTGTATATACCAGTACGCAGAATTAACTTTAACCATGAAGTCTGGAGTATATACCAATATACAGGAGGACTGCAATGTACATCGTAATAATAATAATAATACCGTATTTTCCGCACTATAAGGCGCATCGGATTATAAGGCGCACCTTCAATGAATGGCCTATTTTAAAACTGTTTTCATATATAGGGCGCACCGCATTATAAGGTGCATCCACTAGATGGCGCTGCACTAAAGGGAATGTCAATAAAACAGTCAGATAAGTCAGTCAAACTTTATTAATAGAATACAAACCAGCGTTCTTACAACTCCATTTGTCGCAGTTCAAAGCTACATGAACAGCGTTCGAGCGCTCAGTTTTCTGTCCCCTCAATGTCGCAACTCTTCTACTGAGATGGAGCAAAGGCCGCGCCTCCTTGTTCTTTTGCGGCAGGATCCATAAACACGCCTATGGCACACATGAACAGCTGGGACTGGAATTCCCCTTTACCGTTTTTACCGCTGTCACTTCGGCGACGCCCCCTGAATACGGTAGCCATAATTAACCAACATTGATCCATATATAAGGCGCATCGGATTATAAGGCGCACTGGCGGTTTTTGAGAAAATTAAAGGCTTTTAGGTGCGCCTTATAGTGCGGAAAATACGGTAATAATAATATAATAATAATAATGTATTGGATTTATATTGTATTTTCCAAGCCTGAGCTTCTCAAAATGCTTTACATGAGTCCATTCTTCCTTCACTCCTCAGTCACACTCAGTGGTGGAGAGTAGGGCTGCACGATATGGAAAAAACATGCGATATTTAACTATGTAAAAAATTGCGATAACTATATTATTGCGATATTTTAAAATTTGGCCTACTTTTCTGACACAGTAAGTTAAATTCACTTAAAACAAAAATGTAAGTCAAAACAATGTCAAAATCAAAACTTTAACTATAAACCTGGACTAAAACAAGACTACATTTTGACAAAATTAAGGAAGTTACCATTAAAGCTGGATATTTTTATTTAGTCACAGCACATTTTTATTTAAGGCTCTGGTTGGGAAATGATTCTTCAGTTTAAATCTCTGTCAGATGAAGACCACAGCGTTATTGTGATACCGATATTGCTGATATTGCGATAACGATAATTTTGTGATATATTGTGCAGCCCTAGTGGTGGCAGGGCAGACTGACGGAGGCGTGGCTGCCATTCTGCCTCTACGGCCCCTCCGACCTCTCTTTTTTATATATATATACAGTGAACCCTGAAATTATTCATAACTCTGGCAAATTCTGACTTAGAGTTACTTTTATTCAACCAGCAAGTTTTTTTTTTGAGCAGAAATGACACAGCCTTCTCCCAAAAGATAATAAGACGATGTACTGACAGCAGAGAGCTTCTGTTTTTCACCTGTTGTGTTGAGTAAAACAGCTGTTTCCAATGAATCGGGGCAATTAGGACGCTTTAGAAGAGCATGGACTGTTTGGAATGGTATAGAACTTTGGATTTTCCCATAGACTGTGACAGTTTGCAAAGGGTATGAATAATTTTGGACATGCCACTTTTTGTTCAAATGTAAAAAAAAAGCTGAGACATATTTTTTCCACAATGATACATCTCTTGTGCATTGTCTTATTATCTGCTGTGTCATTTCTGTAAAAAAAAACAAACTTGCTGGTTGAATGAAGCCAGGGATATGAATAATTTTGGGCTTCACTGTATAAAAAAGGTGACAAAAAAGTTGGGTTTAATTCCCAGACCAGGCAGTCTAAGCCTTTCTGTGTTCTCCCTGTGTCTGAGTGGTTTTCTCCGGGTGCTCAGGTTTCCCCATCAACCTAAAACATGCACAGAAGGCTAATCCTCCATCTGACCAGGTTCCAGATGTGGAGAAGGGTCCCGGGGCACTGCACTGCGGTCGCCCACTGCTCCTGACAGGCTGCCCCACAGGAGTTTGTATTTGTATTTATTTGTTTATTTGACTGGGACAGTGCGCATCAATGAACGGGCAACATACACCGTAGTCCCATGTGGGAAAAAAAAGAAAAAGAAAAAACAGACACAAACACAAAATACACTGTATACAAAACATAAACACACCTAGCACACCCAGAGACTGAATGCAGACATGTAACACAAAATAGGACACTATAAAGTACAGTTCACAACAGATAATACAGAAAATACATTACAACACACAGTGAAGACAATGCACACAAATTAGCAAAACATAGCAACAACAATATTATATGTAGCCCTAAAGTGCTGGTTATATACATTTATAACTAAACACTCTCATACATTCTTGTAAAAAAAAAAATCAGAGAACCTATCTTCTAAAATACCAATAAGTACTGTACAGACCACAAATATCCCTAAGGGTACAATAAAGTCTTACCAAACACAGTCACACTGACACATTCATAAGCAAGATGGGTGAAGTTTCTTGCCGAAGGACACAACAACAGCAGCTGGTAGCAGGGATCAAACCGGCAACCTCCCAGTTAGTGGCAGAACGAGCCGCGATGTTCAAAAAGAGCATTCTGCATGTGTTCCCCATGAATCTGTGGGTTCTCTCCGGCTTCAGGACGTACTGCCGTGTGTTACTACTAAAGTATCAATATTTTCTGATTGCTATCGATATTGGAATTATCTGGTATCAGTACTTTTGGTATCGATTAGGGATGTAATGATTCTTCGTAAATCGGCTAAAAATCGATGCAAAAGAAAAACATTTTGAATCGGTGTGGGAAAAAATTAATCATGATGCCCCTTTAATACAGCGTGCAGGCCCCAGGTGTAATCTGGCTCAGGTGTTTGGTGCGAGACATCATTACCTGGACATTTTACTGAAGAGAAACATGCATTTATATCAAGTTTTAGTTTACAGAACTCGTAAATCACCAGCCCGACGTGCTGGGAACGTGAAAAGGCTGCACTTTTTACTAATTACTCGGAGCGACTCGGGAGTGTACTTTCTCTCCTCGGTGCGTCTCACACAGAGGAGGAGCACAGCGTCCTCAGTCACAGAGGAACAACAACAACAACAACAACAACAACAACAACAACAACAACAAACCCAGGACAGAGACATCTGAAGGTTTTATTTAGGCTGCTCCTGTTGTCTCCGTTTGTTCAGAAAGTAGCTTGTTGTTAGCAGCGAGCTAAAGGAAAGCTAAGTGGCTAACAACAGCTAAAGTTTATCTGAAGTTTCAGTGGCCCCTCCCCTGAAGCGTTTCCATGGAGATCAGATTTTTAACTAAGGATGAGTCTTTCCTCACTGATATTTTTACAAGACTTGACTTACAGTATATTAGGCCCATTTTATATTTGAGTTGTGGATTCATGATGAGCTGCTTCTCTGTGCATTGCTTGCTACTAAAGTGTCTCTGTTTTTGGAAAAGAGTAGAAAGATGTTAATAAAAGTCACTAGCAAATTATGTTTTATAATTTTGTAGTTTTTACATGTTATTGTTTTAATATCTACTTTTATATACATATCAGTAATTATGAAATGTACAACAATTTAAGTTTGATAAGGAGACAAATAGGCTCTGTAAAAAATATTTTGGTCATAATTATACTGCAAAAAGATCGTAATCATGAACAGAAAATCGTGAATCGAATCGTGATTTCAGTGAATCCGTTACATCCCTCGTATCGATTCGCACATGACTACATTCTGATACAACGTTAGCAACTCTGTGTGAAGTTTATTTCAGTTCAGAGCTGTTTCTCCGGAGGTTTCATCGTCTGAGGCTAATTCCTGAGCAGCTATATTTTTCCTTTTTAATCCAACATCTGTAATTCCAGTTAACATCACAGACTTTTCCTGGTTCACCGGTTTAGTCGTTAAAGACACAGACAACAGGACTTGCCGTTGTTGCCAGGTCTGTACCAGAACAATGCTCCTGTCTCCTTGTACAGAGCCCAATCCTTTGTTATCAGTTTGTGTTATGTCTGTGTAGCTCTTATTATCCTCTTTTTGGAGCTCACTTCCTGCTTCTCAGACTGAAGGGGAGTAAATGGGCAGAACAGATGTGATCCAGATGTGTCACGGATGAGCTCAGGGTTTTAAAGAGAAACCCAAACAAGACCATCCAGAACTACGGATGCCACAGTTTAAAAGATCTGAGAGGTTTCTTTAAAGCCTATTTTCTGTTTTGCCTTAAGAGTTAAGTAGCTTGTATGCAGTTGTATTCTTGGACCTTCTTTGTGTTTATAATAGAGTTATCTCATGCATTTAGGTATTTAATCAGACACCAATATTTTTTAAATGTTATCATTGGTCACTAACATACGAAAGAGGATTAGGGCCATTGTAAAAAATAAAAATAAAAAAAAATTTGAGGGTTAAGTTCTGAGATTAAAGTCAGAATTCTGAGATTAAAGTCAGAAGTATGGGTGCCTGTAAGGACTGACGTTGTGCAAGAAAAAGAGTACAAAATCCATACAATAAACTATATAAATGCATTATTATTGATGAGGTTGTGATGTTGTTTTTGTTTGTTTCAGAAAATACATTTTTTATACGTTCTAGAGCACTTTCTCTTGCACTGTTGCCTCAGCGACAGTAATGGACGGCCGTCGCTGTGGCAACAATAAACAGAGCGCAAATTCTTAAGCAGCGAATTAAAAAACTAAAAGGTGACTACTTCCCCAATAAGTGTTTAAGTGCATTCTTGTATGTTTCTGTGGGTAAAATGTTTAATTTTTACATACAATACGTAATATTTCATAGCAGAAGCCTTCCTTACAGGCTACCGTAGTTTCACTACAGGTGCCTGGAAGGATCAAACCTGAGTCATGTTCATTTGTGCAGCGCAGGCAGGAACCACATGTGCAGACATAGTGTAAGAAGTCTGACTTTTTTCTCAGAATTCTGACTTTTTTCTCAGAATTCTGACTTTTTTCTCAGAATTCTGACTTTAATCTCAGAACTTAACCCTCAAAAATATTTTGTTTACAATGGCCCTAATCCTCTTCCGTACTAGCATTCTTTAAGCCTAAATAAAATGGTTTTAGCAGATGAAGCTAAAGGCTACGATTGTTGACGTTAACCTTGGTTGATGGACCCAACTCCTGTGACTTCTTTTCTCCTGTGACTTTTTTCTTGCCCAAATTAACCAAAAATGTTTTTTTTTTTTTTTTTTAATATGGGACAGTGTATATTAATTAACATGTGTTTATCAGTCCAGCTGTAAATGTGCCAGAGTTAGCCAAACAGGCTAATGTTCATCTGTAGTCCCATTGGCAGGTTGATGGTAAAGAAAAAGCAAATATAACAGGCACATAAACAATCAGGACATTACACAGGACACAAGGACAAAAGTCGATGAGATTTCAGACCAGATGAGTAAAAATGAGAACATGCTAAAAACACAGGGTACATGAAGCACAGATCAGACTGAACAACAACAGACAACAGTCTCTCCACAGACAGTAAGAAGGTTAGTTAACAAAAAGTTAATTTAAGTAATGTGGACATCCCTGATTATCCAGCAGCCACTGTTTAATCGATCTATTAAAGATGTTAAAGGATGTTATGTTTCTCAGTTCTGAAGGGACTCTATTCCAGGATTTTGAAGCTCGTACTGAAAAGATCGATTGTACAAATGCTGTTTTTCTGAATGGGTCCTTGTGTTTAAATTTAACTGAATAAATGCTATTAATGGTGGTGGGGCCAAACCATGAAGAATTTTATAGACAAGTATAATGTCTGAATAATTAATAATGTTTTCCCAACTTAAAAAATGATATTTGCTCAGAATTTTACAGTGATGATAAGAGTTTGACTTTTTGTCCAGTGTTTTTATGGTCTGCTTATAGAGACTGCATCTTTTAATATTTTCTTGAGGAACGGGCTGCCATATTTCTTTTCTAATGCTTCCATCGGGTTAAAGTGTTAACTTAAAGGCAGAAATCACTTAAATTGACTTTTTGTCCAGTGTTTTTATGGTCTGCTTATAGAGACTGCATCTTTTAATATTCTATCTAACTGATAGTGAAAGATAAAAGCTTGTGAATTAAAGCATGTTGACTAAAAAGGTTCCGCTAGGTAAACCTGACCAGATCCTGGCTCAGACCCTGCCCAGCTGAGGGGTCTGCAGCCCTGCTCTTGCTGCTTCTGACATCTGGCCATACAATAAAGGAATAAGTAACCGACCGAGAAGAGCCACAAACAAACACCAACAGATAGTGACAGGATGTAACCCTAGTTCTTTAAGTGAGATGAGTGCAGTATTTGACACAGTTCTTTGTTAGTTTTCATTATTGATGACCACACATATCGCTATATTGCGACATTTTTGTACATTAAAATTGGTTCCAGCTCTTTACAGATTCATATTTTGTATTTTTTGCGTACTTTATATCGCAAAGGCTGCAGACCCCTGCCCTGAGCTGGGTTCTCCTGACCCAGGTCCTGGCTCAAGATCTGGAGAAGATCTGACAGGTTGCCCCAGCGTAACTGGAAGGAATGGATGAAATGCAGAGAACAAATTTCTCTTCTTCTCTTCCTCCCTCTGACCCTCTCCTCTGCCTCCTCTTCTCTCACTCCAACTAACTTCATGTTCTCTTCCTCTACATCCATAAATCTCCTCTCTGGTCTTCCTCTAGGCCTGCAGCTCTGACCTCAGCCTCATCCTTCTACCATATATTCACTGTCCCTCCTCTGTTCATGTCCAAACCACCTCATACTCCACTGAAGTCCAGTCCAAACCATTCTAGTCTAGTTTACATTTAGTGGCTCCATGAACACTTTACTCCTCTCCCATTTCATTGTTTTTGTGACACATTAACGTCAGCCAATCACAATGGAGCGTTGATTTAAAGCTTGTTACCGGGCAGAGCTCCACTTTACAGCCTCGAGTGGCCAATAAAACCTGTTTATTCCTCTCTGTGCCTCTTTGATCCCAGCTCCTAAACGGTCGCTCGAAGTCTCGCGGCGGCGGTGGATCTAAAGTGAACGGATGGACAGGGGGCGGGGCTAACGGGAGGGCGGAGACAGCTGCGGCAGCCAATGGGAGACGAGCAGAAGAGGAAGAAGAAGAGGAGGAGGAGGAAGTGGAGAGAGCAGAGACTCATCCTTTAGACGTGCTGTCGGGACATCCGCACGCTCTGAACTCAACGCTCAGACACATCGTCAAACAGCTGGACATCCTCACACAGGTCAGAGGCTGGAGACTGTGGAATAATCTGCTCTAATGTCTAAAAAAACACTCCATTTTGATCATATTTGCAGCATTTGTTCCTAGCAAGACAACCAATCATCAGCGGTTAGTGGAGAAAACATGCGATATTTGATGTTGAAAACTGTGATAATATTATTGTGATATTTGAAAACTAGAGCCTACTTTTGGAACATAGTAAGTTAAATTCACTACATTTCACAAAAAAATGTAAGTTCCTGTATTTACAAGTCAAAACAGCCACAAAATCAAAACTTAACACAGACTAAACCAGGAATAAAACAAGGCTAAGCTGTGACTAAATTAATTAAATTACCACTAAAACTGGACTTTTTAAACATTTTTATTTAGTCACAACACATGTTCTTTTAAGGCTCTGGTGGAAAATGATTCTTCAGTGTAAATCTCTGTCAGATGGAAGACCACAGCGTTATTGTGATATATTTAGATTCTTGCGATGCAGATATTGCGATAACGATAATTTTGCGATATATCGTGCAGCCCTAGTCCTGATTTAGGTTTATTTTAGTCTTTGAAAGCAAAATATAAGGCACTAGAAATGATCAGTGACCCTGCATTTCTTTATTTCTTTTAAATTTTTATTTTATTTATTTATTTCATGATTTAAAAGACAAAAAGCACAGAAAATTCATCTGATTTTACATCTGCAAAATGAAAAAGGAGTTAAATTTGCTGTTTTGTGTACTAAATTAATTAAATTACCACTAAAACTGGACTTTTTAAACATTTTTATTTAGTCACAATACATGTTCTTTTAAGGCTCTGGTGGAAAATGATTCTTCAGTGTAAATCTCTGTCAGATGAAGACCACAGTGTTATTACGATATATTTAGATTCTTGCGATACAAATATTGCATTTGCTGATATTGCGATTACGATAATTTTGCGATATATTGTGCAGCCTTAGCGTTTAGTGTTTATTTAAAGTTATATGAGCTGTACTTCTTGCTTTCATACAGGAACTTCATTTGAAAATATTAGAGCAGTCATGTCCAAACTGGGCCCCAGTCATGACACAGGGTGAGATTTATTTGCGGCCCTCAGCTTCCATCATAAAATGCATGGCTCAGTGGCATCAAACAGCCTTTCAGTGGCTTGACACGGAATGAAAAATATCTACAAAAGATATGCACTTTACTGATGCAATTATTAAATCCTTAAAGTGACAGCAGCTGGAACAAAGTTGTTTTTGTGTCTCTGTGAAGAACGTGCATGTGCAGCGTGTGCTCGGTAGCCGTCTGCTGTACACGGAGGCTGGACTAAGCAGACAATTTGATTTGATGAATTTTGGTCAAAGGATTTTTTTCTGTTTCAGGGTTTCTTTACCGAACAGTGACACTAAATGAAAAAAGATAAACCAGATGCAGTAAAAGCATGATAAAACGTGGTTATCTAATAAAGGCTTTTGTCTTAATAATATCTAATAGGGATGTAACGCTTCACTGAAGTCACGATCCGATTCGATTCACGATTTTCTGTTCATGATTACGATTTTTTTTTTATTTTTATTAGCAGACTTAATTGCAGTATAATTATGACCAACATTTTTTTTACATAGCTTATTTGTGTCTCCTTATCAAACTTAAATTGTTGTACATTTCATAATTACTGAGATGTATGTAAAAAAGTAAATATTAAAACAATAACATGCAAAAATCACAAAAATATGGCCTGCACGCTGTATTAAAGGGGCATCGCGATTAATTTTTTCCCACACTGACTCAAAATGTTTTTATTTTGCATCCATTTTTAGCCGATTTACAAAGAATGGTTACATGGCTGATATCTCCTCTGTATCTGCTGCAGACGGTGTCCGTCCTGGAGGAGCGTCTCACTCTCACTGAAGACAAACTCAAGGAGTGTCTCATAAACCAGTCCCAGCTCCTGAGGACCATCCAGGACTCAGAGACCAGAGAGACCCAACAGAGACCGAGGGGAGAGAGGAGGGACAGCGGAGAGAGCGATGCATCACATGACCTCTGACCCCTGACCCCTACTGAACCAAAGCCTGGACCGAAGAGTGTGCGTTTACATTTTAGACTCTTTCTTCTGCACTATTTTAGTTTTCTCTTTTTTTTTTTTTAAAACCACAGTGAGCTTCTTGTTCTTTGCCTTTGTGAAATGTAATTTATATCAATAAATATGAGCTGACTAAATTCACAAATTGTTATCTACAGTATATATGCTCATTCACTCACCTATTACAGTAACTATCAGCCTGTTCATTCACTGTGGGCCATTTAGAGACACTCCTCACCTGTACACGTGTGTCTGTGCACATTTAGAGACATTTTTGAGAAACTCTTCATCCATACAAACTTTTACCAACTTTTAAAACCGTCTTTTTCATTGGAGACCGTTTCCAAATCGGTGTGACCTCTCATTCATTCCAGTCTCTGAATCTAATGCATCAGAAAAGACTGAATCGTTTCTTTGAATTGAAGTAAAATTTTCTGTTAGAGTTGAATCAGGTCACGGTGACTTTGTGATTTTGACCTCAGTTTTGGCCTTCGGTAAAGCTGAACAGACCATAAACCACTGTCAGTTTTATTTCTGATCTAAAACTCATGATTAATCTGGAATATTTCCTGTTGCTCACACATCGCTCATCCTCAAACTGAAAACCTGGGCAGGAAATCAAACACACATTTTCTCAGAGTTCAGTAAAAGTAAAGTTTTGCAGAGACCAACATTATCCCGGATGCTATTGCTGTATTGTGTATTGTTCTATATTTTGTATTAGCACCACTTCACAAATGAGCAATGCCCTTTGGAGTCAGTAAAGGGTCAGCTGTAACGTAAACGTAAAAGAGGTATTGTAAGTTATAAGTATCGTAAACATAAATCTAAAACTGTAAACGTAGCTCTACACAAAAAACATGATCATAAATGCACAAGTTACCATTACAACTCACAAGCTACAGTTACGATAAATTTATTTCTGACCCTGTTTTTAATGGGGGTGGGCTCAACGCTCATTGGCTGGAGAGACAGGAAGTTGTCATCATTTTACGACACCGGCCCAAAACAACGACGTACGAGTGCACAAACCTGCAGGTGGCGTTATGAAATGTTTATCGATATTAATAGATGAATGAAATCAAACAGATCTTGCTCTCTGATGAAAAATGTGTAAATAATATTGTAGGGGAGATAGCTCAAACTATAAGTGGACTGTAAGGCACTAACATATTTAATCCCACCTTCAACCTGGAGCGTCGGCCAGGACACTGCTTCAAGGCCCGGATGCACAAGCATGAGGTGTATTTGACTTATATTGAGTTGATGTCACACAGCAATGGTAAATAATGGGAGCAGAGACAGAGAGAGGCTTCACTGGTCTTGTATTTTTGCCACTGAATTACAGATGATGTTAAAAAACAGGTTTCCACACAGGTGTGAGTGTGTAGATGAGTCGTAGTATGTTGGTATAGGCACATAAGGGTGTAACGTTAGGTGTGTGTGTGAGTGTGTGTCGTACAATACAGAAAGAGAAAATAATCAGTACAATGTACCGTTACTAACTGCATTACATCCTTACATATTGCTAAGTTAATTACAGACACATAAAGGCACAAAACACAGGCTAGCCTCTTATAATTCAACACGAACATGTCTAAGTTTTACGCTAACGTTAGCTAACATTAAGTGCAGGCACAAAGGAGAGCAGGCTAATGTACGGTAACTTAGCAACAAAATAACGTCCCATTAACACTTGCATGAAAACGAAAGCAACAGGACTTTCTACCGCGAATCCTAATCGCACGCTCCGTACGTAATGCTACTTCAAGGACAACAGGAGAATGGGAAAAGTGAGCGCTACTCAGGAAATGGCAAAACTACAATATAAAACTATTAACTTGGGGCCTTTTGTACAAATATAATATACCTCCGAATATGAATGCTTGTCTCAGAACCAGGCGACTCAGTAAACAGAAGCCGGTTTCGTATTTTTTAGAGCTACGTTTCCAGTTTTAGATTTATGTTTACGATACTTACAACTTACAATACCTCTTTTACGTTTACATTACAACTGACCCTTTATCGACTCCATAAATGACAAGGTTCAAACCAAAGTTAATATCCAGTGCATTACCGCTAACGCTAATCAGAAATTTATCACAGGTCTGGACACTGTAGACGTGTAAAATATTCAAAGTCTAAACCTCTGTTTTACTCACCAGCAGAGGTGCATGAAGTACTCAAAATAATATTTCTCCAGTAGAAGTACAACGACGACTAGTAACACTTTGCTAAAGGTAAATTATTTAGAGTAAGGCAACTTGTGAAATACAGAGGCCGTACTCACTGTTCTGATTATTAAATAAAATATATTTCATAATATGTTGTGTATTTAGTGCCATACAAGAAAACAGAAGAGGTTTTCCTAAATCATTGTTAAAAAAAATTGCAGTATATCGCACTATTTCAATATTTATTGTATTCTGATGTGAGTTTGGACAGATTCTCACCACTACACAGCTCAACTATAACCAAATTGCAGGAAAATATACTACCAGTACTATGATTTCTACTACTACTACAACTACTACAACTACAACTACTGTATTATACCGGACTATAAGTCACACTTTTTCCATCGTCTGCCTAGGGGTGTGGCGTATACTCAGGTGTGACTTATATATTAAAATACCTCAGGTGTTGGTTAGAGGGCGCTCTAGGCTTGTGTACCAGCATCTGCTGCACCTGTACCACTGACAATTTAAAATGTAAACATTACCACTAACAACTTAGGCTATAAAGACAACTGAGAAAGAGCGGAATAATTGGAAATGGAACTGATGCTGAGTCTGACGACAGCCACGCAGAGGAGGAAGCGGCGCTTCGTCTACCTCCGGAGTTGGCGGAGTTGTTCAGAAGCGACACCGAGGATGAAGAATTTAAAGGATTTAGCGATTAGGAGTGAGATGGTGAGTTTGGTGAACTTGTTATATTATGTTCTTTATGCTATAGTTATGTGAATAACTGTTAATATATTACGTTAACATACGAGACACCTATTCAGTTCAGTTGTTTATGCTTCATGTAGCTGAATAACCATCAATGTGTTACGTTAGCATAGCGCACACCTATTCAGCTGTTGTTCTCTATTCTATTATTACTATAACTTGCCTTTCAACATGAAATGTCTGTTCTTGGTGTCAGATTTTGTAAAATAAATTTCCACCAAAAATGCGACTTATAGTCCAGTGCGACTTATATATACGTTTTTTTCTTCTTCATTATGCATTTTTTTGCTAGTGCGACTTATACTCCGGAGCCACTATGGTAATAATACAGTAATACTACCACTCCTCTACTACACCTAACACTGACTCCAAAGATCTTCAGGTGGAGAGCTGAGTACAGTACTGACCACTTTACCACTGACAACAGAAATACTTTTACTTATTTAAAAATGTAACATTTTACAAAGCAACATTAAAAACACAAAATGGGAGAAATCCTGAATAACAACAACAAGAGGAGCTCGGTGATCAATAAATGAATAAATAGACAAGTATAAAAAAATAGATGATAAAAACAACAATGTAAAAGACAAAAATACTACAGAGAATTTAAAAGATAGTAGATAAAGTAACATTTTACCTCAGGGATTTACTCACTGAAACCATTTTAAAGTAAAAGAGTGTTTTTTGTGTGTTTTTTAAGTGTTTTGTGTAAAATTGAGCAAGTCATTTCTCCAGTAGACACTAAAGTTTAGTTGTTTTATGTGTGTGTGTATAGTTTATGTCATGTGGCTCCTCTGTCTCTGAGCAGTGTGAATATTTCTGCAGCTGCTCTGTGCTTTATTCACTTCTGTGCCGTTGTATGGAGTGAGTTATTGTTTTCTGGTCAGAGCCGGTGGTTTTAGAGGAAGCAGAGGATTTTCTCTTCGCCACATCCTGCTCCTCTCTGTCTTCATCACCGACCTTTGACCTCACAGCTTTATTCATTTAGATTCAGAACAGGAAGACTCCCAGCGGTTTTAATAATACGCATTATATCTGTAATAATAATGTCTTTGTAGTGTGTTGGATAACAGTGAGGCGGACGTTTTTAGAGAGTTTTGCTTTGTACAAGATACAATTATATGGTCTGATACTTTCATTACTACCACATACATGATACAAAAAAAGTACTCTAAATCTGTACCCAAAGAAAAGTACTGTTATTTTAAGGTAGTATTACTCAGGTACAGGTAAAAGTAACCAGTAAAATTGTTAAAGTAAAAGAAGTACATATTGGGCGTAAAGTGCTATTACTGCAGTACTAATACCACCATTATGACTGTATGTACTATTACTACTGTTATAGCCGCTCTACCTTTAGGATGAAAGTGCGTTAATCAGCGATGGGTGATCTCTGAATGAGTAAAAGTATTTTGAAGCAGTAGTAGATACTTTGGATACTTTATTGATCCTGAAGGAGAGTAGCAGTAGCAATAGTTGTAGTAGCTGTAGTGGCAGTAGTAGTGGAAGTAGTTTCTAATTAAGTAAACCTTTTCTTCTCAAAGTACTTTTAAAGTTTTAATACGATTACTAAGTACAGATACTTGTTACAGCTCTCACTTTATTGAATTTTTGAAGTTTTGTCTTTGTGCATAAACATTAGGGCTGCACGATATATCGCAATATTATCGTTATCGCAATATCCGTATCGCAAGAATCTAAATATACAGCAAAAACGCTGGTAATTTAAATAATTTAGTCACAGCTTAGCCTTGTTTTATTCCTGGTTTAATCTGTGTTAAGTTTTGATTTTGTCGCTGTTTTGACTTGTAAATACAGGAACTTACATTTTTGTGAAATGTAGTGAATTTAACTTACTATGTTCAAAAAGTAGGCTCCATTTTCAAATATTGCAATAATATTGCAACATAGTTATCGAATATCGCATGTTTTCTCCATATCGTGCAGCCCTAATAAACATAGCATCCTAAATTTATATTCGGGATAAGTTTTTTTTTTATTTTATTTTTTATTTAACCTTTATTTAACCAGGAAAACCTCATTGAGATTACAAATCTCTTTTTCAAGAGTGACCTGGCCAAGACAGCAGCTCATTTACATGTTTCAGCAAACAACATTCAACACAAACATTCAGAACCTTGGAACAATACAGTAGAATACTAAAATTATTAACATAAAAAACATAAAAATAAATAAAAACCCACAATAAATAATCTAATATAAAAATTTTGTAAAATCAGTTTCAGGTAAAATCAGGTAAAACATCTGCAGCACAAGGATTTTTCTTCCCAGACATTTAAGAGCCTCTTAAACATATTTAGTGAAACCAGTTCTTTCAGTTTTATGTCAGCTTGTAGTTGATTCCAGGAGAAAGGCGCAGCCTTTTTTCCCAGCTCAGTCCTGACTCTGGGGACAGACAACAAAAAGCTCTGAGATCTGAGATCATGGTCTCCTGATCTCAGTTGGATGAAGTCTGTGAGATACTGTGGAAGTAGACCTAAAGCTGCCTTGTAAATAAGGAGATGCCAGTGTTTCAGTCTGCACAAGGACAAAGAGAGATGTGTGAGGGATTTTAGGTTAGTGATGAACCTCAACACTCCATGGTAAACAGTATCAAGAGCATGTAAGCTCTGAGATGAAGCGTCCATGTACAAAACATGCCACATGACACAAGTCAATGTCCTAGTAATGAGAAACCGTGATACTGGAAGCCAGGATACTGTGGCCTGTAAACGCAGAGTCCTGGTTTCTGACCGCTGCAGGTGAACTCAGCAAACTCCAGAGATGCAGCAAACCAAACACGGAGCGAGCGGTAACTTTCCCACAGCGACTGGAACTGGTACCTGGGCTTTTAAAACTCCTGATCTGGTGATATTCAACAAAGCGGCGCAATCTACTGAACAACGCTGCCACCTTTATGCTCAGCACTGAACCTGCTGCAGTGTCCGCTTCCCGCTGCAGCCGCTGCGGGACGCTGCTGAAGTTGCCATGTTTTTTTCTACTCTTCATAACTTTGGGTGTTTCTCAAAGCCCAGGTGCCTTTCCTTGATGACATCACAGGAAGCATCCACGTCATCATCAGGTGTCTGCTGTTTGGCTCACATGTGGCTAATTCACCAAGGATACATCTATGGATGGATCCTTCACTGCCTTGCATCGGCCAAAATCACCCACAATGCACTGCAGCCTTTTTGAGAAAAATGGCAGGACTTTGACGTGTGATACTTTCAAAAGCTTATTTAGCAAGTTTTGATTAAGCTAAAATGCAGTATTTACACTACACTCTGTTGCCCATCACCCACAAAGGTCCCCCAAAGCCTCCACCCCCCAAAAAATGGTTCTCCCTCCCCAGGTGCCCCCCTCTCATAAAAAAACAAAAAAAAACCAAAACAAAACCCTCCACCTGCCCCACGTTGACCCCGCCTCAAAAAAGAAACCCTGCTACCAAAAACAAAGAAGCCCACCCCCCAAAGGTGAACTCCACCCTCTCTGTTTATAAAAAAACAAAATATTGTATTGATATAATCCAATTGTAAAGTTTTCCCAGGAATAAATGACACTAAAAGGCAGGAGGTGTGGCTGTGGTGACGCCGCTCGTTCACTCTGAAGTTTGTTCCTCAGACGTTTATTTGGACCGAGGCAGGACACTTGCCTTGGATTAGAAGGAAGTGCCAAGGTAAGGCAAGGTACCTGGGCTTTGAGAAACCCCCTTTGTCTTACGCTGCAGCTGTGACAGTGCACTTATGTGTTTATTTAGATACTTCTTGTCCCTCTGTCGCTATAAATGTGTTAACTAAGTCTTGTGTTAGCGACGTTACCACAGCGCTTTCCTTTAAATCCAGGATGCTAATGTTTGTCATGTATACAGGGAAATGATTATTATAGTTTCTCTGGATGAATCCTAACTTAAACAAACAAATCAAACGGCCACTGAGGAACCATCCAGGACTAGGTTTTACGCAGGTCTATTAACAAAAGAAATGTCCATAACCAAGATACAAGTTTGTGCTGGTTTATTTACCATTTTTACAGCAAACTTACAGACATTTGCGCATGAGTCTGCAGCCTCTCTGTCTCTGGTAAAAAAAACGTCCCCGCAGACCCATCACACTATTTATACTACTACCAGGTGGCCCAATACAAATGAAATAAACTAAACAAAAAATAAAACTAATTTAACAAAGACATAAACAATGAATAACAAATATAAATGTAAAATAAACGCAAAATTAAACTACAAATAGCTCCAACATCCAGGATACAGTCATAACCGAGATAAGGCTCATGTCCGGTGCCTGTAAACCATGTCCAAAGTGCAGCCAGGGCCTATTTGTGGCACGGCCCTTAGCTTCTATGACAAATTGCATTACTTATGGCTCTCCAGCACTTTTGTACAGTGCTTTGTGCATCTCATCTAACAATCTCTGCCTTGTATTTTCAAATTAGTGTGTTTCTAAATAATTGCAGTTGCAGTTTTTATGTTCAAAGATGTTATTTTGATGGGACTTAGATTAGATTGGACTTTATTAATCGCACAGTAGAGAAATTCACTTGTTCAGGTAGCTCTTATACAGAATAAAGTGCAGAAAGTGAGAAAATAAAGTGAGCATGTATCACAGACAAAAAGGTGGAAGACAAAAGTGACTTCTGATGCATTGTGCTGTCAGAGAGAATAATTTAAAATACTTATAAAACAGTGAGCATTTTATTTATTCTGTTTATGCGTTCAGTTCCTTGAAAATCAGGAGGGCCCTTTAAGATTTGCACATTGGAAAAAGTTTGGAGGCCCCTGCTGTAAACGCTCTCACGGTGAAGCCTCCTCACCTATACTGCACTAGACTTTTTTTTTTTTTTTAGTGACAGTACAGAGCCTGCAGCAGATGTTCCACACGTGTCTGGTTTTATTTGTTCAAGCTCTTTAAACTCTGTTCAACTCTGTCCTGTTTCCTGCTCGTTTAGTTTTTACCGGCCTCGATCAGCTGTTCCCTCATCATGTAAAAACTCTGCCGTTTGTTTATGGAGCTGTAATAAAATGAACACACTTTTCCGGATGAGCAAAGACGGTCTGTTAGTCTGAGCTTGTGTCGTAAGTCCATACCAGTCCTTCCCCGCTCCGGATGTTGTGGTCCTCTCCGTCGTCTCCACCGTGTTCCTCGTTGTGTGTCTTTGTTGAAAGTCACACCAGACTCCTCCCGTGGTCTCTTTTGTCTTTTGTCAGAGCAGACCTTTTGTCCTGGACCGGTTCGTGTCCCTGTCGCCTGAAGGAGGGACTTTCCTGAACTTTATCCATTTGTTTTTCCAAAGACAGGAAGAGAGCTCCAACAATAAAAGACAGTGAGGAGCTGTGCGGGGTCAGAGGTCACGGGCGTTGGTTGATCTGTACAGCCAAAACCGGAAAAGTATTCACCATAGACTCTGGTACGTGTTTCTCATCAGGTGGGCCAGTATTTTATTGGATTGTTTTAATTCATTTTTTTACTAGCCCCACGTTTAATGTCAGTAAGTGAGTGCATAAAGATAGGTAAAGATTTGTTTGTTTTTTATCTGTGGTTTGGAAAACTTTTTCTGAAAATTACTGTGAAAGTATGGGAGCATTTTTCACTACAACACTACCCTGGCTCTGATGCTGCACCAAAACTAAAAAACTTTGTTTGTCCTAGGTCTTCCTCGGGGCCTCCTCCCGGTAGAACATGTCCGGTGTTTCGGGAAATTCGGTTCCCCCATGTTTCCCCTTTAATGTGCATGCTCCAGCGCTCATGGCGTCACCGCTATGTGACGCTTTTAAATGCCTTTTCTACTAACTTGATGAATTAAACAAGTAACCTTTTTGACACTCGTGTATTGTGAAGATAATTGATACATTTCCATTCACTAATGATCAATTTTTACACAATAAAACGCCTTAGCCGTATGTAGCCATGAGATAGCCGTAGCCGTGAGATAGCCTTAGCCATATGTAGCCTATAAAACACGGCTACATACGGCTAAGGCGTTTTATTGTGTAAAAATTGATAATTAATGAATGGAAACTTCTCAATTATCTTCACAATACATGAGTATCAGAAAAGGTTACTTGTTTAATTCATCAGGTTAGTAGAAAAGACATTTAAAAGACAGAAAAGGGCATAAATTTGTTCTTGTTTTCGAGCGTCGCATAGCGGTGATGCCATGAGCGCTGGAGCATGCCCATTAAAGGGGAAACATGGGGGAACCAAATTTCCTGGAACACCGGGACACGTCCCCAGGGAGGCGTCCAGGAGGCTCTGAAACAGAAGCCTGAGCCTCTGCTGGCTCCTCTCAGTGCTCCTCCCCTGTCTCTAAAGGAGCATCCAGCCTCACTGCAGAGGAAACTCATTTCACCCATTTTTATCTAGGACTGGGTACCATCAGATTTTTTCAATACGCGTACTAAAATGATACTTGGTTTTCGATACCGATATCTGAGTGATACTTTTTCTGATTCCTATGGTGAGCTAATTCATCTTCTACAATCATAAAACACAATAATATTCAATAAAAGACACATTTTTGGAGCAGAATTCTTAGTGTGTATGATTTATTCTGTGTTATTTATTTGATTCATGCAAAGGAACATTAAAGCTCCCACTAGGGATTGAAACTTGCTATCAAATAAAAATTATCTTTTCAATAGCAGTAGTATTGCAGCTTTTCTTTCAATACCACAAATGTGTTTAACGGTACCCAGCCGTACTTGTATCCCAGCTCTTGTCTTTTAGTCCTGACCCAAAGCTCATGGCACAGGTGAGAGTGGATCGATGGTAAATCCAGAGCTTTGCCTTTTGGCTTTTGTGACTCTGACCTGCGTGTGTTGTGAGGCCGAGAGCCGAGACCCATTCACATCATGATCCGAGTCTCCAGGATCTGAACTTGTCACTCAGCTTTGGTCCAAAACAAACCCAGCCTCTTCCTCCTGTTTCCCGTAAACCGTGCTGTTCCAGTTTTATCGGCTTCCTCTCGGAGTAAAAAACAACAAAACCTGGGAACACTTTGGCCTCTCGTCTCTGTTCTGCAGGAAACGCTCACTTCCTGTCTCTGAGCTGAGTTTTGGTACCGATCCACAGAGGTCAAAGGTCACTGCACTTCCTGTTCTCCTCGGTCACTACAGGTCCTCAGTGTGTCCAAAAGTCTTTCTAGAAACCAAAGAAGATTGAATGCTGCAATATTTCCAAAGATTACTGTTATGAGAAACACTGTAATCTGAATAGAAAACAAAATAGTTAAAATAAGGTGATTATGCAGGATTTTACTGTTGTGTTTTAATTCTGTACTAAAATATTTAACCCAAAGCACCTTTAACTTTACCTGGACGCGTTCCAATTCACCTCTGGTATTTTCTTTACTCAACGCTGTTTTTTTAACCCTTATGCCCCAGTTTTAAAAGGTTGCACTGCTCCCCTGCGCACAATACCTCATAAATATAGTACACGTTCATATATTTTTTGTACTTTTTGTGAATAACAGTCAGGGCACACCTTGACTAAAAGATTTATGTAAAAAAAATATTAACATAGTTTACTATTATTACATATACTATGATGTTTTGTGACAGGGACACATTTGTCACTGAACAGTAACAACATAACATTTTGTTACTACAAAAAATCTCAAATCCATCTAAATAAATGTTGTTGGTGATCTCTGACAAACCCAAGGCTGTAATAACCAGAAAAATCCACTTTGCATTGAGAATATTAGAATAATTCATTTTTTGTGTTTGTTTTTTTTACCAGAAAATTGAAATGCTAATACATACACTGGTATAAAAGGGGTAATATTTTGAAAATAGTTTGATATTTAGTTTTTATAGTGAGGGAAGAAGTTGATTAAAAGATTTATGCAAAAAAAAAAAAAAAAGTACAAAAAATATAACTGTGTGCTATTTCTCTGATGTAATGTGATGGGGACACTTTTGTCTCTGAACAGCAGCAGAGTCTCAGATTTAGTCAGAGACAGTAAACATGAAGTAATATTAGATCTGTGTTTAGAAAATCAACATTAGTGATAAAATACACACCTGAGACAGAGAGAAGACAAGAACCACTGCAAAGTTATCAACCAAATAACACTGGAAAAGCACACTTTAGTCCTCACAGAGGCACAAGGGTTAAAGAGGGACTGATCTGAAAATGTCCAATGTACAGCCGTTTTTTCTGTCAAATACTATCCATGCTAACCATAAAATCAAATGCTTTTGTAAATGCAACAGCACTGTACGAGCCATTTTAGGCCATTTATGTATTTGCCATGCCACTATGTGGCGCTGTACTACCCAGGTGTGTCTATTTAAGGGCCAAAGAGAGCCGCCTTAGTGCAGCAAAGTAGAGGCACACAGTTTTTGACCGTGGTTGATGTGCAAGTCTTGAAAGCAGTGCTAATAAATGAAAATGAAAACACAAGGAGTGTTGGGCTCTCCATCCACGCGTTCTGAACACCTTTTAACTTTTTAACTTTGTCAGCCTAGTGACCAGTGGCCTCTACAGAAGTCAAAAACTACCTCAAGATTAGAACTTAGAACGCCGGGAGTTCAAGTTGACTTGGCATAGTGGTTTTGAGTGGACAAACATTTTGTAAATGGACCGGGCGCGCCACTGGGGTGTGTCCCAAAACTAAGTGTTGGAGGAGAAATGACATTACCGCGGCGACAGAAAGGCGTAGCGGCGAGGCCCAGACACAGGACCAAAGGCAGCAGAGCGGCACAGCACTGAGCGACCCAGAGACGGGACCAGCGGCGGCGCTAAACAGACGAGTTACCAACGCGAACCATGAGGCTGAAGCACTGCCAGGTGTGCGTCGGAGAGGCCGGGCAGCATGCGGACAGTGGTGCAGCGCATCAGGCTTCTTTTGTTTGGAGGTGGGTTAAACCAACTGCAGGCACTGGGCGTGTCCTCACTGTGGTTTATAACAAGGACTGGCCTCATATCCACAGCTAAACTCAGTGCACTTTGTATTGACACGAACATAGAACATAGAACATAGAACATGAATCCACCGGTCTTTGAGTGGAATGATGCTAATTACGCACAGGAGGCCTGCACTGTAAACATGTGCACTCTAAAATTGTTATCTAAAAAACCTAAAGAAAAATATTATGGTGAAAGGTCACATAAGAGCTCGAGAAGTGTTGCTGCCGTAAAGCAGAGGCTGAGGGCGGCTCTTTTGGTGCGAGCTTCCTCTCTGGAGAAGCTGCAGGCTCCAGAGGAGCAAGAGGCCATTAGGAGGAAACGGGAGATGCTGCAACTCCAAACACAAACTGCAGCAGCTGAAGAGAAGCTGGAGGTATTGAAGTTTAACAAACTCATGCGTAACTCTTTACATAAAGCTGTCTATGAAAGGAGGAAGGCGAAATTGGATGAAACAGTTCCACAGGATCAGAGCTAGCTAACCCTAACCCACCTTCACCTTCTCAGGCTTTTACAGACTCCATTTCTGAACTGTCAGTGGACGAACAACAAGACATAATTCTTCTAAAACTGGATCAGATGTGGACAGATGCAGGGGCTCTGAAATGGTCAGATCTGAGCCTAACGAAGGACAGGCCGAGACTGCCTTCCCTGATTTCTCTCTCAATTTTGGTTCAGTCTTAAATTGTGTGATGTTCATTGTGGAGAGGGAATGAAATGGACTAAAGGTTTTGTCTTTTCTCTGAAAATGAAAATCCATGCTTTGACAGCTAAGGTGCGTTTTGATCAGTGCGAGAGCGATGCCATAATGGATGCTGTCAATCAAAATGTATTTGTTTTGGCTCGGGTCGAATTCTGTCGGGCTCGGGCCATGACTTTTAAGATCCGTTTCCAGCTCTAAGCTAAGCTCATGACAAAGCTCTGAGTCTGTTCTTTTTGAAACCAAGGAGGATGTACAAACGTAAGAGGTGGAAATAAAATTATTTTAGACATTTGTGAAACTGGACTGAAAAAATGGTGTAATGTTCTGAAAATTCTGAAATCTTTACTGTGATGAAAAATGGAAATATGGCTCTGTGTTTGTAAAGAAATGTAATTGTTTTCTGTTCCGCATCATACGATTAGGGGCCGGTGCACAAGAGCCATTTTAGGCCTTTATCATGTTGTACTCCTCAGCTGTGTCTGTTTAAGTGTTGAAAACACAGGGAGTAATGGGCTCTTCCTTCAAGAGAACACCTTTTATCTTTGTCAGCCTTGTGGCGCAGGGCCGCTGGCCTCTACAAACACTTTTACTCGAGCACAGATTCAGCCTGCTCTGGTCAAAGGTGGGGCCCCTGCAGTGTGCCATGGTTAACCCCACACCTGCGCCTCTCACAATCAGATTAAAGGTTAAAGAGCATTAGAGGAAGAAAGAGGATGTGAGGACAAAGCCAGACACCTGACTCTACTGACACATGGAGAGACCACTGACACACTGCAGGGCCTGTCTGCAGCGGGACAGATGACTGCAGGACCTGTCTGCAGCGGGACAGATGACTGCAGGACCTGTCTGCAGCGGGACAGATGACTGCAGGACCCGTCTGCAGCGGGACAGATGACTGCAGGACCTGTGTCTGCAGCGGGACAGATGACTGCAGGACCTGTCTGCAGCGGGACAGATGACTGCAGGACCTGTGTCTGCAGCGGGACAGATGACTGCAGGACCTGTCTGCAGCGGGACAGATGACTGCAGGACCTGTCTGCAGCGGGACAGATGACTGCAGGACCTGTCTGCAGCGGGACAGATGACTGCAGGACCTGTCTGCAGCGGGACAGATGACTGCAGGACCCGTCTGCAGCGGGACAGATGACTGCAGGACCCGTCTGCAGCGGGACAGATGACTGCAGGACCTGTGTCTGCAGCGGGACAGATGACCGCAGGACCTGTCTGCAGCGGGACAGATGACTGCAGGACCTGTCTGCAGCGGGACAGATGACTGCAGGACCTGTCTGCAGCGGGACAGATGACTGCAGGACCTGTGTCTGCAGCGGGACAGATGACTGCAGGACCTGCGTCTGCAGCGGGACAGATGACTGCAGGACCCGTCTGCAGTGGGACAGATGACTGCAGGACCCGTCTGCAGCGGGACAGATGACTGCAGGACCCGTCTGCAGCGGGACAGATGACTGCAGGACCCGTCTGCAGCGGGACAGATGACCGCAGGACCCGTCTGCAGCGGGACAGATGACCGCAGGACCTGTGTCTGCAGCGGGACAGATGACCGCAGGACCTGTCTGCAGCGGGACAGATGACCGCAGGACCTGTCTGCAGCGGGACAGATGACTGCAGGACCCGTCTGCAGCGGGACAGATGACTGCAGGACCCGTCTGCAGCGGGACAGATGACTGCAGGACCTGTCTGCAGCGGGACAGATGACTGCAGGACCTGTCTGCAGCGGGACAGATGACTGCAGGACCCGTCTGCAGCGGGACAGATGACTGCAGGACCCGTCTGCAGCGGGACAGATGACTGCAGGACCCGTCTGCAGCGGGACAGATGACCGCAGGACCCGTCTGCAGCGGGACAGATGACCGCAGGACCTGTGTCTGCAGCGGGACAGATGACTGCAGGACCTGTCTGCAGCGGGACAGATGACTGCAGGACCTGTCTGCAGCGGGACAGATGACTGCAGGACCTGTCTGCAGCGGGACAGATGACTGCAGGACCTGTCTGCAGCGGGACAGATGACTGCAGGACCTGTGTCTGCAGCGGGACAGATGACTGCAGGACCTGCGTCTGCAGCGGGACAGATGACTGCAGGACCTGTCTGCAGCGGGACAGATGACTGCAGGACCTGTCTGCAGCGGGACAGATGACTGCAGGACCTGTCTGCAGCGGGACAGATGACTGCAGGACCCGTCTGCAGCGGGACAGATGACTGCAGGACCCGTCTGCAGCGGGACAGATGACTGCAGGACCCGTCTGCAGCGGGACAGATGACCGCAGGACCCGTCTGCAGCGGGACAGATGACCGCAGGACCTGTGTCTGCAGCGGGACAGATGACTGCAGGGCCTGTCTGCAGCGGGACAGATGACTGCAGGGCCTGTCTGCAGCGGGACAGATGACTGCAGGACCCGTCTGCAGCGGGACAGATGACCGCAGGACCCGTCTGCAGCGGAACAGATGACCGCAGGACCTGTCTGCAGCGGGACAGATGACCGCAGGACCTGTGTCTGCCCTTCCTTCCTTTAACCTCTGACTTTGCACACGACACTAACAGGACCCCCCTTTATATTATTTTGTGTTCAGAGTTAAAGCGTCTTCGTAGTAAATTCGGTTGTTGTCCTCGTGTCCCGTCCGTTGCTGATGTGTGAAAGCCTCTGAATGACTCCGGTGTTAATCTGGTTTAAGCTCCTTTCACATCTGTCACACAGGATCCTCCAGATCTCATTAACCCCAGGACTCTGATACCTGTCCTGTACCTGAAGTCCCGCCGCAGGCCTGCTCTGGTCCCGCCCCAGGCCTGCTCTGGTCCCGCCCCAGGCCTGCTCTGGTCCCGCCCCAGGCCTGCTCTGGTCCCGCCCCAGGCCTGCCCTGGTCCCGCCGCAGGCCTGCTCTGGTCCCGCCCCAGGCCTGCCCCATCCCAGCCAGGGTCAGGTTTTCTGTAGACCAGGTCTTAGTGACAGAACAGTCCAAAACCTCTCACATGAGCTGCTCCTGGGCTCATTCCCTTCTGTCCATCCTATCGTCAACAAAAAGAACCAGCATAGTTTCATCAAAATAATACTTTCAAGCAACTTTCATAGACATCAAAAGGACAAACTGAGCACATTTGTGTTTCTTTTACAACAATCTTGCTGAAGACTTTGTTTGAAATATCACAGTTGCAAAAGTATTCATCCTTTTTAGCATTTTCCTTTATTGTTGCCTTATAACTAAGGATTTAAATGGATCATTGGGAGGTTTATGTCAGTCACTTTACATCACATGCAACAACTATGAAAATGTTTTTTATTGTGAAGCAAATAAAAAATATGACAGAAAAACAGAAAACTTTTCCTTGCATAAGTATTCAGCCCCTTTTTAAAGAAGCGACTAAATAAGATCTGATGTTACTCAGACAGATTGTTAGATGATGTTGATCTGTCTGCAGTTCAATAACGCCACAAAACACAATTTAATTTGTCATTACAACATTTATAAAATAGAGATCCACAGCAAATCTGCCTAGAAACGGCCATCTGAAACTCATAAACCTGGCCAGGAGTGCATTCATCAGAGAGGCAACAATAAGGACTAATAAACGACTCAAACAGTGCTGCACAATGCATCAAACTGAAGGAGCGATAAAGACAATGATAAAGGTAAAATGCTAAGGGAGATGAATACTTTTGGAAGGCGTTGTGGGGCAAAATAAATAAACTGCTTCTCAACATTAATTCAAAGCAGCATTTTCATTTTTGCAACATCATTTATAAACAAGAAATAAGCTAAAAATGAAAAAAAAATGAGCTAAAAGAAAATCTTCAATCTTATTCTGTAACCTTTTGAGCTCTCTTTGTTTCAGTCGAATCCGTGTCCTTCCTCAGGTTTAATCTGGGCTCCTCTCCTGATTTCATGGTCCCTCTCTCAGAGCTGACACTGATCTATGACAAACTCAGACCGTGACGGACTCCGGGGGGAATCCCAAAAACATTCAGACAAGACAAATGATTTCTGACCATTTCAATGAAAAATGAATTTCTCCGAAGTTTTAAATTGCCTATAACCACATTAAATAAAGACTCTGGGGAAGTCCAGCGTGTGTCAGGTCTGTCACATTTTTGTATTTAAAGCAGGTTTTCCAAACTTATAGGGGGGCGACAGTGGGTTAAGTGTTCACCCACCAACCAGAGACACTTCACTTTCATTGCCTACTTCATTCACAAACTACTACATCCTTTACTTTAAGCTGGGGACACACTACATGATTTTTTTGCCCGATTTTATAACGATTCACAGTTGCGCTGAGTCTGTACCAGTCAACACTAGCTGCAGGGAATCGTAATCAGCAGTCGGCCCTGAAATCCGTTACTGTGTGATGTTCAAAGACTCGAATCGGCGCAAAAACCCGGCCTGACGTCAGTCGCAAGCAATCGAACACCGACTCTGGAGCACACTCCTGTAGTGTGGGCTGTTTACATCCAACTGGGAATTCATGGAGTCCAGCGGCCGATGGAAAACAGTTGATGGGACACAGGAAATAGCGACAGAGAACAAAGACGAAGCAACAGGAAGCGGCGGGAAAATATAAGCGGAAATTTGAAAAAGAAGAAGAAGAAAACATAAACAACCATGGCAAACACCGAAGAAAGTTGAGCGCTACCCAAGCAAAACTGGATACATAGAGGTTTTTTCTTGTAAAGGACAACGAAGTCAAGTTAACTCTAATTCATAAGGGTAATGCTTTTATTTTGATGGCTTCCTTTGTAAGCGGAAGTCTTATTGTGAAAAGAGCTTAAGCGTGTGTACATTAAAGTATACTTGAATATACGCAAAGACGTAGCAAAAAGCAACGGCAATGAACGGAAAAATATTAAAAAAGACTAATCAATTTGGCGACAGTCGATAGGAGAACAAGGTTGGTTAACAAACTTATGTTTCAAGAATATCCTGGAGTGACTTAATATACATATTTGATGTAATGTTATTGTGGTTAGGCTAAAGAGTAAAGAGTTATGCTAATGTATGAGGTATGGGAAATTTAATTATTATTTTGTGTTTGCCCAGCTCTTACGTTGGTTTATGACCATGGACGGCTTCAATAAAACATCATTTAACCATCAGTTCTGGCCTTCTCAATTCGACTGAAAGCTACATTTCTTTTTCCTTTTTTCCAAACAGATCGCTGCGCACACAACGGCAACAGCGACCCAGGTAGCTCCATGTTTGTTTACCATTTAATTCTCGCCAGAGTTTGCTGCGTTTGGTTGGCGTACAGTTGCGGCCTCAGCAGATCTTGTAGTGTGTGAGGCGCAGTCTTTCAGTCGTCAGAACTAAATCTGCTGAAACCAGTCGTTAGTGTGAGCTCCTGGTCTTTTCAGAATCTGTAACCACTGAGCTTTACACGCAGAGCAGACTCCAGCTGTGCTCATAGTCCGCCTTTACTCTGATTAAGCCTAAGCCATGGCAGTCACTTTCTAACACGATGGACCAAAAACACAAGCAGCAGAGGGAGCATAATGTGTCTTCGCTGGTTAAAAAGTGAATGCGTATGTCTTTAAACACAAATGTTCTGTCTGTTTAGGACTGAGTGCTGGTGAATGCCTCTCCAGTTTAATCAGAGGACAATGTAAACCTGCAGCAGTCGTCCCACAGTGAAGCACATCATCCAGCAGAGGTGAAATGTAACTAAGTCAAAGTAACTAGTTTCTTTACTTAAGTACAATTTTCATGTATCTGTACTTTACTTGAATAAATTTTACAAGAGGTACTTTTACTTTTACTTCACTTCATTTTAGAGCAAGTATCTGTACTTTTTACTCGACTACATTTATGAGTTTGTTTGAAGTACAAAGTATTTTTGGTTTAAAATCCTCTGTTTTTGCAGTGGCCTTATTGTAGACACACAGTACCTAAATATAACAGCTGCAGTAAAGTAGTACTGCGTTAGAAACATCAGAATAATAAAGACAGAAGACCTCAGTTTCTTTTACTGCAGCAGTTTGTTCATTTCATCTGGAATCAGCAAAATCCCTCACTTTTAACTCATTCATTGAATCTGTGCAAAATACTTTACTTTTTTACTCACGAGTGCATTAGAGACAAGAAAGTAAGTACTTTTATACTTTTACTTAAATAGAAATTTTAAGGAGATTCTTTTACTTGTACTTTTAATGTAATTTTTTGCTCCTTTATTTTTGATTTTAATTTTTGATGACATATTTTTTTTGCATTTCCTTATTACTTCATTGTATTCAAGATTGTGCTGCTTAAAACCACTGCTTAGTCAAAAGCATTACTGAATAAATTAAAGAATAAAGCACTTATGAACTTTTAAACAGAAAACCCCATTAATATAGTTCACTGACGTCATCAACATGCGACGTTTCTAACCTGAGCAGATTTTTTTTTTTTTTTTTTTTTTTTGCTCCTTTATCTGTACTTTTACTTAAGTTGTACTTCTTCCACCGCTGTTATCCAGTCGCTCCACTCCTGTTAAGAGAAATTCGGCTGCCTGTCCCTCCTTCAGAGTCCTGGCTTTACCGCAGTTTAAAACTCCTGTTACAGTCAGAGAAAGGAAGGAAGAGGAAGGAAATAATTTGGTTTTCTCCACCTGCAGGTAAACGTCGTGACAGTAGGTGGCTGGAAGGAAAACGCTAACAGAAGTCGTAGTTTTTTTTTTTTTTTTTTTGCACAGACCTGATCTGAGGCCTGTTTTTTTTTATTTTATTTTTTTTTATTATTAACTTATACATTTACACATAAATAACCAAAATAAATAACAATACAAGCAGCTATGACAATAAAGCAATAATGACAGACAAAACAAAAACGACAAAGGGATAAACCATACAAATCATATACTTAAATGCTTAGAGAGAAGTTTTGTGTGTTTTTTTTTTTTTACATTTTTCTGTTGGATTGAACATCTTGTCCCATCAAAAAGCAATATTAAAAAAGCACAGCAGGTCCCCTTTAAAAAGGTCCATATATCTCTTGGAGAATGTTATTGCTTTTTTATTTTCCATTTTGTTTATGAGTGATATGCATCTGTCCATCTCAATTATGAATTCTTGTATGCGTGGCGTTTTCCTTGCCCATTTACATTTATGAATATAATATTTTGCATGGATAATAAACTGATTAAGGATATATTTAATATTTTGATGAATAGTTTTGCTGTATCCAAACATAACATCTTTTTTTTCAATTTTATTTGATAGAGCACAATTAAAAATTTGTTCTATTTCGCACCAAAGGTAGCGCGAATATACACAATCAAAAAACAGATGGCAAATTGTTTCCATGGTGGAATTGCAAAAAGTACAAAGTGGGTCAATATCCTTATTGAATTTATTTAAAAAACCTCTACACGGATATATTCTATGCATTATTTTGAATGAAACTTCCCGCAGTTTATTCCCCATGCAATATTTGTAATTTAACATAAAAGATGTCTTCCAATTTATCTGCAGAAGTCGTTGTTATATTTAGGAACTCTTGTAGATTATCTCTGAAGGAAACCGTTAAGGGTCATCGCCTCAGTGTTTAAGTGTTGTGCGTCGCTTTCACTGACTCCTTATCCGTGATGCCTCTGCTTCTCTTTCTCTGGAGGAAGTCTCTCTGGCAGACGAATCCAGGACGTCCCAGAGACAAAAGGGATCAGAGAGGAGGAGGAGAGGAAGGAAGAGGGAAACAAAAGCAGTCTCTCAACCGTTAAACGTCATACAGACCAATACAAACTGAGAAGGAGACGCTTGCTCTGGAGTGCTCCCCAGATGTTCTCCCCTCTCCAGATGTTCTCTCGTCTCCAGTGTTTGATGTCGCTGACCCCGAACACGAGGCGCTTCCTGGTCCCGTTTGATCCATGTTCCTCGCATCTCTTTCTTTCTCTCTGTCCCTCTTTCATTTCGGCGTTGTCTGAGTGTCCGGTGTAACGTAAACACGGCCGTGACCTCTGACCTCTGCAGCAGGAAGAGAAACAGGAAGTGAGGCCGGAGTCGTGTGGGCGCCAGGAAACAGGAAGTGGAGTCTTTCACAAAAAACAGAGCAAATTTGACCAAATTCAGGGGCAGGCGCGTCTGGACACCATAGGAGGCACGTGATTGTCCTGCCCAGCCGTTCCCAAAGCCAAATTCCCTTAAATTTACCAAAATCCCACGCAGACCCCAACAATACAACTTCCCTCAATCCCAAATTTTATTTTCATGTTTTTCTCCATATATTTCTATAAAAACATTACAAAAGACACTGACTATTGGCTAAAAAGTGTTTTAAAGTTATATTTTTAAACAAATACACTGAAATAAAATGCTGCAAAAACTCAATAACTCGAGGCAAAGGATCCCTCAAGATTTTTGGGGCCAACTCAAAATCTCAAGATTTCCACACTTTCACTTAATTTGATGTTCATACGTCTAAAAACTTTTCTAATATTTAACTTTTTCTCTCTATCATTATTTTTTTACTCATCTTACAGCAAACTTACAGAGTTCAGAAAAAGTGATTCTTTTGTTAAATGTAGTATATTTAGTTTTTATTATTATCAATAATACTTTTTTTTTCAGTTGCTGTAATGAGCTGGAAAAAATAAAGATAGTGAGTAAAACTTAAAATTTCAAGTTTTTAGATGTATGAACGTTAAATTTGGTGAGTAAAAAAAATATTAGTTGTTGAAAACTTGAGATTTTGAGTTGATCACCAAAACTCAAAAATCTTGAGGGATCCTGTTGCCTTGAGTTTTTGCAGCATTGTTTTTACAGTGCACTTCAAACTCAGTTTCTTTTTATGTACTTAATATAGACAGCCTCTGGGGGCCCCGGACCCCACTTTGGGAACCACTGGTCTAGCCTGTCCAGCCACACAAACTCTCTTTCTGTTCTATACAAAGAAGTTAGTCTGGTATCTCTTTTCGTAAGTTTCGTTTCTGTGTTGCTGTTTTTTCCATAAAACTCCAGAATCCTGTGTATTGTGAGCAGCTCTGTCCTTATTTGTGAACAGGGACAGCAGCAGAAGCCTTGAAGAAAAAGTGGGTTTGTTTGAATGTGGTGGTTACAGTGGGACGTCAGAGGGACTTTACTGTTGTTAAAATGGAAACAGGACGAAGACAAAAATACCACAGAGGACTGAACAACAACGAGGACTTCAGCAGAACCAACAGGTGACGAAGGAAAGACCTAAACGCCGTTAATCAGCTCAGGAAGTTATTAAATAGCTTGTTTTTTTATAGGAGATTATCTTCTGCTTCTGTGAGCTGCAGAGAAACGACTGTGATAGGCCGGGATCCAGAGTCCACTGGAAATGACTCTCTGCGGCTGAGGATCCAGACTCTCCTGCTTTCTTTTTTGAAAGCAGGAGAGTCTGTCTGGACATGCTCATTATTTGCAGTGCCGACTCCAGAATGGAAAAGCCAAAAGCAAAGAAGCATGAAAGTCTACTGTGGATAATAAGACTGCAAATTCCAAAAGTCCTGCATGCAAATACGTTTAAAGTTCCTTCCAGCTTCTCGTTTTTTTTGGATGCTACATGGGGAAAATTGAACTCTGGACCTCCAAAATACAACAGAAGGCACAACAGAGAGCCACTTTGAAATGGAACAATGAAAAGAGAGGCACACTGAACCATAAAAAAACAGATACGCTGTCAACATGAGACCTTCGTTACATCACTCTCAGACTCTTCAGACTCTTGCCACACAGACAGCGGGACGACAGGGACCACATTAAATCAGTGTGGAGTCAGACCTGATGTGAAACTGTGAGTACAGACTTCTGCGCTTCTGCTCCAGAGAACAGCCTGAGGTGATCTGCTCTAATGGTTTTACTCAGATCCTTTAAGACGCAGCAGAGGCACGAGCCGCTGGCCACCGTCCCGGGACTAAACTCCAAGTAAACAGAAGTACAACAACACGGCTGGGGTTAGAGAAACAGAGAGAGTGAGAGCCAATAAGACCGAAAACCGGATCTGAAATCCACCTGGCACCAAACGTAGACCACAAACTGGGATTAGGACCAGGTCCAGAGGAGAGGTTTCATCGAGCTGTGGTGTTTTCAGAGTTTATTATGCAGTGTTTTTTTGTATTTGCAACACCATCAAACTCACTGCGGTGTAGAAACTTAACAATGGTCTGACCGCGTCCGCTGGTGAACACTCTACCCCCGAAAAATGAGATCATACATAAATTGTTTGTGTTTAATTCTCCAGCTGCGTATTCCTGACTCAGATCTGGAGAAGAGTCCTGGGGCACTGCTGCTGACAGGTTTTTAATTCAATTCCAATTTTATTTCTATAGCCAGAACATTTAAAACAATCCCAGTTGAAAGTGCCGTACAGAAATAAAATGATACAATTACTAATGTTGTCCATAAATACAATATCCTACTAAAATGACAACAGATGCACAATAAAAGATTAGAACACCAGGGAAAAGTAGTGGGTTTTCAGTCTGGACCAGTGCTGTAGTCAAGTCCAAGTCACATGAGACGAGTCTGAGCTGAGTCCAAGTTGAGCTCTAACAGTGTAAGTCTGAGTCCAAGTCCAAGTCCAAGTCTAGGACTCGAGTACTCCATCACCAGTCTGGACTGAAACTGGTCAGCACAGCAGCGATGTGCTCACGTCACCTTTCTGCTTGTGCCAGTGTCATTGGAAGGATCAAATCCAAATTCTTTACCTTAAAGCTGCACTGCCTGATTTTGTGACTGTAAAAGTGATGTCTAAAAAAATGTTGAGTTTGAATGTCTAATTTTTTCTCAAATGACTTCTGTTATGCTGCACTAATAACTAAATCACAATCTTTACCAAAATACAAGGAAAAAGAAATCAGGTAGTGCAGCTTTAACCTTGCATTAATTTCAGAAAATCACATCTTTCTTTTAAGTTTGAAGACAGAGCTGTGAATATACAGAATGGCTATAGTCTCAAGCTCAAGTGCCATAAAAATAAACTAAGGGCCATATTTACTAAGACGGGTGCTAAACTGCGAGTGCAGTGAGAAAATATGCGGCCGCTATTAATGTTCGTGTTGTGCGTGAATTACTGAGACAAACTGCGTGGCGGTGTCAGTGCAAACAGATGGGGCGGAGCTATTTAAACGGCATCATTGCGTGTATTGTTTTGCGTCATGGAAGGTGCGGAAGTGGAACACAAACGGAAGCAAAAATTTAACTAAGAAGAGCTGAAAGTGCTGGTGAATAAGTTTTTCATCCGTCATGGCAAATAGATCTGCACGCGTGGCAAACTCTCTAACCCTACGTATTTGTTCATTTCTTCTCCTTCGTCTCA
Source organism: Bostrychus sinensis (assembly GCA_020698575.1). Lineage (NCBI taxonomy): Eukaryota > Metazoa > Chordata > Actinopteri > Gobiiformes > Eleotridae > Bostrychus > Bostrychus sinensis. The sequence goes on from CM036251.1 coordinate 2,554,820, forward strand.
CACGAATCACAGCAGCCATCTGTGCAAAAGATTAGCACGTCCTCCAACGTGCTACATTTATACGCTATTTTCGCAAAGTCATGGTGAGCCTTGATAAATAATATTGCGGGCGGTAAATAAATGAATTTGCATTTTCTCCGCCTTCCATTTTGCGCACTCTGGGAAGAACTCCTCAGTTTACAGATTCATTAGGTCATAGGAGCAAAATCTGCTTTGCGTTCACTCTGCTCCTGTAAGACTCGCAAACCTCAACTGCGTCTGGGTTTGCTCCAATTTTAGCGCATCTTATTCAGTTAGCGTGCATGCAAACCTTTGATAAATTTGGCCCCAGGTGTTGTAGATTAGATGGTGATTTTCTGTTGATTATCATTGCTGCAGCCTTGGTGTGATGGACCTACGGATGCTCTACAGAAAAATTCATTAAATATAGCTGAGATACCTGTTGGGACATGGCAGATTTACTAGAAATGAGGCAATTTTAGGCCTATAGTAACTAAAAAAAAAACTCAGTAAGAACATAATTGCATTACCCTTAACGTCTGAGTGTGACAGAGGAAATCAGGGATGAGAGAAACCTGAATGACGTTTGCCGGGAGACTTTCCGCTGCTCCACGTGCCGCCGAGCCTCACGCCGCATTACAGTGACAGTTGGTGTGCAGGCTGCGTTCACTGTCTGCGGTAATCCTCAGCGTCAGAGCAGGATTAGAGGTCTGGACTGTGTCACTGTCACAGCTGCTCTGCTCCACAAACTGAGCGCTCGGGTGTTTTCCCTGTTTGACCTACAACTGCTGCTGCCACAACGGTAAACAGCCGCGAGAAACACGCTCTGCTGAACACCAGAGTGAACCATCGTCTGTCTCAGTTTGTCTCTAAATCCTGCGACTAACAAGACATTATCCAGGTGTGTAGCCAATCTCAGGCCCATAGTTGGTGAGATAGCCACAGACAACTCCTTAAAGCTTCCATATTCTGCTTTTCTTTGTCTTCCTGAAACAGTGTTGGACTCCTTTGCATTAGTATTTCAGGTTTTTTGAGACTGGTCTTGGTCTCATCTCTGTCTCATCTGCAGTTTTACTCGGTCTAGGTTTTGGGATTGCTCTTGAGACCGTTTCTTTACACTATTGGTCTCAACTTGGTCTAGTTTTTGGTCTCCAGTCCAGTTTTACGCAGTCTCAGTCTCAGATGTGACGGTCTCTGAGATTATATTTACCAAACATGTTATTCTTCATAATTTTGGAGTCATGACTTTTCTGCATCAGAAGAACCAGGAACATGATCTGTCTCTGTTCGTTTGTGGAGTCTGTTGCATTTAAAGTTACACTGTGTAAGATTCCCGGTCTTGCGCCTCTAGAGGCCACAGGTGCCACTGCACTGTCGCAAAACGTAAACACTAGGGCCCCTCCTCCTTCTGAAACTGTGCGAGCGTGCGTTACGTCAAACTAACAATGGGACTAGAGAGTGCATTCATATTTACTGTATAAACTTCTGTAACCACTTGTGTGGCCGCAGATTGGATCTTCTATAGAGTTAGCGCTAGCGTTAGCTTATCAACAAATATCGCGCAATGGTCGCATTAAAACAACTAATAACTGTATGAAAAAGCACGTTCTAAAGAAAAAATAAAGAGGCTAATTTACCTGCCCAACAATAAAGAAGCAAAAACGTGATCCGATTTGCAGCCTTCTCTGTCTCTCATCTGACGCCAGCGAGCAAAAGTCTGTCCGATGTTGACTCTTGTCTGCGATCTGGTGCGGTCCCTTTCACATTTTCTTTTTCTTGCCTCGTCCGACATTGTCTTCATCTTCTTGTGTCCTTCGGCCCTGACGAACTGGCGAAAATAACAACGCTAAAAGTAGCTTCATGGTTATACTGCACCTCAGGTATAAGAGCAGAAGGGAATGCCGTAAAGCAAGTCGTTCCCTGTCACGTGACTCTTCCTCAACAGCGGAGCGCTCCCGGCCAAGTTGCGAGGGTGGTTTCTCAGTACAGAAGCCCCGCTCGGAGCAACAGATCGCGCCTCAGGCCTTATAATCGCTCAAAAAATCACAAAAACAAGTCAGTATGCCCCACATATTTAGGAGAAAAGTTACACAGTGTAACTTTAAATAATCATTAATGTATTTGAACCACTTTTTTTTTTAGTTTCTCCTTTATTTAGTGTTAGTTCACTGGGTTTGGTCTCAACCTGGTCTTGGTTTGCCTTGGTCTTGGCCTTTAAAAGTCTCGGTCTCGAACCTTGAACGCCTTGGCCTCGGTTCACTCTGGACTGGTGTTGGTCTTGACTACAACACTTTGCAGAGAACGCTTGCATTAGGTGTCTGTCGCCCGCTGCTGGCAATGATGGTGACTGGACAGAGCATAAAAGAACTATTTAGCATGACTATTAGCGACATGATGCTAACAGGTAGATTTCTGAGCTGATGCTTCGTAGTGACGGAGGTTTAAGGCTGAAATGATCAGAACGAGTCCGGTGACGGTGTCTGGGCTTTAGAAACGCGCAGGAGCACTTCCTGGTTTCTACGTAGAGCTGTGAGACGGAGCGTTTTCAGCTCTGGAGAAGGGCAGCGCCTCAGCATACAGGATTACTCAAACTGAATACTACTGCAGCTCTGTTTCTGAGGAGGAGATGATTATTCTATACAAAGAAGTTAGTCTGGTACCTTCGCTTAAATTTTGTTTCTATGGGCGAAACAGTCACAGGTGGAGAAACCAATCAGAGAAACAAATGGCTGGATGTAAGCAGAGCACCGCTGACCCAAACAAAAAGATTGTTGGAGTTTTTGCCATAAAACTAGGGCTGCACGATATGGTGAAAGCATGCGATATTCGATAACTATGTTGAAAATAACGATATTATTGCAATATTTGAAAATAGAGCCTACTTTTGGAACATAGTAAGTTAAATTCACTACATTTCACAAAAATGTAAGTTCCTGTATTTACAAGTCAAAATAGCCACAAAATCAAAACTTAACACAGACTAAACCAGGAATAAAACAAGGCTAAGCTGTGACTAAATTAATTAAATTACCACTAAAACTGGACTTTTTAAACATTTTTATTTAGTCACAACACATGTTCTTTTAAGGCTCTGGTGGAAAATGATTCTTCAGTGTAAATCTCTGTCAGATGGAGACCACAGCGTTATTGCGATATATTTAGATTCTTGCGATACAGATATTGCATTTGCTGATATTGCGATAACGATATTTTTGCGATATATCGTGCACTCCTACATAAAACTCCAGAATCCTGTGTATCTGAGCAGCTCTGTCCTTATTTGTGAAGAGTTAGCCCAGGCTTCTTTACGCCATCCTCCATTTTGAAGTTGGCATTGGTATTTTTTCAACTCAACAATATTCACACGCAGTTTAACGTCCTGTTTTAGTTTCATAACCATTATTTCCTAAAGTGATGTAAAAGTCCTGAGTAACAGCTGGACTTCCAAACGAACCCGGATTAGCTGGACTCTTTCATGTCCTCTGCAGGTCCTGGTCTTTGATCCCAGTTCAACGCGGTCCACGGTCTTTTAGCTCTAACAAATCCTCCACTTTCCCTTAAATCCTGGCTTTGTACAGGTCTGGATCCTGGTTTTAGTCCGGTCTTTGTGTCTTCACTGAGGGGGGTGCAGCAGCAGCAGCAGCAGGTCGGGCTCAGGGTTAATTGGTCCATGTGGTTTGGATTCAGAGGAAGACCAAAGACTCTCTCAGGTCTGAATGTGAGGCTGGGTGGTCCGTTAACCCCGGAGCTAACGGCTCACACGAGGGGCGAGGGCCTGAGGAGACCCAGACATCTGAAGAGGTTTGGGAAGGACCCGAGACCACAGGAGTCCAGATAAGACTTAAATAAGGAACAGAAATGTGACATGGTTTATATCACTGCTCCAAGACTGGGTTTCAGTGAGAGACCGACTGGTTTAGACCTGGTTTAGACCTGGTTTAGACCTGGTTTAGACCTGGTTTAGTCCTGGTTTAGTCTTGGTTTAGACCTGGTTTAGACCTGGTTTAGTCTTGGTTTAGACCTGGTTTAGTCCTGGTTTAGTCCTGGTTTAGTCCTGGTTTAGTCCTGGTTTAGTCCTGGTTTAGACCTGGTTTATACCTGGTTTAGTCCTGGTTTAGTCCTGGTTTAGTCCTGGTTTAGTCCTGGTTTAGACCTGGTTTAGACCTGGTTTATACTTGGTTTAGTCCTGGTTTAGACCTGGTTTAGACCTGGTTTAGTCCTGGTTTAGTCCTGGTTTAGTCCTGGCTTAGACCTGGTTTAGACCTGGTTTAGTCCTGGTTTAGTCCTGGTTTAGTTCTGGTTTAGACCTGGTTTATTCCTGGTTTAGACCTGGTTTATTCCTGGTTTAGACCTGGTTTAGACCTGGTTAAGTCCTGGTTTAGTCCTGGTTTAGTCCCAACACTGAACCAGTTTACTCCAGGTTTCAGTTTACATGTGGTCCTGGTGTTTCTCTCTCTCCAGATTCTTTAATAATAATAATAATAATAATAATAATAATAATAATAATAATAATAATAATAATAACAACAGTTTTGATCTCTGTCCTAACTCCAGCTTCAGACAAAACCACATCAGCCAATCAGCTTCAAGTATCCAGGTCCCTTTGGTCTGGGGTCATTACCCATGATGCACCGGGGCTGGCTTCCTGTCCCACTGTTTACTGCATTCCTGCCATAGTTTAGACTCCAAAGATGGAAAAGTTACATAAAAATACAGTAAAACACAGCCATAAATTACTACTACTACTACTACTACTACTACTACTACTACTACTACTACTACTACTACTACTGTGAGATCTTTAAAAAATTTAAATGTAAAACATATTTTATAAACACAAGAAAACCACAAATGGACAAAACTGAGCAGATGTTTAAAACAAAATATATCTCAAAATGCCTCTTACAATTTCTTACATAGGCTAATTTTTTTGTGAAATAGTGTGAAATAATTGTAACATCTTTGGCAGTGGTGCAACGTAATGAAGTAAAAGTACTCAGTTACTTTACAATATTCATGTATTTTTATAGGATTTTATAGGTTTTTATATGAGTTATCTTTACATCACATTTTTGAGCAAATATCTGCTCGTTTTTTCTCCACTACATTTGAACTGGCTTGAAGTACAAAGTATTTTAAGTTTTGGTTGAATATAATTGGTTTTTTGCTGTTCTCTCATTTTAGACAAAAATATAAAATATAAAAAGTTGCTGTACAGTAGAACCCATTTATAAACAATAAAATAATAAAGAGAGCAGACCTCTCAGGCGCATTTAAAAGTGTTTTAATTAAGTTTCATTTTTCATGGGTCAAGTAAAAGAAAAGAAATCCATATTTTAATTATGTTTCAGTATTTTTTTCTTTCTTTTTGCTTCCCTTTCATTATTCATTGATGCCATGGTAAATTAAAACCAGCACCACCTGACTCCTGTACTCAGTGATTTTCTTTCAATTTTGGGTAAAATGCTTGTTGAATGTTTGAATTTTGCCTAACTAATAACACTGGACTATGCTGTATGTACTTCTTTAGTTAGAAAGTCCTCTCCATTTATCTGGGCTTGGGACTGGCACAAACAGTACACTATCCACTCGTGACCTCCTGAGGCTGGATTGCTCTTTAGTTGCCAGATAAAAGGTAATAAATCCTAACAGCAGGCTGAGGAGTTAGGAGGGAGCGAGTGTGTTGTAAACGTGAGGAGGTGGAGGCCATAAACAGCTCTTAAAAAGATCGAACTGATGATTTACGGCGCATCGAGTCGTACGTAAGTCAGGTCATTATCTTGTAAAGGCTCTCGTCGTGACCCGGTCTTTAGTCCGGAGCCTCGTGTTTGTATTTGCATCAGAAAAGGCCAGAGACAAAGGCAGGAAGTCATAAACCTCTACAGCACAGAGAGGAGCTCATTCACTAGAAACTGGAACTGCAGACACTTTTACAGCTCTGGTCCTGGTCCTGGTCCTGGTCCTGGTCCTGGTCCTGGTCCTGGTCCTGGTCCTGGTCCTGGTGGGGTTTCGTCATGAGGTCAGTCCACAGTCGTCAGGTTAGGTCTTAAGTCTGATCTGGAGGAAGCGGACCTCGGCTGCAGAAGGGAAAACCCTTCACAGAGGAACAGAGAATAAACATTAAACCCATCAACTTCAACAGGAGAAAGGGGCGCTGGATGTAAATAAATCATGCAAACAAGTCCACAGCTAATACTCCAGCCACTAGGGGGCGCCAGTAGCTGTCAAAGTAAAGAAGTCTGCCAAATAAATCTTAAATCCAACTTGGTACTTTAGGACTTCCCAGGACTGCCGTCGGGTTTTTAATGTGGACCCATGAGTCTGAGCTAAACCGTGACCTGTGGAGAACAGACCAGAGGTTCTCAAACTATGGAGAGCAGACCAGAGGTTCTCAAACTGTGGAGAGCAGACCAGAGGTTCTCAAACTGTGGAGAACATACCAGAGGTTCTCAAACTGTGGAGAGCAGACCAGAGGTTCTCAAACTGTGGAGAGCAGACCAGAGGTTCTCAAACTGTGGAGAACAGACCAGAGGTTCTCAAACTATGGAGAGCAGACCAGAGGTTCTCAAACTGTGGAGAGCAGACCAGAGGTTCTCAAACTGTGGAGAACATACCAGAGGTTCTCAAACTGTGGAGAGCAGACCAGAGGTTCTCAAACTGTGGAGAGCAGACCAGAGGTTCTCAAACTGTGGAGAACAGACCAGAGGTTCTCAAACTGTGGAGAACATACCAGAGGTTCTCAAACTGTGGAGAGCATACCAGAGGTTCTCAAACTGTGGAGAGCAGACCAGAGGTTCTCAAACTGTGGAGAACATACCAGAGGTTCTCAAACTGTGGAGAACATACCAGAGGTTCTCAAACTGTGGAGAACATACCAGAGGTTCTCAAACTGTGGAGAACATACCAGAGGTTCTCAAACTGTGGAGAACATACCAGAGGTTCTCAAACTGTGGAGAACAGACCAGAGGTTCTCAAACTGTGGAGAGCAGACCAGAGGTTCTCAAACTGTGGAGAGCATACCAGAGGTTCTCAAACTGTGGAGAGCAGACCAGAGGTTCTCAAACTGTGGAGAGCAGACCAGAGGTTCTCAAACTGTGGAGAGCAGACCAGAGGTTCTCAAACTGTGGAGAACAGACCAGAGGTTCTCAAACTGTGGAGAACATACCAGAGGTTCTCAAACTGTGGAGAACAGACCAGAGGTTCTCAAACTGTGGAGAACAGACCAGAGGTTCTCAAACTGTGGAGAGCAGACCAGAGGTTCTCAAACTGTGGAGAACAGACCAGAGGTTCTCAAACTGTGGAGAGCAGACCAGAGGTTCTCAAACTGTGGAGAGCAGACCAGAGGTTCTCAAACTGTGGAGAACAGACCAGAGGTTCTCAAACTGTGGAGAGCAGACCAGAGGTTCTCAAACTGTGGAGAGCAGACCAGAGGTTCTCAAACTGTGGAGAGCAGACCAGAGGTTCTCAAACTGTGGAGAGCAGACCAGAGGTTCTCAAACTGTGGAGAACAGACCAGAGGTTCTCAAACTGTGGAGAGCAGACCAGAGGTTCTCAAACTGTGGAGAGCAGACCAGAGGTTCTCAAACTGTGGAGAGCAGACCAGAGGTTCTCAAACTGTGGAGAGCAGACCAGAGGTTCTCAAACTGTGGGAAACCTGCAGCACCACAGACATCTTCCAGTGATACAGAAAAGTCTTGCAGGTCAAGTCCTGGTTTAGTTTAATTTAGAGACAGTTTTATTCCAGTTTTAGTCCTGCTCTGGTTTAATCCTGGTTTAATTCTGGTTTAGTTAACCCTTGTTTAGTTCTGGTTTTGCCCTGGTGTAATCGTGGTTTAGCCCAGATATTAATCCTAGTTCAGAGCTGGTTTTAGTCCTGGTTCAGTACTAGTTTAGTCTTGGTTTGGTCATAGTTTAAACCTGGTTTATTCCTGGTTTTGCACTGGTTTCAGCCCTGGTTTAGTCCTGGCTCAATCCTCGTGTAACCCTGGATTAGTCTTGTTTTTACATTAGTTTTATCCCAGGTATTAGTCTTAGTTCAGAGCTGGTTTTATTCCTGGTTCAATTCTAGTTTAGTCTTGGTTTAGTCCGGGTTTAGTCAAAGTTTTATCCTGGTTTAGTTGTGGTTTTACGCTGGGTTCAGCCCTGGTTTAGTCCTGGCTCAATCCTCATTTAACCCTGGATTAGTCTTGTTTTTACATTAGTTTTATCCCAGGTATTAGTCTTAGTTCAGAGCTGGTTTTATTCCTGGTTCAGTTCTGGTTTAGTCCTGGTTTAGTTCTTATTTAGTCGCTGTTTTATGTGCTTTTCACTGTAAATTCCTGCTGTGAGTCTGGACCTGTTCTCGGCCTGCAGTCCTCTCTGCTCCAGCTGTTCCTCTTCTCTAAAGTGGATTCTTTACATATTTCTGCAGAAAAACAAACTGAAGAAAGAGGAAGCACGTCCTTTTTTGGTCGCAGTGTCACCGAGCCTTCACTTCCCCCTCTGCTCTGCTTCCTGTGCCTCGGGTCCCATCTCTTCCTTTTGGGACAAACGGTGCCGTCCTGCAGCGGCGTGTTGTGAAATTCTCAGCGTTCCCAGCGCGATTATTGCTTCCTGTTTTCTGTTATGCTTCCACAGAAACAGAACAGGGTTTGTTTGTTAGAAAGACGCCCACCATCGCACACTTCCTGTTTTTATAGTTCAGTGTAAAGAGTTCAAAGTTCACTGGAAAAACACATCTTCCACCAAACTTGGACACAACCTTTGGTAAAGCTTAGACACGGTTTTGTCTTGATTTAGTCAAGGTTTGGTCTAGTTTTAGCCTGGTTTTGGCCTAGGTTTTGTAACGTTTATGTCCTGCTTTAGTCCTGGTTTATAGTTAAGGTTTAGTGAATGTTTAGTTACATTTTAGTTTATGGTTAGTCCAAGTTTTAGTCCTGGATTAAACACAGTTTTGTCCTGATTTAGTCAAGGTTTAGTCTAGTTTTAGCCTTGTTTTGGCCTAGGTTTGGTAATGTTTATGTCCTGGTTTAGCCCTGATGTTGTCCTGCTTTAGTCCTAGTTTATAGTTTAGGTTTAGCGAATGTTTAGTTACATTTTCGTCTAGGGTTAGTCCAAGTTTTAGTCCTGGATTAAACACAGTTTTGTCCTGATTTAGTCAAGGTTTAGTCTAGTTTTAGCCTTGTTTTGGCCTAGGTTTTGAAACGTTTATGTCCTGGTTTAGACCTAGTTTAGCCCTGATGTTGTCCTGCTTTAGTCCTAGTTTATAGTTTAGGTTTAGCGAATGTTTAGTTACATTTTAGTTTAGGGTTAGTCCAAGTTTTAGTCCTGGATTAGACAAAGTTTTGTCTTGATTTAGTCAAGGTTTGGTCTAGTTTTAGCCTTGTTTTGGCCTAGGTTTTGTAATGTTTATGTCCTGCTTTAGTCCTGGTTTATAGTTTAGGTTTAGCGAATGTTTAGTTACATTTTAGTCTAGGGTTAGTCCAAGTTTTAGTCCTGGATTAGACACAGTTTTGTCCTGGATTAGTTGAGGTTTAGTCAAAGTTTGGCCCAGTTTTAGTCCCAGTATTAATCCTGGTTTATAGTCAAGATTTAGTCCAGTTTTAGAGTCATATCTTTTTATTGTCATTTTGAGAGTTTCACCCTGAGGTAACACATTTTTGGGGGGTTTACGCTTCTAGGAACTGCCCAAACTGACCAGTGGATTACTGCTGCTGGATCGGTTAATGCCAGGTGACAGCTCATGGGTGCATTGTGGGTAGTAAGTGCCATTTTGGAAAGTAAGTGGCAGTTTTCCTTGAGCGTATAAAGGCCGGGACACACCGGGGCATCAGCCGTCGGATGATTTGACGCGGGCGGCGACGAGAGTTTGGTGAGTTCTGCTCCATCGGACGTTCTGTTCTACAGCTAACGTTTGTGTGTCCTGAGTCGCTCACCTTTTGCTATTTTTCAGTCTTCTAACAGACGCTCGCAAAGACGTTAACTGGCTAACGGTAGATAAACAAAAACTCCACATATTGCTCTACCTCTGTAGTAATTTTTGTGTATTTATGCTAAGTGTTTATAAAATAATCATGATATGAAAATAATTCTGACAGGGAAATGTGCAGGGAACGCTCAGGTCACACTCGGGCGACGTTCTTTCAGTGATCTTAGTGTTTTTGTAGCTAACTTTGTCCGTCTTATTATTTTCTGATTAACGTTAGCTTAGCCCACAATTTTATTTTGAAAGACGGAAACAAGGAACCAGGTGTGAAAATTTGTTAACGTAAATATCCCAGCCTTAAATTAGAGCTGAAAAATCCAACAAATAAGGCTGAAAAAGCCAGAAAGGTGAGCGTGTCCGATATTGGAACTTCCGTTTGTCCGACTCAGGGCAGAGCTTAAACCTCAGACAAAAGCGCTCTTTCATAAAATATCTGTAAAAGAAACTATCCAACCAATATATCATTATAAACGTAAGAAAATGTACTTTTATTTTATACAATTTGCATTAATGAAGATAATAAATGAGCCACTTTATGAAGTGTTTAAGATAAAAAAGTAATAGAATTTTAGCTGAAAGTGTCCGACTCAGGACACACATACGTTACTTCATTATGTTTCCACATCTGTGACGCTAATGTTAGCAGTTAGCTTACCTTAGCTTTAGCCTCGTGCAGATAAAAATATAATCCTCCTCTGAGGCAAACAGCTGCAAAATCAAAACTCTGGATTCATGTCGCTGTTATTGTTTAATCCTCTGGACCCTGACATTTCGCCGGCGACTACTGAGGACACGTTTTATTAAAATTACGATATCTCTTTAACCATGAGCGGTAGTTACTTAGTTTTTTCTCCAGCTGAAGCTAAAGCTTGCGCTGTTCGAAAGCTGCTTTTGTTATCTTTGTTCATTTTATGGCGTCTGAGAGTTTCGTGGCTTTTGGCGACATTTTACAGTTGAGCGCCCCCTAGAGGATGGACCCAAATTTTGCACATCTCTGATACAAATCCTGCCAAAACCAATTGTTTTATATCAATAACTTTGATTAGCTTTTACTTTAGTTGCCATATTGATTACCCACAATGCTTCACAACTTGGTGACAAGTCGATGACATCATTGGCCCTTTATAAATCCAGAGTAAAAAGTCGACAAAAGCACAGTGGAGGGTTGCGATATCTTTTTAGTGCATATGATGTAAAAACTTGCACCTACAGTGTTTTACTTTGTTTTTGCCTTTTTCAGCAGTTTATGTTTTTATCAATAGTTATAAATTTTAACAAAAATCTGATTCATAATTGTTTTTCTCTTGTATTTCACAATCAAATATGCAAATATTTATACCTACACTGTTCTTATTTAATATTGCACCTAACAAGGGTCTGTACATTGTATTTTATTCATCAAAAGGCTTGTAAACATTTATTTTTGTAATTTTTAATAAGAAAGCTCTCGTTTTGCATTTTTACCTTTTTTTTTTTCTTTTGCCTTTTGGACAAGTAGGTAGTTGTTACTCTCAATTATCATACAATCAGCTCACACAGACTTAAAGTTCAGGTTGTTCTGAAAAAAATGATGTAAGTAGCATTTATGTGGATCACTGGACTGAAATTTTATAGCCTTATTTATATAAAAGGTCTAGGCGAGGATAATTTGCCAAATATGGCTCAGGGTCCAGAGTTAAGGTGGAAACAAGCTGCGGTTCTCGAGCAATGGCCCACAGAGAACAGCGTGAACTGTGTAAATGGTTTGTTATTAAATGCATGGCTTGTGTCTTGTAGTCACAGTGAAGTGTGAGAGCGTGCTGTTCCATCAGACTGTGACAGATGTTTACTTTCTTTTCCCATCAAAATGGCGGCAGGGGCGTTTTTATCACATGACTGGTATTAACTGATTGGACAAAAACATTTTACCTGTGCATACCTTAGAAGCTGCGCATGTAGATTTACAGACTTAAGCCCTATTCGCACGGGATAAACGATGTCTGTAATTTACTCGATTTTACAAACTTTATTCCAGATATGACGTATTGAAAATTACACAGATTTATAATTAAAAAAACAGATTTTGTTTATGTTTCTAGCTCTGCTTAATCCTAAACTACTATCTTTTATGTTGATTTACTGTCCTAACTTTTTTTTTTTTCCGAACGTGCAGATAAAATGTAAATAGACAATAAAGACAATAATTATAACAAAAACAAAACCAACAACAAAATAATCTGATGCAGGCTTCCCAGAAGACATTAGGCACCTAAAAAAACAACAACACTGTATGTTAATACGCATTATTACACATGTTATTATATACATATGAATATAAATACATGTTTGAAAAGGAGTGGGAGGAAGCATAAACTTATTTACTCCTTAATTCAACATAAATTACATTATTTTAACATCCCATTTCCTAAGTAAATGAAACATAAAAAAATGTTGTATTGTACTAAACCATAGATATACCAAGATATACCCATAATTATAATCTTTTATCAGGACCCATTAAACAATATCATTACATATATTTTACATACTTTCCACAGTCATATATCTCTTAAAGATCATTTCTTTATATTTCCTTTTAAATTGTGTTATATTTACACACTCTTTCAACTTTAGCACTGAAAGCGTCCTAACTTTCCAAAACAGCCCCATGTTGCTCCAAAAACTTGGTCTAACGTTGCCATGACGACGGGAGGTGTGCTTCCAGGTCTTCAACGTAGTTTGTTTCCTTTTTTTTTTTTTTACTTTTTACTCAGAAAAAATAGTTTTGGAGTAAGACCAAAAGAGTCGTCTTATTATTATTAAGTTTAAATCCAGAGGTAAAATGGAGCGTTAAAGACATTTTGGATCACTGTTAAGAACTTTAGGAAACAATCTGTCGACAAAAACGGGACGAGGATTATCAGAGGACCTCTGTGTTGGCCAAAATATGATCGGTAATTTTCAAGGGAATTTTTACAGACATTTTTACAGACATGGATGATAAAAAACACAGACGATTATTACAAATTACTGGAGGTCCCTGGGTAAAACTGATCCCGTGCAGTAATAAACTCCTCAGTAATCAACACTAAAACCTTTTGCAGCGACTCTTACGCCTTTTCCTAAAACAGCTGCCCTCATACATTGTCACAAACAATTCTTCAGTAATTTTCCGTCATCTCAGATTATACAACACGGAGAGTCAGTGTAAACATCCAGCTTCTGTTTCCACAACACTCTGCGTCAGGGCCTCTCTCTGTTTACTCCTAAACTCTGCAGACCTGACCTGAGCAAACACTGATACTGCTGTTGACAAGTCCAGATACCTGCGGACTGTTTTTCTGTTCCCACCAGAGACGAGAGAAACAACGATCAAACCTGGAGAAGATGAGAGCACTGTAGACTTTGTTGAGATCTCTTTATTCTAGGATTGGACCGATGCCTCCCATGAGCTTTTGAATGAACGGGAAATATCTAATCTAAGCACATAAATCTCCAACTATTGTTTTGTCGACAGAAGTTCAACAGAGTCCGAGGGAAGTGGACTCCCGCTGAAGGGAAATCCTCTGAATCAGCCCCGCACACGGCAGTCCAGAGGTCTGAGAGTCTGACAGAGAGACACAGAGAGACAGAGAGACACAGAGAGACACAGAGAGACAGAGAGACACAGAGAGACACAGAGAGACAGAGAGACACAGAGAGACACAGAGAGACACAGAGAGACCAGAGAGACACAGAGAGACACAGAGAGACACAGAGAGACACAGAGAGACACAGAGAGAGACACAGAGAGACACAGAGAGACAGAGAGACACAGAGAGACACAGAGAGACACAGAGAGACACAGAGAGACACAGAGAGACCAGAGAGACACAGAGAGACCAGAGAGACACAGAGAGACACAGAGAGACCAGAGAGACACAGAGAGACCAGAGAGACACAGAGAGACACAGAGAGACACAGAGAGACACAGAGAGACACAGAGAGAAACAGAGAGACACAGAGAGAGACAGAGAGAGACAGAGAGACACAGAGAGACACAGAGAGACCAGAGAGACACAGAGAGACCAGAGAGACACAGAGAGAAACAGAGAGACACAGAGAGAGACAGAGAGAGACAGAGAGACACAGAGAGACACAGAGAGACACAGAGAGACCAGAGAGACACAGAGAGACCAGAGAGACACAGAGAGACACAGAGAGACACAGAGAGAGACACAGAGAGACACAGAGAGACAGAGAGACACAGAGAGACCAGAGAGACACAGAGAGACACAGAGAGACACAGAGAGACACAGAGAGACACAGAGAGAAACAGAGAGACACAGAGAGACACAGAGAGACACAGAGAGACCAGAGAGACACAGAGAGACACAGAGAGACACAGAGAGAAACAGAGAGACACAGAGAGACCAGAGAGACACAGAGAGACACAGAGAGACACAGAGAGACCAGAGAGACACAGAGAGACACAGAGAGACACAGAGAGACACAGAGAGACACAGAGAGACACAGAGAGAGACACAGAGAGACACAGAGAGACAGAGAGACACAGAGAGACCAGAGAGACACAGAGAGACACAGAGAGACCAGAGAGACACAGAGAGACCAGAGAGACACAGAGAGACACAGAGAGACACAGAGAGACCAGAGAGACACAGAGAGACACAGAGAGACACAGAGAGACACAGAGAGACACAGAGAGACACAGAGAGAGACACAGAGAGACACAGAGAGACAGAGAGACACAGAGAGACCAGAGAGACACAGAGAGACACAGAGAGACACAGAGAGACACAGAGAGACACAGAGAGAAACAGAGAGACACAGAGAGACACAGAGAGACACAGAGAGACCAGAGAGACACAGAGAGACACAGAGAGACACAGAGAGAAACAGAGAGACACAGAGAGACACAGAGAGACACAGAGAGAGAGAGAGACACAGAGAGACACAGAGAGACACAGAGAGACACAGAGAGACACAGAGAGACAGAGAGACACAGAGAGACACAGAGAGACACAGAGAGAAACAGAGAGACACAGAGAGAGACAGAGAGAGACAGAGAGACACAGAGAGACACAGAGAGACCAGAGAGACACAGAGAGACCAGAGAGACACAGAGAGAAACAGAGAGACACAGAGAGAGACAGAGAGAGACAGAGAGACACAGAGAGACACAGAGAGACACAGAGAGAAACAGAGAGACACAGAGAGACACAGAAAGAGACAGAGAGAGACAGAGAGACACAGAGAGACACAGAGAGACACAGAGAGAGAGAGAGACACAGAGAGACAGAGAGACACAGAGAGACACAGAGAGACACAGAGAGAAACAGAGAGACACAGAGAGACACAGAGAGAGAGAGAGACACAGAGAGACAGAGAGACACAGAGAGACAGAGAGAGACACAGAGAGACCAGAGAGACACAGAGAGACACAGAGAGACAGAGAGAGACACAGAGAGACCAGAGAGACACAGAGAGACACAGAGAGACACAGAGAGAAACAGAGAGACACAGAGAGACACAGAGAGACACAGAGAGACAGAGAGAGACACAGAGAGACCAGAGAGACACAGAGAGACACAGAGAGACACAGAGAGAAACAGAGAGACAGAGAGACACAGAGAGACACAGAGAGACAGAGAGACACAGAGAGAAACAGAGAGACACAGAGAGACACAGAGAGAAACAGAGAGACACAGAGAGAAACAGAGAGACACAGAGAGACACAGAGAGAAACAGAGAGACACAGAGAGACACAGAGAGACACAGAGAGACAGAGAGAGACACAGAGAGACACAGAGAGACACAGAGAGACACAGAGAGACAGAGAGAGACACAGAGAGAAACAGAGAGACACAGAGAGACACAGAGAGACACAGAGAGACAGAGAGACACAGAGAGACACAGAGAGACAGAGAGACACAGAGAGAAACAGAGAGACACAGAGAGACACAGAGAGACACAGAGAGAGAGGAGGAGGCAGAGATGGAGCTGATAAACTGGAGCCAGCTCTGTCTCTGTCTCTGTCTGAGAGCAGCTCAGATACACGGAGGGACAATGAGGGACACAAAAGGACAGGGAGGGACAGGGAGGTCCTCAAAACAAACACAGATGAATGGACACAGTGACATAACTGGACACTGGATGTTTGCTTCAGTAAGAAAAACCTGATTATAAAATCTCCAAAGCATCTTTTTCACAGGCGACACCTGCACCGTGACAAACCCTTGAAAAGTTAAGCAGAGGACGGACGCTTAAGGAGCTTTTCCATTCATGCGGGATGGGACGGGGCGGTCTGGGGGTTTCCACTTCCCAAAGCGTTCCAAAGCGTTCCCAAAAAGCGCTCCAAACTGTTCTACTTTTGGCCTCCTCCCTGATGGGGTCCAGCTCGGTTCAGCGTCTGGAACGGTGAGAGGTGGGCACCGCTGCGAGCTGATTGGACGAGAGCGAATCCTCACTCAGGCAAAAATAACAAACCAAAAGACAGAAACAAAAGAGAAAATGTTTTTTTTAAATCAGACGTGTACTTGTCCTTGTGATAAACAGCGATGTTCAGAGAGGACGAGCTAACGTTGAGGCGACATTTTCTAAAAATAAACCAACCGTATATTAGCACACCAACCTCACACAGACACACACCAACCTCACACAGACACACACCAGACTCACACAGACACACACCAGCCTCACACAGATACACACCAGACTCACACAGACACACACCAACCTCACACAGATACACACCAGACTCACACACACACACCGGCCTCACACAGACACACACCGGCCTCACACAGACACACACCAGACTCACACAGACACACACCGGCCTCACACAGACACACACCAACCTCACACAGACACACACCAACCTCACACAGACACACACCAGACTCACACAGATACACACCAGCCTCACACAGACACACACCAGCCTCACACAGACACACACCGGCCTCACACAGACACACACCGGCCTCAAACAGACACACACCAACCTCACACAGATACACACCAGCCTCACACAGACACACACCAGCCTCACACAGACACACACCAGACTCACACAGACACACACCGGCCTCACACAGACACACACCGGCCTCACACAGACACACACCAGATTCACACAGGCACACACTGGCCTCACACAGACACACACCAGATTCACACAGACACACACCAGCCTCACACACACACACCGGCCTCACACACACACACACTGGCCTCACACAGACACACACCAGATTCACACAGACACACACCAACCTCACACAGACACACACCAGCCTCACACAGACACACACCAGCCTCACACAGACACACACCGGCCTCACACAGACACACACCGGCCTCACACAGACACACACCAGCCTCACACAGACACACACCAGATTCACACAGACACACATTGGCCTCACACACACACACCGGCCTCACACACACACACACTGGCCTCACACAGACACACACCAGATTCACACAGACACACACCAACCTCACACAGACACACACCAGCCTCACACAGATACACACCAGCCTCACACAGACACACACCGGCCTCACACAAACACACACCGGCCTCACACAGACACACACCAGCCTCACACAGATACACACCAGCCTCACACAGACACACACCAGTCTCACACAGACACACACCAGCCTCACACAGACACACACCAGCCTCACACAGACACACACCAGCCTCACACAGACACACACCAGCCTCACACAGACACACACCGGCCTCACACAGACACACACCAGCCTCACACAGACACACACCAGATTCACACAGACACACACTGGCCTCACACACACACACTGGCCTCACACAGACACACACCAGATTCACACAGACACACACCAACCTCACACAGACACACACCAGCCTCACACAGATACACACCAGCCTCACACAGACACACACCAGCCTCACACAGACACACACCAGCCTCACACAGACACACACCAGCCTCACACAGATACACACCAGCCTCACACAGACACACACCATCCTCACACAGACACACACCGGCCTCACACAGACACACACCAGCCTCACACAGACACACACCAACCTCACACAGACACACACCAGCCTCACACACACCAGCCTCACACAGACACACACCAGATTCACACAGACACACACCGGCCTCACACAGACACACACCAACCTCACACAGACACACACCAGCCTCACACAGACACACACCAGCCTCACACAGACACACACCAGCCTCACACAGACACACGCCGGCCTCACACAGACACACACCAGATTCACACAGATACACACCTGCCGCTTGTCTTTTTAATAAATGTTGCCAGCGCCTTTATGTAAAAGTGAGCGTCAGACACATTTTTTATCTCATTTATGAACACAACACCTGCAGGTTTTGGGGCGTCCTGTACTGACGCGCCCCGCCCCGTCCCAGTGGAAAAGCTGACACTGGCCTTTAAAGCTTCCTGCGGCCTTTCCTTTGTGAACAGAAACAGAGTGCATCAGGTTTAAATTAGTGCAGACTGTAAATCCTGTCGTCTGCGGCGGCTCCTGCTCCTCTGGTTTCTGGGTTTCTGATGTAAATGAGCGTCCATTAACTCAGAGCTGCTCCTGTCTGCTCCTCCAGATCTCAGAGGTCACATGACTCCAGGCTGTCTGCATTAACAAATGGATTTCCTACATTTAATATGAAATGAGTCCACGCCCGCTTCGCTCGGTGTCAGGCCAGGTCCAGGTCCAGGTCCAGGTCCAGGTCCAGGTTTGTGCAGACAGAGGTTGTGTTTGTTTTACACCAAGGAAGTGCAGTAACAGTTAACCCACATTTTACTTTCCTCACCATTTCTTTTTCTTGGAACAGACAGTTTCTCCGTTTTACTAAAGACACAAATTCAAAGTTCTAGACCAGTGCTGAACTAAAACGAGACCTAAACCAGGACAAACCCAGGTCTAAACCATGGATTAAACCTTCCTAAACTAGACCTAAACCACAAGAAAACCATGACTACATGTGGTCCAAACCTGGATTAAACCAGGCCAAAACCAAGACTAAACCCGGTCTAAATTAGAACAAAGCCAGGCCAAAACCAGGCTGGACTAAACCATGACTTAACCAACACTAAACCAGAACTAAACCAAGACTAAACCTGGTCTAAACCAGGCCAAAATAGGATCTGAACCAAGACTAAACCTGGACGTAAATAGGGAATGTCCTGCTAAGGTCTCCTGAGTAACACCAGATTTGGAACTGGTTTAGTCCTCCTAGATTAGACCTAGTTTATTCCTGGTTTTAGTATAGGTTTAGTTCAGTTTTATATTTCTTAGTAGCGCTCATGTTCCTCCATTAAAGCTTCCCCTTGTGTAGCCCCTGGTTTAATGAAATCCTTCATAATAAAGCTCAGGTTAGGCCTCGGGTCGGTTTCTTTTGTAGATCGTTTCTGTTATGACATCAGTTTGATTGTTAAAAACAAGAAAACATTTGCAGAGCGACCAAACATCTTTGTGTCCTTGTTGCAGCCACAACAAAACAGAAAATGAGAAAAAAGCACTTCATATTTCCTCATTTTGAAGAGATTTTGTCTCAGTTTTTAAAAATATGGCCTGTCAAGTCAGTTTTTGTCTGTGTATTTGAATCACAGCTCTGTTTTTAACACTGATGCTTTTTAATCCAACGAACTAAGTTTCTGTTTTACTGTTAGTTTGTAGAAATGCATGGTTTGTTCCAAAGTGGGAGCCTGATAATGCAGCTCCTCTGATGTCAGTCACAGGTTTCCAGGTTAAAGGTGACTGGTCTGAGCAGGTTGTGCATGTTTTACTGCCTCTGTCAGATTATCATCAGTTTGATAAGAACAGGAAGCAGTTTATTAGATACAGAGACGGCTGAGCTCCTGCAGTGTCTCTGAAAACACTCAGTCCTCGCTTACTGACGTCTCCTTCTGTCTCCTTTTGTCTTTAACTCTTTCACATGAGTTACCTTTAGCCTTTACAGTTCTCAGAAGAAGACACACTTTTGTTTTTTCTGTGAGTCACACCCTGGTCTTCAGTTCTCTCCAAACATATTCTGGTTGCCTGTTTGTGGAGCAGCAGTGAGTTTGTAAAGAGTGAAGGTGTGAGTGTCGAGGAAATGTCTCAGACTGTGACGCCTCGTAATGAGCCTCATTAAAAACATGAATCTGAATGGAAATGTAAAACACTCACACAGGTAAGCAGCTGGAGGGGGAGGGGCTACGAATTTGGACAAAATCTTCACCCGAGTCCAACCACAGAGGTAGAACTTCCAGACCAAACCAAAACACAACATGTATTTCTTGTAACTTCATGTTTATTGGGTATCAGAGAGTCAACAGCTGCATAGAACAGAATAATCTTTGTCATTTTAACACCTAAAAAGAAATTAAAGTGCCATCAAATCAGTTCGCCTTAGCATAAAACAGCCAAGAAAATGTAAAACGAGGGCCACCACTAGAGGTGACGTAGTAGTTCCATCTTCTTTTGGTCAGGATGTACTTTCAGTCCGAGGTGGAAAGATATGGAACAGTCCACCTCAAACAATAAGAGAATGCTCCACATGTAACTCATTTAAAGCCCAATTGAAAAGCTGGCTTTGGTCGAATCAGAAATGCACTCATTCATAATGTAATATAGAAATTGTAATGTATGTATTGAATGAATCTGTAAATGGCCCCGAATGTGTGTGGATATGTGTGAGTGCACTATGGTAATAACGGGTGGGCAGGTGTATATATACTAGAAGGTGTGTATATAATGTATGTAATGTAGTATATTGAATTTAACTTCTGTGTGGCCCCATAATCTGTATGGACGAGCGGGTGCTGGTACACTTATGGTAATAATGGGTGGTCAAGATGTGTGTACTAAAAGGGGTTTTAGATATTTTTATAGTATATAATAGATCAATGTTCAATGTGCTGTATGACATTCTCCTATTTCCCTCAACCCTTGGGACAACAGATGGAAATTAGCATTCTTGCTAAAATCCGGTATGTTTACATTCATGCTATATATGCTGTCTGCTGCGGCAAGGCTTTTAACAGGATCTGGCAGAAGGACACACATCACACCCATTTTATCCTCCCTACACTGGCTTCCCATCAAATGTCGTATTGATTTTAAAATTTTGGTTTTAACTTTTAGAGCTTTAAATGGACAAGCTCCACAATACATTGCTGATTTGTTGTGCCCCTACTCTCCAGGCCGGGCCCTCCCATCTTCCGGCCAGAGTCTTTTAAAGGTCCCAAAGACTCGCTATAAAACCCGGGGAGACCTGTCCTTTCAGGCTGTGGCCCCCAGACTCTGGAACGCCCTGCCCCTGTCCCTCTGTGTGGCCGACTCTGTCGATTCTTTTAAAAGGCAGCTTAAGACGCTGTTATTTAAACAAGTTTTTGGTTAACTGGACTTTTTTGACCTTTTACTTTTATTGATTGTATGTGTTTATTATTATGATTGCACTTTGTAAAGCACTTTGTAATTTTATCTGTGAAAAGCGCTCTATAAATAAACTTTACTTACTTATTTACTGTCTGTTCATTAACATGCATTGTCCCGTTTAAATAAATAAATAAATAAATAAAATAAAATAAAAAATAAAAACAAGCAGACACCACACACGACAACACAAATGTGCCTCATACTTGGTTCTGATTCAGAAAACTTGGCCCTTATTGCACAGAATTTTTGCGCATTAGATGTATTTTCATGTCTGTATAGCATTCCTAAAGCAGAACCCATTAACTCTGCTTGTTTCTTTCTAATTTTCCTCTCTATATTTCAGCTTAAAGCACTATCATCAACATTCACCAGTCCAGTCCACTCCTGTGTGATCCCTCGCTCAGCTTTTCTGTTATCTCTACAGAGTTTTTTCCACTCTGTCGTGACGGAAATCGAGAAATAAAGCCATCTCTAGTTTGTTGTTGTGCCGCTTTCTTGCAAGACTTCTGTGGCTCCAGGTCGGCGGCGCTCAGACTCGCAATTCTCTTTTTCAGCCCAGGACGCCAGACGCTTTTATTCACCCAACAACATTTAATCATCACACTGCCTTTGAAACTGTTCATGTGAAGATACTTTTTAAAAATTCATATTGTTCCTTTTGGTACATAACATCTCTAAGGTGTCTAGTGTTCAGATCTGTAGTAATAACTCCTCTCATTTGTTTGGTTTGGACACAGGATGAGTGGAAACATGTATTGTTTTATGTGTAATGTTCAGCTCTGTGCAGGAGTTTAACCCTGAGTCAGATGTGAAGATGTTTGGTGAGTGACCGAGTGCTTCAGGCTGTGATTATGCAGATTTTTTACAGGCAATGTTGAGAATTTTTTATGCAAAAGTATGAGACGTTGCCATTGACTCTGAGCTTTCCTCAGCTCTAAACTCTTCTCCTGCTCACGTCCTCAGTCTGCAGCAGTGTGGAACAAACACAGTCACCACACTTTATCATGGAAAGGTCAGAGCTCAATATGTCTCTGTGTTATTCTACAGAGAAATATCAGTCTGGTCACCGCCTTCCGCAGTGGTTTACTCAAATCCAAACAGTACCGTGCATTTTGATTGGTTTATTTAAGTCACGTGTTCTTCGCGAGCAGCGTCACTCGTACGCGTCTCCTCACCGACAACAATCAAGATGGCGCACCGAGGAGCCGAGAGTTAGTTTCACTCAGCGTATGGTACGGTAATGTTGAAATAACTCCCTCGTTCCTCGCTCGTGGCTTCACGACTTCGTTTGTTTACTTTCTCACTTTCTTGTCGCTTTGTTAACGTCACGTCCGCC
This sequence comes from Bostrychus sinensis, assembly GCA_020698575.1. NCBI lineage: Eukaryota > Metazoa > Chordata > Actinopteri > Gobiiformes > Eleotridae > Bostrychus > Bostrychus sinensis. Next base: position 2,577,563 of record CM036251.1, read on the forward strand.
ATTTTCTGATTGGCTAACTCTGCTGTCTGTTAACTTGGGTTTGCTCCGCCCTAGAAATCGAATTGATTCTAAGGCGACCAGACTCTTTCCAGGCAAGGTCAGAGCAGGATATATCCAAAAAATATCACTAGAATTCAAAATTCTCACTAAATCCTCACTACTTCTTTGATACAGAAGACACAGGGCTTATTTTGTGACAAATGTTATTTATAATCTGAACTTGTGGAACTAAAATGCTTTAATTTATGGAAGTCAGTGCATGATTTTATAAAAAAAATGGTGATAGTGATGATCACCAAGATGGTGATAACGTGAATTGCTTAAAGTAATAAATTTACACCTTTTTAGGACAACTAAAGACTGTAATATATTATGTTGCATTATTTTAAAGTTACACTGTGTAAGATTCCCGGTCTTGCGCCTCTAGAGGCCACAGGTGCCACTGCACCATCGCAAAACGTAAACACTAGGGCCCCTCCTCCTTCTGAAACTGTTCGAGCGTGCATCTATTTCCATCATTGTTTCAACTTTAGTTGACCTGCTGCTACCTTTGGAAGTTTGGACTGGATCTTCTATAGAGTTAGCGCTAGCGTTAGCTTATCAACAAATATCGCGCAATGGTCGCAGTAAAAACAACTAATAACTGTATGAAAAAGCACTGTTCTAAAGAAAAAATAAAGAGGCTAATTTACCTGCCCAACAATAAAGAAGCAAAAACGTGATCTGATTTGCAGCCTTCTCTGTCTCTCATCTGACGCCAGCGAGCAAAAGTCTGTCCGATGTTGACTCTTGTCTGTGATCTGGTGCGGTCCCTTTCACATTTTCTTTTTCTTGCCTCGTCCGACATTGTCTTCATCTTCTTGTGTCCTTCGGCCCTGACGAACTGGCGAAAATAACAACGCTAAAAGTAGCTTCATGGTTATACTGCACCTCAGGTATAAGAGCAGAAGGGAATGCTGTAAAGCAAGTCGTTCCCTGTCACGTGACTCTTCCTGAACAGCGGAGCGCTCCCGGCCAAGTTGCGAGGGCGGTTTCTCAGTACAGAAGCCCCGCTCGGAGCAACAGATCGCGCCTCAGGCCTTATAATCGCTCAAAAAATCACAAAAACAAGTCAGTATGCCCCACATATTTAGGAGAAAAGTTACACAGTGTAACTTTAGGTAAAAGATGAATAAATACTATTCATCATTGACCACGTTATCCCACCTGCAACAATTGTTGCTGAGCATAAATCACCCACGTTTTCATTAAAATTGTTAAAAATAACGACGATTGTTTCATTCGAGCACTGATAACATGATTTTAATGTTATGTCTGAGAAAACTGTGGGATTAAACAGGTTAACTGTCATCTCCATGCATTGCTAAGTGTTTATATTTAGTTTTTTTGTGTAACTTGAGTGACTTTTGTTGCACTTTGACCTCATTTTCCTGAAGGTCAAAGGTCATCATGTTAGCTACATGTTTCTGCGTCTACAGTGCACTGGGAAACTTTTGACGTTGTCGTTTTGGTGAGCAGAAGCGTGACCTCTGACCTCTGACCTCTCTACATTTCCACAACACTCGCCTACGACAGCTCCAACTCCAAGCGGACCTTTGGAGGAGCAGACGGGAGCCATGGCACGGCAGCTAAAGAGGCTAAAAAAAAGAAACTGCTGCTGTTCCTGCGAAGGGGAAACGGCTCGGGGCCAAAAGGCGGAGCGTGAGGGGCCAAGTCCGGGGCCAAGCTGCTGGAGGTGAGGAAGCCCAGCGGGGGGGGCATTCAGCCGGGGCAGCAGGGGGTCTGGGGGCGGGGCAGCAGGGGGTTTGGGGGCGGGGCTGGCGGAGGTAAAGAGCTTCAAACGCAAACACCGGGACACAGAGACGCAGAGGCGGGGGCGTCTGCTGCAGAGGAACTGAAAAACTCAATCACACTCACCTCAAGTTAAACTGGAGACATTACCGAGGAAAACCTCCGTCTGCAATTTAAATAAAATCTAAAGCTAATGGCCCTGAATTAGTGCCTTTAATTAGTTTCAAAGAATTCTGTCTGAAGCAATGAAAGAACACGTCATGGAAAATATGCATTCAAATCTAAAACAGCTTTATTGTTTTCTTTCTTTTAGCTCTTCACAGCAAAACAACTGCCTCCTACTGGGCCGGTGATTCACATAAATCAATTTGACATGAGTTTTATGCCAGATGCCCAACCCTTTCTGTTTACCTGCGCTTGGGACTGGCACAAAGAGGCCACTGGTTTGTGACTCCCAGTGTGAGCAGATCAAATTCAGATATAAACCAAAGCAGAAAGGTCCCCACTCACAACATTATATTATCTATGTTTGTACATTTTTCATAACTTTTAAGACCAAGTTCTTTTTCTCTGGGAGCCATGTTGCAAAAGATTAAAAAAAAAACAAAAAAAAACTTGTGCTTGGTGTTTAAAAAAGCAGCATTCTTTTATTAAATGGTACTGGAAACCAACTCCTTTTAGGAATCAAAGCAAGACAACTCAACTCAACTTTATTTTATTATTAGGGAATAGTGCCACAAAAATCTTATTAAGATCATAATTTATATCCAACTTTCTACTAATGAGCAGTAATTATGAGTTTATTAAGGGTAGTTGCTAAGTAGCTGTAGAATATTTCCACATATTCCATATAAAATGGATTAGTAGGTGCTTTACTACCAATTATTACCTCTATTTTCAATTAAGAGCTAATTAGCACTTAGTTGCACTCTGTGATTCTATGTAGCATCTTTGTTTTTTTTGTACGTTGCCTTTTAACAACTGGCAGATGAAAATTACACTGTAAAAAAAAAACTGTAAATTTTACGGTAAAAAATTGGCAGCTGTGGTTGCCAGAATTCTACCGTAAAAACTACAAGAGGCCTGAATTTCATTTTACAGTATAATTTTATCACAAATGTTGTTTTTACAGTTTTTGACTTGAGTTTTTATTATTATTTACTGCAAAATAAAGTTATTATCTTTCAAAAAAATAGGTTAATGTATATTTTAGTTTGTGACTTACGTTTTAATCAACATTTACAGTAAAATTTAAAGTTATCTTTCAAAAAAATAGGTTAATGTATATTTTAGTTTGTGACTTACGTTTTAATCAACATTTACTGTAAAATTTAAAGTTATTATCTTTTGAAAAGGTGTTAAACTGTAATAAACACAGGACTCGATTTTTTTAACAGTGCTATACTTTATACATTACAAAAAATAAAACTAAAAAATACAATTTTGCCTTATTTTTAATATTACAGTTAATTACCGTAACCAAAACAGTATTTTACCGATATATCAACTACGGTCTTTTACTGTTGAGATTTTACAGATTTTTACCATGAAATCTACAGATATTTTTTACAGTGTGGACTAATTTGGTTAACTCGGGTGTATTTACTTTTTTTGTTGATTAATGCACACTGTCCCTTTTTAAATAAAATAAAATAAATCAGTAAATAAATAGTTAATGGTTAAACTAAAGTGTTATAATAAAAAAATAAACTGAAGCATGTCCAAATAAAACAAAATAAACCAATTAAAAACAAAACAAGTTGCAAATTATGTGCATTAATCTGAAATAGAAACACCATTTAAAAAAACAAACAAGCAGAAAAACAACAAAACAAAACAAAAACATCAGCTTAACATTGAAACTATATTCAGCCTTCCTGTGGCCCACTTTGCGGCCCTGACCCACCAGTTGTAAACCTAAACCATTTCTTAAACAAAAACTACAATACTAACACAACAGAATACAAAACAACAACAACAACAACAACATCAGTGAAACCAAAGCCATGTTTTGGTTTAGGAAGCAGCAGACTGTTAGCATCTTCAGATTAGCATTTGTTTATTCAGAATTAGCAGAGTCGTTAGCGTTGAGAGTGCAGTAGAAGTAGAAGTCTGTGATGTTTCCTCGCGTCGCCTTTTGGTCCTGGCTCTAATTCATTTAATAAAAAAACAACAGCAACAAAAAAACACACACTCTTCTGTCAACGGAGACGAACAAACATCTTGAAATGACGTATTCTGATAATGTTTTGCTTAATAGTGAGCCACATTTTACAGATTTGAGAGCTGAATGTTTTAACACTGCTTGCTTAATTTTAAATGAAGTGAAGCCTCGAGCGTTTTAATGAACCTTCTTTAAAGAGCCGTATGTTTCATTTCCTGCAGTTTCTGATCAAAGCCGGAGTTTCCAGCTCGCACCAAACTTCACTCATTCAGGCCTAGACCAGATCCATCAGCAGCTTGTTAATTAGAGCCTTTGTTCCGGCCTAAACTGGAGATTTCACCTGCTTTTTTTTTTTTACCAGTTTTTTTAGCTTCACAGTTTAAATGTGCGGGGAGGGGGTCGTTCACAGCAAATGGGAAACTATCAGAACTGACGACTGACTTTAGATTATTTCAGGAAATGAGTCTCCAAACTGATAAAGGTTCAAAGATAAGAAGTTTTGAGATGACTTCAGAACACTTTGTAAGTTCTGTCATATCAATATTTTTAGTTTTGTTTTGCATAAAAGTTGTCATTTAATGTTAAAGAGTTTGTGTCCTTTTGGGAGGTTTCAGACAAACTATTAAAATATCTATTTCACAAATTTATTTTGAAAGTATCAAAGACCATTGTATGGAAGCGTATTGCGTTCACCTGAAAAAAAGTTTCTGTTTTAATGAGCTAAGTAGTTCTGTTTTTATGAGAAAAGTTCTGTTTTTATGAGTATAAATAACTTGGGTTTTTATGACAAAAGTAAATTCATGTCTATCACAACCAGTAAACGTTTAGCTCGTATTGAAGAGTTGCTCGCTAAAGAAAGGGCGTAAATGTCCCAACTACTTAGTTTAATACGGTTTTATTTTACTCTAGGCTTGAGACACTGGAGATTCTGCTTTCATTAAGTAATATTGACGTATAATCATTAGTTTGTCGACTCTGCGCAGACATCTCAGGTCTTTGCCATTGACTTTGAATTCCTCTCCCCCCAAAAGTGGAACAAGATAATAAGGACCATTATCCACATAAAAACATAAAATTATTTTACTCGTAAAAACAGGATTTTTTCTCTCATAAAAACAGAATTAACTTTACTCATTAAAACAGAAACTTTTTTTTTCAGGTGAACGCAATACGCTTCCGTACCATTGAGGTTGAAGCATCCATTGTCTTTAATTTATTTACCATGTTTGCAATTAAAAACAAAGCAAAAAACAAACAAACTTTATTTGTACAGCACTTTACAACAGCCACGGCTGAACCAAAGTGCTTTCCATCAGTGCAGTAATAAAAAAGATAGCAACAACTAAAAACAAGTAAACTATAACATTTTAAACCAAGAGTAAAAAGATGTGTTTAAAATAGAATAATACAAGGATCACGGTGCACAGGTTTTTAGTTTAGCTTTGAACAAATGCAAAGAAATGAACTACAGTCAACTATTTCTTTAAAAAAAGGTCAAGAAAAAGTCAGTTCAGTGGCGTAAATGGTTCGCTGGACTGATAAATCCATCAGTTTTTTTTTAACCTAAAGCCTAAGGCTATGTCGCAAAATGAAGAACTTTCCGTGGCTTTGGTTTAACTCCTCTTTTGTGCAGAGACCAAAGGCGGAGACTTGGTAAACATTCATTATTGTTATACATTGCTTATATAAACCCTTGCCTTGACTCTGTCTCTCGGTATTGAATGCTAGACCCTGCGTTCTCTGTTGTTGTGGTAGATCTGCGCCCACGCTGCAGACCTCTGAGTGAAGAGCTGCAGAAATAGAAACTCGAGCAGCTCTTACAGCATTGTTCAGGAGAAACACTCAGGTCTGGAGGACACACAACCAGGACGCTTCTGACAACACTCTCACTTAATCGTTATCTCTATCTGTCTAAGAATATCTAAACATATTTTGATAAATCCTTTTCTCTAAAATGTACTTGGGCAAACATTTATACAAGTTGCTGTTTTTAAAAATATGTTGTAAACGACACTAGTCAAAAATATATATAGTATTTTTTTGGACTAAAGCCAGGCATTCCCTGCATGATTTTGGCTCGAGCGGCACGAATCAAGGGACTTTGCCGAAGTGACTGCCAATATCGGAACAAGATTTGATAGACGCTCCCCAAGAAGAATTGGTTCAGACAAAAAAGCTGGGTTTGAAACCTGAGCGGGAGCTGGCGACACGAGAACAAACTGAGCTTTGAGAAGAGATTTTGTTGCTTTTGGTGTGAACTTACCAATTATAGAAAGTAGGGACAAAGATCACAAACAGAGACGTCTTGCAACCAAAGAGGAGCTGTGACCGATAACAGGAATGATCACACATTTACGATCTAGCGCCTGTTCACACGACAACACTGGCCAGAAAAACACAACAGTCCTGCCACCTCCGATTCACATTTACACCAAAACGCTGAGGTGTAATGAAAACAATTGTAAACTGTAGTACCTGTGTCTGTCCAGCAACGGCGCTGTGGGCCCCCGCAAATGCTCAACACCACCCAGAGAGTAAACAGCAGAGGAAGCGACAGCTCCGGTCTGAAACTTTCCAGCTACTTTAGGAACTTATGGTTTTCTGGAGCCATTTTCATAAAGTCTCTCATCAAAGTAAGCACTTAAAGTTACACTGTGTAACTTTTCTCCTAAATATGTGGGGCATACTGACTTGTTTTTGTGATTTTTTGAGCAATTATAAGGCCTGAGGCGCGATCTGTTGCTCCGAGCGGGGCTTCTGTTCTGAGAAACCGCCCTCGCAACTTGGCCGGGAGCGCTCCGCTGTTGAGGAAAAGTCACGTGACAGGGAACGACTTGAGGTGCAGTATAACCAGGAAGCTACTTTTAGCGTTGTTATTTTCGCCAGTTCGTCAGGGCCGAAGGACACAAGAAGATGAAGACAATGTCGGACGAGGTAAGAAAAAGAAAATGTGAAAGGGACCGCACCAGATCGCAGACAAGAGTCAACATCGGACAGACTTTTGCTCGCTGGCGTCAGATGAGAGACAGAGAAGGCTGCAAATCGGATCACGTTTTTGCTTCTTTATTGTTGGGCAGGTAAATTAGCCTCTTTATTTTTTCTTTAGAATGTGCTTTTTCATACAGTTATTAGTTGTTTTTACTGCGACCATTCCGCGATATTTGTTGATAAGCTAACGCTAGCGCTAACTCTATAGAAGATCCAGTCCAAACTTCCAAAGGTAGCAGCAGGTCAACTAAAGTTGAAACAATGATGGAAATAGACGCACGCTCGCACAGTTTCAGAAGGAGGAGGGGCCCTAGTGTTTACGTTTTGCAACGGTGCAGTGGCACCTGTGGCCTCTAGAGGCGCAAGACCGGGAATCTTACACAGTGTAACTTTAAACAGATATTACTGATTAATATGAATGTGTGAGATATAAAAGCCTTGTATTTTGCGCTCACGGGTCAGCTGACATACGGCCTGCAGTCAGCCAATCACTGTTCAGATTGGGTTACGTGTTTTCTCAGTTTACAGAGAGCAGCTCCCAGCTCTGAGACCAAAACTCTTCCTCCAGCATTTTCAAAAGATTGTGGATTCAGAAAACAGAAACCCCATCACTGTGTAGACGAAAGGCTAAACCACAATCAAACCTTTGTGGATTCAGCAAGACACACTGCCGTCTAAACAGCCCCTTAGTTCGATCTCTGTCAGAGATCACAGACTCAGGTAGGATCGAACGTCTGTAGGCGCTAGTTTCTGACTCCTGCTGCTACAAAAACATAACATAGCTTGTGATGCTAACAGCCAGTGAGGGAAGGAAAGCTTAACCTGGGGACACACTACACGATTTTCTGAGTCGTTACAGATTCTGAAAAGACTAGGAGCACACACTAACGACTGGTTTCAGCAGATTTAGTTCTGACGACTGAAAGACTGCGCCTCACACACTACAAGATCTGCTGAGGCCGCAGCTGACGCCAACCAAACGCAGCAAACTCTGGCCAGAACTAAATGGTAAACAAACATGGAGCTACCTGGGTCGCTGTTGCCGTTGTGTGCGCAGCTATCTGTTTGGAAAAAAGGAAAAAGAAAAAACTTCTATGTATCCAGTTTTGCTTGGGTAGCGCTCAACTTTCTTCAGTGTTTGCCATGGTTGTTTATGTTTTCTTCTTCTTCTTCTTCAAATGTCCACTTATATTTTCCTGCCGCTTCCTGTTGCTTCGTCTTCGTTCTCTGACGCTATTTCCTGTGTCCCATCAACTGTTTTCCATCGGCCGCTGGACTCCATGAATTCCCAGTTGGATGTAAACGTCCCACACTACAGGAGTGTGCTCCAGAGTCGGTGTTTGATTGCTTGCGACTGACGTCAGGCCGGGTTTTTGCACCGATTTGAGTCTTTGAACATCACACACTAACGGATTTCAGGACCGACTGCTGATTACGATTCCCTGCAGCTAGTGTTGACTGGAACAGACTCAGCACAACTTATAAAATCTGGCAAAAAAATCGTGTAGTGTGTCCCCAGCTTCAGATGCAAATTTAAATATAAGAAATAGCCCAACAGTGTATGGAGTATAACGACTGTAAATGAATAAGGAGGGGCTGAAGGACTTGAGGATGTGACTGAAGAGTGAGTCAGAGCAGAAATCATGTGACCTGGGTTTGTTCTGCTTTGAAACATTAGAAACAGTTTGAAAAAATGTAGAGCACAGTTCCACTCGGAGGGCCTTGAGTCATCGTCATCGTTGCTCCCTGACTCCTGTCCTCCTTCATTGACTCAGCCCTGCTCCACTTTAGATTAGATTACCTCAGATTAATCATACACTCACGGCGTGGAAGTGGAAAGGAAGGACGTGAACCTAATGTTAAACCACAGAGTAAACAGATTATCGATTATTAACCTGCACAAGAAACCATAGTTCATTTGCACAAGGATTGCATGACGTGTTAAGTCACTCATTACACTGCGGAAACTGAGTTATTCATATATTCGTAAGCTTTACTAACAATGGAAAATGTTACCATCAGTAGAAATGTTATGTGTGCAAATGCTTCCATCCAGTGTGTGTATGCATATGTACGGATGAAAGTCAATGCTCTCCCCTCACAGCACAAAGGTCCTGGGTTTGATTCCCAGGCTGTGTGGGGCCCCTCTGTGTGGAGTTTGTAACGTATGTGTGTCCTGAGTCAGACACTTTCTGCTAAAATTCTATTACTTTTTTATCTTCAACAAGTCATAAAGTCGCTCATTTATTATCTTCATTAATGCAAATTGTATAAAATAAAAGAACATTTTCTTACGTTTATAACAATATATTGGTTGGATAGTTTCTTTTACAAATATTTTATTGCGTCCGTATGAAAGTGCGCGTTTGTCCGAGGTTTAAGCTCGGCTGTGCTATGGCCCTGAGTCGGACACGCTCACCTTTCTGGCGTTTTCAGTCTTATTTGTTGGATTTTTCGGCTCTAATTTAAGGCTGGGATATTTACGTTAACAAATTTTCACACCCGGTTCCTTGTTTCCGTCTTTCAAAATAAGATTGTGGGCTAAGCTAACGTTAATCAGAAAATATTAAGACGGACAAAGTTAGCTACAAAAACACTAAGATCACTGAAAGAACGTCGCCCGAGTGTGACCTGAGCGTTCCCTGCACATTTCCCTGTCAAAATTATTTTCACATCATGATTATTTTATAAACACTTAGCATAAATACACAAAAATTACCACAGAGGTAGAGCAATATGTGGAGTTTTTGTTTATCTACCGTTAGCCAGGTAACGTCTTTGCGAGCGTCTGTTAGAAGACTGAAAAATAGCAAAAGGTGAGCGACTCAGGACACACATACGTTATGTTCTCCCCGTGTCTGGGTGGGTTACCTCCAAGTGCTCTGGTTTCCTTACCTTGCAGCTGGACTGTCGTAAAATTTAAGTTCACAAATTCACGATATCCATCTTGTCAGGCTCCCGCTGATCCGTTTGGGTCCAAGCCGGTGGCGGCCTGGGCCAATGGTGTGGCAGTACTGCAGTGAGTGGGCGGGGTTTAGGTTTGCAACAACAAGCGTTTTTAGTGATACTTGTTAACAACATGGAAAACGTGGAAAAAATGTAAGGTATGCTGCTCTACATTTACAAAAACAGCAAAAATCTTCTAACAACATCTTTATTGTGTTGTTTCACCGTCGTAGTGCTCTGTTGCTTAGATACAAAGCTGGGGCTTTATCCAATCATCTCCAAGTATTCTACTGAACGTCCCGCCCCTTCACAAACCTTTTTAATGGGAGCCATTCCAGATTGATATAAAGTTAGCAACTCTGGCTTTTGCCTGGTTACCGGTTTCTCACATTAATCTAAAGAAGAGATAAATCTGTCGAACTTGCAAAGGTGAGATTTATTTACAGGTGGGGTCTGACAACGTTTCGGCACTGAACCTTCATCAAGCAAACATTCAAAAAGTGCTAGGAAGCCATCTTAAATAGGGAGTGGCCAGTCTCAGACAACAATGCAGTGAATTATTACATCAAGTGATTTTTACACAATGAACCTATTACCACATAAAAAACAAAATATACTATAATAATAATGAAGCATAACTTTTTTTCAAGCTGAAAAAATGTATGCATAGAAGAAAGGATATAGCAGCCAGGTTAGACATGCAGAACCTGAATATCTATATACACTTCTGTATGCGTACTTCAGACCTAGACATGTCCACAGAGAAACATTCTAAACTACCATATACTGTATGTACTGAAGTCTTTTTCAAGTCTATAGAAAAATATTTAAAGTTACACTGTGTAAGATTCCCGGTCTTGCGCCTCTAGAGGCCACAGGTGCCACTGCACCGTCGCAAAACGTAAACACTAGGGCCCCTCCTCCTTCTGAAACTGTGCGAGCGTGCGTCTATTTCCATCATTGTTTCAACTTTAGTTGACCTGCTGCTACCTTTGGAAGTTTGGACTGGATCTTCTATAGAGTTAGCGCTAGCGTTAGCTTATCAACAAATATCGCGCAATGGTCGCAGTAAAAACAACTAATAACTGTATGAAAAAGCACGTTCTAAAGAAAAAATAAAGAGGCTAATTTACCTGCCCAACAATAAAGAAGCAAAAACGTGATCTGATTTGCAGCCTTCTCTGTCTCTCATCTGACGCCAGCGAGCAAAAGTCTGTCCGATGTTGACTCTTGTCTGCGATCTGGTGCGGTCCCTTTCACATTTTCTTTTTCTTGCCTCGTCCGACATTGTCTTCATCTTCTTGTGTCCTTCGGCCCTGACGAACTGGCGAAAATAACAACGCTAAAAGTAGCTTCATGGTTATACTGCACCTCAGGTATAAGAGCAGAAGGGAATGCCGTAAAGCAAGTCGTTCCCTGTCACGTGACTCTTCCTCAACAGCGGAGCGCTCCCGGCCAAGTTGCGAGGGTGGTTTCTCAGTACGGAAGCCCCGCTCGGAGCAACAGATCACGCCTCAGGCCTTATAATCGCTCAAAAAATCACAAAAACAAGTCAGTATGCCCCACATATTTAGGAGAAAAGTTACACAGTGTAACTTTAAAATCAGTTTATGGTTACTGGTTTCTCACATTAATCTAAAACATGCACAAAAGGCTAATCCTAGGTACTTCCTGCCTGGATCCTGGCTCGAGATCTGGAGAAGAATCCACAGGTGCTGCACTGCTATGCTAAAAAAAGTACAGAAAATCAATACAGAATAATGCACATGACCGATAAGCGCCAGCGTGACTAAACCAGAACTAGAACTAATGAAAATGTGGCTAAAGTCTAGGGATCAGTCATTTATAAAAGTGGACGTACAGCGAATGGCCTTGGAGCTGCACTGTGGCCTTGTCCTGGCATCTTACACAATCTCTTTTGCTCTGGAGAGAATAAAAGGCAGCAGCTCCGAGTGAACCGCTCCCATCTCTTTCCTTTGTAATAAATTTATTCAGGTGGGGTACTGTTGCACACAAACTCATTGATAAAAACCTCCTCCTTCAGTCTAATGCAGAGGACATTGGCCCAGAAAACTCAAAACATGTCTTAAATGTTGGATCTAAACTTCTAAATAATAACTTTATCATTGCGGTGTAAACAGTGGACAGTCTGTGTACACTGTAAAAAAAAATCTGTAAATTTTACGGTAAAAAATTGGCAGCTGTGGTTGCCAGAATTCTACCGTAAAAATTACAAGAGGCCTTTATTTCATTTTACAGTATAATTTTATCACAAATGTTGTTTTTACAGTTTTTGACTTGAGTTTTTATTATTATTTACTGTAAAATTTAAAGTTATTATCTTTCAAAAACATAGATTAACTGTATATTTTACAGTTTGCAACTTACGTTTTAATCAACATTAACTGTAAAATTTAAAGTTATTATCTTTTAAAAAGGTGTTAAACTGTAGGGGGATGGGGGTATATTTAGTTAGATACTATGTTTTTTATGATAAAATTAAAAGAAAGTTGTTGCAGAATGCTGTTTATTTCTGTTGTTAAACTGCAAATAAAAAAAATTAACTAATAAACCCTGGACTCAATTATTTTAACAGTGCTATACTGTTTAAATTATATTTAAAAAAAAACCTAAAAAAAACAATTTTGCTTCATTTTTAATATTACAGTTAATTACCGTAACCAAAACAGTATTTTACCGATATATCAATTACGGTCTTTTACTGTTGAGATTTTACAGATTTTTACCATGAAATCTACAGATATTTTTTACAGTGTATTTTAAAGTTTGGGCTCATTATGTTTCATTTTGAGCCAACAATGGCCAGTGCAGTTTTGTTAATGAGTGTTAATGATACTTAATAGACTTTGTTAGAGAAAAAGACTCAGTATGGAGCTTGTATGAAACACGTCCGCCCCTGGCACAGTGACGAACGCAGGTCTGTAACTCCATGTGACCTGCGCAGTGGCGTAACTTGGTAATGAGGGGCCCCAGTGCATGTTTTAAGAATGGGCCCTAAAGAGCTGAAGTACATTAAGCCTCTTATTTATAATCAGGTGTTTTTATTGCAGCTTGGATGGTGCAGATGGTATAATTTTATTCAAAATAGATTCATATTTAATAAGGGAGAATATTACAATGACAGATTCAGTTCACCACCAACCAGAGAACTATCAGATGATCTTAGGAGTTCTTCTTCTGGCTCTGTCCCAGTGTGCGGTCGGTAACGCAGTGCTCCGTCTGCTCAGGCTCTGACACTGAAGTAAGTCCATTTGTTGTTGATTTAATTATATTTTACTAAATCAATTTACAGTAAAAACTTTATTTCTGTAACATATGTGCTGCTCGTGTTTGTTATGAATATTTTAAACCCAGACGTGACAAGAGATTAGCCTACAAGAGCTCTTATGGGCCCCTAAACCTAATACTACTACTAATACTAGATGGATAGTAAAAAAAAACCCAATACATATGCCTTTAACAGTATTTGCAGAAGTCTGAAATGTTGGGATTATTTTGGGCACATCCTTTGTTCTGGACTCAGCTTTGATTGTAAATGTTGTAGTGTGAGTTTATGAAACACTTGTCCCTTTTATAAAAGAGGTGTGTAAACTTTTTTTATTGAGGGCCACATACCGGTGTTGTGCCACAAACCTCCCCCCGACAGAAATTGCAGAAATCATCTTGAATCTATTTTTAAAAATGCAAAAATGTCCAAGTTGCATTCTGCTCTTTTCTAGTGATTAAGTAGAGAAAATCTGTGCAGCCTGCTGTACATGCAGCCGTCTCATTTCCAAGGACTAGTCGTGACTTTGACGAATGTCCCTGAACGTCACATGGACTGTACCATGACAAAGATGCAGGCTAAGTTATAACAACGTTAAATTTGATAAATATACGTCTAACTGACAGTGTTTTGGTCGCTGACTGAAATCATTTGTTTGCTATTGTCACATACAGTTTTTAGCAGATATTCTCTACTTCAGTGTTTCCCAAGGTGAGGTCCAGGGCCCCCTGGGGGTCCGCGAAGGTACTGCAGGGGGCCCCCAGAGGCTGTCTATATTAAGTACATAAAAAGAAACTGAGTTTGAAATGCACTGTAAAAAACAATGCTGCAAAAACTCAAGGCAACAGGATCCATCAAGATTGTTGAGTTTTGGTGATCAACTCAAAATCTCAAGTTTTCAACAACTAATATTTTTTTACTCACCAAATTTAACGTTCATACATCTAAAAACTTAAAATTTTAAGTTTTACTCACTATCTTTATTTTTTCCAGCTCATCTTACAGCAACTGCCCCCACTGTTCAGAAAAAGTATTATTGATAATAATAAAAACTAAATATACTACATTTAACAAAAGAAGAACTTTTCCTGAACTCTGTAAGTTGGCTGTAAGATGAGTAAAAAAATAATGATAGAGAGAAAAACTTAAAAATTAGAAAGGTTTTTAGACGTATGAACATCAAATTAAGATGACAGTGTGGAAAACTTGAGATTTTGAGTTGGCCCCAAAAATCTTGAGGGATCCTTTGCCTTGAGTTATTGAGTTTTTGCAGCATTTAATTATTATTTTTACAGTGTATTTGTTTAAAAATATAACTTTAAAACACTTTTTAGCCAATAGGCAGTGTCTTTTGTAATGTTTTTATAGAAATATATGGAGAAAAACATGAAAATAAAATTTGGGATGGAGGGAAGTTGTATTGTTGGGGGTCTGCGTGGGATTTTGATAAATTTAAGGAGGGCCGTGACGCTCCTGACTTTGGAATGGCTGCTTTACTTAATCACTAGAAAAGAGCAGAATGCAACTCGTACATTTTCACGTTTTTGAAAATAGATTCAAGATGTAACGAAGCTAAAAAAAAAATTATCTACTAGCCAAGACATGGGGGAAACTACGTACGGTTGTATTTGATCATATTATCCAGAGAAAGTGAGGAGGAATCAGTCTTACTAGGTTTTACTCTGGATGCCCTTCCACGACCCTACATTTATCTGGGCTTGGAACTGGCACATAGTATGGCTAAGGTTCTTTGGCTCCACCTCACACTAATTTCCATTTTCTTCCTTAACACCGGCACAAGCAGCCTGTGCTCCTACTGGTTTGAAACGGTACTGCAGTCTAAATCTAAACTCTCTTTTCTGATTGGACGATTGGCGATGCAGTTTTAGAACCAAAACAAAAAATATAAACAAAAACAACTTGGCCATTATGTAAAATATAGTTTTACTTGTGAATAAATCAGCTGTGCCTTTGTAAAACCGGGCCATAGTCGTGTTATAGCAGCTTTTACTTCCATTACACACTGATTATGCAGAGTAGCTCTACGTTTTGTTTTGTGAAATTTAAGACATTTAGGACTTTTTAACTCCTCTTAGAGTGACGTTTAATGCCAGCAACAACAGAACAATAATCTGTATGAATTTTACACAAACTACTCTGAAACTCAAGGGTTTTATTATAAAAGTCCAGCACAGATGAAAGAACTCCAGTGCTGCATAAAAAAAACATGAATAAATGAATCATGCATCTTAATGATGACATTTCTTTAATAAATATATTTTGTTATTGCAGTGACTCTACTTTTTGTAACATAAACAATGTTTGGACAAATGTTAAGACCTAGAAGAACAAAATGTAAACCTACTCCTAATATTTAAAGCTCCTGTAAGCAGCATGTGCTCTACTGGTTTGAAACGGTACTGCAGTCTAAATCAAAACAATGCTCTGTCTTTTCTCTTTTCTGATTGGACGATCTGCAATGCAGGCTTTAGAACCAAAACAAAAAATGTAAACAAAAACAACTTGGCCATTATTTAAATATATTTTTATTGTAAATAAATCAGCTGTCCCATTGTTATCAGTAAAACTAATGTTTGAGTTAAACATATGTGGTGTGGTGTAATTTTCATTAAATATAAAAATATACTGCTCATAGCGCCTTTAATACTTTTGAGGCTTTGATTTTGACAAGATCAAGTTTAAAATTGAATGTTTTTAAGACCTCAGGGTTATCCTGTTGTGAAGCAGTAATAACGCTCAGGCTTCTGTAGTTTTAAGAATGACTGCGGGCCTTGTCATAGACACAGAGTACAGAGTGTTTTGCTCTCAGTGAAGAATGAAAGTCTGTAACCGAGCCGCTCCATGTGACCTCTCCTCCTTCCTTCCTTCCTCTCCTCTCCTCCCCCCTCAGTTCCTCTCTCCTCTGTTTGTTTGCTTCACTTGATCCGGAGCGGAAATTCCTCTCTCCCCTCTCTCTCCTCCCCCAGCCCTTTCTCCTTTTTGTGAATGACAAACTCATTAACAATTCAGCCGGGCCCTGCCGTCTCCACAGCGACCTCGGCGGGGCTCGCTCCTGATTGGCCCGCGCGCCTCCGCATGCAAACCAATGGGAGGCGCGCGGAGAGGGGCCATTCAGAGGCGCACACTGCCGCAAAGACTCGATTCACTGCGAAACCACGGACAGACGCGGGACTGTGCGGACGAGTGCGCACGGTTCTCTGCCTTCGGAAACAAACAAGGACGGTTTTGGGATTGGCTTCAGCGCAGCAGGAGAAGCGTGCGAGACGGTAAAACGCGCGTGCTTTGGCGTTTGTGGAGTTATATTTGAGCGAGGAGCGAGCCATTGAGAAAAGATCCGTGCGCTCGCATGAATGAGCTGTTCGCGTCGAGGGATCTCCTGTCGGGACCAGAAGAAGCCACGGACTGCGCGTCGTGGCTTTAGCTCCGCTCTCTTCCACAGAGAGACAAGGACTAGTTTTTTGCGTAACACAGCTAGGGATTTCTAACATCTGCGATCATTTTTACGCATTTTGTCGCTAGATTTCAACACAGGGAAAGATTTTTTTCCCCTCTTCCAGTCTTTCTCGTGTTGGTTTGGTTGCATTGCCTCAGTCTCTGACTCTATCTGAGCGCAGACGTTTTCTATGAATCATTTTTAACCCCAAACGCTCCGGATTCCAGACGCATTTTTTACGCATTTTGCCATAGAATCATAACAGGAGCTGCGGGGATTTTTTTAACGTCACTAGATTTGTAAAACGTTTTGTGGAGCGATTTTTTTTATCAGATTACGTTTGTTTTTTACGCAAATCCTGACTTCAAAGCCTCACACGCGATAGTTGGGACATTAATGACTTTTTTGTTGTTTATGAGCCGATATCAAACGACAACAACGCGCTTTTTTGCAGTCGTTGTCTCTTTTTGCTCCTGAGGAAAGACCCCCGCGCTTTAAATTTCATGATGTTGGACAAGCTGAGGCCCACGAGCCAACTGGAGTCGGGGATCGCGCACGGACGCACGGTGGCGTGGCTCCGCGAGCAGCTGGACTCCCGGCGCGAGGGCCTGCTGCTCATGGACTGCAGGACGCAGGAGATGTACGAGTCCTCTCACGTCGAGACGGCCATCAACGTGGCCATCCCGAGCCTGATGCTGCGGCGGCTGAAGAAGGGGAACCTGCCCGTGCGCGCGCTGCTGTCCAACGGCGAGGACCGCGAGAGGTTCGTGCGCAGGTGCAAGCAGGACACGATAGTTCTGTACGACGAATACAGCCGAGAGTTTAACGAGAACGTGGACGGAGGCTCGGTCCTGGGGCTGCTGCTGAAAAGGATGAAGGACGAGGGATACAAGGCGTTTTACCTGGAAGGTGAGACGCTGCAGATTTATACAAAAGCTCATGTTAAGTAAAGTTAAAGGCACACTGCTGTGTTCTGCGCTCTGGACATGCGTTTTGGGGAGCTTTTCTATGTACTCACTGTATAACCAGCCAACCATTTTGGTATCACATTGACTTCTACTCTGGTTGTTTTTTATCTACATTTTTTCCAACAAATTGAGGTCTGAAATTTTGTGGTTAGGGTTAAGTGTCTGCAAAAATGTCCAAGGGCTGGCAGTTGTATTTATATATAACACAATATACATGTTTTATGTGAATTTTGTTTTCAATACTAAACACTTTCTTATTTTTAAATGGCTTTGTAAAACAACATTTCTTGAGAATTGTTAAATTTCTTGGTCATTTTGCTGTAGGTTTAGGTACATTTTTTAATAGTCATGTTATAGCCTATAGTTAAAAGAATATAGTGGCTCATAAATCCAGATTGAAGTTAATTTCAGATTAACCAATGAAAAGTTGGCTTGAGAGTGAGATATAGAAATTCTTAATGGCGCTAGAGGGCCATAAACAATACATTTTATGATGAAAGCTGAGGGCCATATAAAATCTCACTTCGCACTTTAGACATGTCTGCTTAAAGCCTACTATACAATAAACACAGTGACCAGTGAAAACCTTAATTGGTTAATAACAAAAGACAAAAAAAGAAGAAAAGTTAGTGTCAATGTAAATCCGTACGTTTTGGCTCGTGCCTAACCCTCTGTCCCCTCTGTCTCCTCAGGTGGCTTCAGTAAGTTCCAGGCTGAGTATCCCTCTCTGTGCGAGACCAACCTGGACGGCTCCTCCTCCAACACCAGCTCCCCCACGGCTCAGGTCCTGGGTCTGGGCGGTCTGCGGATCAGCTCGGACTCCTCGGACATCGAGTCGGACGTGGACCCGAGCAGCGCCACCGACTCGGCCGACGGCAGCCCGCTCTCCAACCCCCCGCAGCAGCCCTCGTTCCCCGTGGAGATCCTGCCCCACCTGTACCTGGGCTGCGCCAAGGACTCCACCAACCTGGACGTCCTGGAGGAGTACGGCATCAAGTACATCCTCAACGTCACGCCCAACCTGCCCAACCTGTTCGAGAACGCCGGCGAGTTCAAGTACAAGCAGATCCCCATCTCGGACCACTGGAGCCAGAACCTGTCCCAGTTCTTCCCCGAGGCCATCAGCTTCATTGGTGAGTCTTCCAAATCTGCAGAACTTCAAAAATCTGACTAAATTATCAAGAAAGATGAGATATTTTAATCTGCAGCCCTAACAAAACATGACAAAATTAAGTATCTTCTCAAAATATACCAATTTCTTAGCATTTTAATGGGTTATGGCAGACATTTTTGAGAAACTTGTTGCAAAATTCACCAAAATTTATCACAAAATACTAATTAAACAAGCAAAATTCAAGTGTAGCTGTACCTTTTGCTTCAGAGTAGTGCAATCTAAACAGGAAAAGACATTTTGATCCTAAAACATACTAAGAGATGAAATAAAGTGGTATCATAGC
The DNA here is from genome assembly GCA_020698575.1 of Bostrychus sinensis. Lineage (NCBI taxonomy): Eukaryota > Metazoa > Chordata > Actinopteri > Gobiiformes > Eleotridae > Bostrychus > Bostrychus sinensis. Next base: position 2,596,617 of record CM036251.1, read on the forward strand.
CTAAGGTTTAAGGAAACCTTTTGTTACTTTAATTTTCTAGATGACAACACTGCCCCCTAAAGGTCAAACTCAGGTTAACTGCCTTTTGTTTTGGCATTTTACAATGAAAAAGCTTCAACTTTTTAAACTGGACGTGACCTTAGTCCTAAACTCTCTATGGTTTTGCGCTTGTCAAGACAAAACCAAGGGACAAAACATGATACTGATCGACACAATCTTATCTCTGTAATGCGTCTTATCTCTGTGCAGGAAGTTCTTATTGCACAATCGAGATTAGATGAGGTGTACCGGGGCCTGCGCGTTATCGCTCTTATCAGGCAGAGGCAGATTAAGGCCATTGTGTGTGTGTGTGTGTGTGTGTGTGTGTATGAATGCACTGAAGTGAATATGAGGTAGAGAGAGACGTGGTGGGGTAATGGTGAATGGCACAAAGGGTGAAACAGGAGCGAGCACAGGCATAACACGGTAATGTGAGCCCGACAGGAAGGAAAGTAATCTAAGATGCCCAAAAGTCTAAATGCTTCCGAACAGTTTAGAATAGCTTGCATTTAGAAGAGCTGCACGATAATCATATTCTTTGGTCACTATTTGCTTTATAGGAAATTCCACATAGTTACTTGAGCCGTAATTTTTTCCAAAACTCAAACCAGAGACAACCACAAAATTATAAGCGCTATCTAAAACCCTTTAATATATCTGGATTATGCATTTTTCATTTACAAAAGTCTGTACTACTCTGTGTGGGCGAGACATCCTGACCTCTCACTTCAACAAACTCAAATGTGATAAATGCAGATCACACGTCGCTTTATCAGCACTGGCATCTTGCAAACAACCAACTCATTTGCATGTTGCTAATTCAGCAAACAAACAGTGCATCAGACACCTGCCTGTGGAGCTTTTTGAGTGGGGAGCTGGGACATCCCGGCCTCTCAAAGAATAAAATGTATTATGTATAGGGTGGCCACACAATATGTTCCTTATTGTCCCATGTCTATTATATATCTGTGAAAACACAAATATATCCCAGTTGTCCACATTTGAACCAACAGAAACACATTTGTTGGACACATTTGCTTTTGTCACTAAACTTGTTATTTTTATGAAGAAATTGCTTCATATTCAAAAGCTTTAGAGTCTTATGGCATGCTGGAATAAATCGAGTTTAACGTATTTTTGTTTTCCATGAGTTTTTGGGTCTAGAAATCTGGCCACCCTAATAATATACCATACCATGTTTTTCAAAAGGTCTAGCCCTCAGTCGTCTTCTAATCCTCCACACAATTGTCAGTTTTAGTCAGAAAAACAATGCTGTTTACATTGTATTCAGAATGGAGAAGTTAGCCTTGCCTCTTGCTTGCTTTATGTCTTCAAAACAGATGATACATGTAGATATAACCTTCTCTCGTACTCATATTTTGGCATACAGCTGCTAATTTGTCTGTATTTAAAACATTGCCTATATATTTTCATGAATGAGGGAGACATCCTGGCCTTTCGACTCACCTGTTGCTTCTCCAAAATCTTCATTTGCAAACTGCTGCTACCTTAAATCTCGTAAAACCTCGCCTGCACGTGACTTTTCGAACATGCACACACATCTCTGCATGAAAGCTGTGGGCGCTCTGGCCCCTCTCTCTCTCTTGTCCCTGCATAATCCTTGTGTAATCTTTGACAAAGGCCCACGTTGAAACCCGAGTGGCGCCGGCGTACAAAAAAACCAAAAACACACACACACGTCCGGGCGGTAATTTGAGCTCGGCAGGAAGGAAGTGCCATTCACAGTAATCTAGGACATAGCACCGCCTCGCTCGGCCCGTTCATTACAAAGGCGTCCATTTAGCAGCATTGTGGGAGGAAGACCAGCGGAAGAGTGGTTTAATAAGGCGTAATGGTCGATTTTTCACACAGGACTTGAAAGCAAGAATGCAGCAGGCCGCCCCTCTTTCCGTCTCTGTCTCTGTGTGTGCGCTGTTTGTTTGTTTGTTGTTGATGGACACAAATGCTTCCTTTGGGCTTGAGCCAAAAAGGTCGAGTTAAATGTCAGACGTGTTTATTGTGAGTTTTAGAGACAAACTCCCGCACGTAACTTAGAGCAGAGGGACTAAACAAAACAGTTCAAAGAGGAGAAGTATTGTGGGATTGTCTAGAAAAACAACCTGACTTTGCATTTGCAAGACAAAAAAAAAAAAGAAAAAAGTCTTGCTTGCTCAAAATGATGGCAATGGTCAGGAAATGTGCGTTCGGCTTGCACTAAATCTATTAAAGTAGCTCTCCCATGAACCAAACTTCTTTTTTTTGTTGCTAAGCTCATTCCTAATCTATATATATGGCTTTGAATGCCTAAAATGACAAATGTTTTCAGTAAAATTTCTCTTTTGAAATGACCATTTGGTGGATGCTAGGTCCAGTTTCGTGCAGTGCTTTGGAAAATATTGATCCAAAATGGCTGCCATTAATCTACAACTTTAACTTATCTTTTGTAAGGGTTCATACTGTTTTTAATTTAACTAATAATGAAAAAAAGCAGGTTATTTTATTGGAATTTCTGATGTAAACAAACATTTTCTTCTAACTAACAATTCTCCTCTTAGCCTTAGCATAACTATTAACATTAGCATTTCATATCTGCTGAGGCTAACTTTATTTATACTAATAAATTAATACTAGCATGGCTTATTATTGCAAGGATTTAGCAACATTTCTACAATCTCAAAATGTCTGCCACAGTTCCAGCCCATATAAACAAACACTTAGCATTAGCCTCAATTCTATTCTTCAAAATGATCACTTACCATTAGCATTTTGTTCTATTTCCACGAATTAGCATGTCTTCCATCATTCTAACCTTGCTTTTCTTTCTTCTTGTCCGTTCCAGACGAGGCTCGCGGTCAGAAATGCGGCGTCCTGGTGCACTGTCTGGCCGGCATCAGCCGCTCGGTCACCGTCACCGTGGCCTACCTCATGCAGAAGCTGAACCTCTCCATGAACGACGCCTACGACATCGTCAAAATGAAGAAATCCAACATCTCCCCGAACTTCAACTTCATGGGCCAGCTCCTGGACTTCGAGCGCACTCTGAGCCTCAAAAGCCCGTGCGACAACAGGATAGCCCCGCCCACTCAGCAGCTGTACTTCACCACGCCGACCAATCACAACGTCTTCCAGCTCGACCCGATCCAGTCCACGTGAGGCCGAGCTAAAACAGTTTTTGAGTTTTGAAATCCTCTCTACATCTGCAAAAATTTCCACTTTTTCCAGTCGTCTATTGCACGACTTTAAACGTTCGAGTTCGTTCTTTTGGGGCGGCGTTTAGTTGAGGAGCCAAGACTCGGCTTTCGAAAACTAAACAGAGAAGTTGGAGAATCTTTTTGGACTTTTAAGACTCGAGAACTGATAACTTTTGCTGCAAAGTTGCTTTCGGCTGGTGTGCCAAAGAGAAGCGGACATTTACAACGAATCAAAACTCGATTTCTGGACACTGAATTTGGGAGGAAACAGCCCCCCAAAAAATATACTCTCGTCTTCCGTGAAGACTTGCCTCAGCTTTACGTTAGCACCAATGAACTTCCTCCCATATACTGCGGAGTCTTTAAAATCATTTATACATTGTCTACAGTATATTGTATCATATTAATAGACATCGAAGCCTTTGGGGACTCTCTGTTTGGTAATTTTAAGTAACGATCAATACGTTTAAATTGATTACGCCAAAAAAATCAAATAGGCTTTCCATAAAATGTGCAAAAATCTGTATATTTCATGTATATATCTATATTTGCTTTATGTTTGGAATAAGCCAATGGGCCTTGTTCATTTTTGGCACCACTTCTTCTTCTTCTTCTTCTTCTTCTTCTTTCACGAATCATGAAAGTTGTACTTGCCTTATGTGTACGCCCAGAAATCTTCTCGCTTTAATCTTCAAATTAATCATAAGCTGAAGGTTGATGTGAAGATTTCTGGGTTAAAAAGTCTTGGATGTGTGGGAAAAAAAGCCTTGCGATTTCAGGGAATATCTTTGTCGAATGCAGTTTTTAGAAGAGAAAGATGTTTTGGAGACGAGCGAGAGAGCGAGAGGTTTGAATGCCTGTTTTGTTTTTTAATGGAGGCCATGTTGGCGACCCATGCTTGCCCCCTCCACACTCCTCTGATACGAATGTAAAGAGATGATAAGTTATTAATAAATTGCTATTTTGTCTATACTTGGAGCTTGCCGAGTTGTGTCTTTGCACTCACACCACAGTTTGTTGGCAGGAGTGAAGTGTGTCCTTGGTTCTAGCGCAGTGAAGCGAGAGGAGCAGCTGAGCCAGTCACGACCACAGACCTCAATGGGAATAATGACTGTTTTATAGACACAGTAATCGTTTAATAGCTCACAATAAAATGGACATAATTTAGACTCAGTTTAATTAAATGACATTTTATTTATATAGTCCAAAATCACAACAGCAGCTGCTTCAAAGAGCTTTACAGGAAAGGACATAAACAATCAAACATAAATAATAACTAAACAGGACCCAGGATGTTCCCTGTCCTTAGACCTTCCTTCTCTGTAAGGAAAAACTCCTAAAAAACCTAGCTGTGGGACAAAGAAGAAACCTCAAGGAGAACCACATGAAGGAGAGATCCTCTCCCAGGACGGAAAGACTATAAATGTGTTTAGGGCTGGTAAATAAAGTCCATTAGCTCATCTGTAGGATCATAGTTCAGCTCTGTAAGGATGCAGAGGTTCATTTAGAATCTGAATCAACTTTATAGGCCCGGTAATAACACATACATACAATTTATTTATTTATTTATTTAAAATGTGTGCATTAATCAACAACAATGTAAATACACCTGAGTTTGCCAAATCAGGCTAATTTTCATGGGTAGTCCCCCTGCCAGCTGTAAACAGGCAACCTAAAAAAAATCAGAGTGCCCCCATATCCTCAAACATTCATAAATATTTACACATTTACATGAAAATAGTGACAGTAAGAAATGATAACAGCAAAGATTGCAGAGTAAATATATGCGGTGCATGCCTACATACGTATCTGTGTCATGCACCATGAGGTCCGAACAGTTCTAATGGGTGCAGTGTTTATTGGATTTAAGCCAGTTTTTATGTGAGTTTTAAAGGTGATATACGTTGGAGATTCTCTTATTGTGTGAGGGATGTTGTTCCAAATTTTACAGCCTATGACTGAAAGGACTGGACTATAAGTCACACTTTTTTCCATCGTCTGGCCAGGGGTGCGACGTATACTCAGGTGTGACTTATATATTAAAATATTTCAGGTGTTGGTTAGAGGGCGCTCTAGGCTTGTGTACCAGCATCTGCTGCACCTGTACCACTGACAATTTAAAATGTAAACATTACCACTAACAACTTAGGCTATAAAGACAACTGAGAAAGAGCGGAATAATTGGAAATGGAACTGATGCTGAGTCTGACGACAGCCACGCAGAGGAGGAAGCGGCGCTTCGTCTACCTCCGGAGTTGGCGGAGTTGTTCAGAAGCGACACCGAGGATGAAGAATTTAAAGGATTTAGCGATTAGGAGTGAGATGGTGAGTTTGGTGAACTTGTTATATTATGTTCTTTATGCTATAGTTATGTGAATAACTGTTAATATATTACGTTAACATACGAGACACCTATTCAGTTCGTTGTTTATGCTTCATGTAGCTGAATAACCATCAATGTGTTACGTTAGCATAGCGCACACCTATTCAGCTGTTGTTCTCTATTCTATTATTACTATAACTTGCCTTTCAACATGAAATGTCTGTTCTTGGTGTCGGATTTTGTAAAATAAATTTCCCCCAAAAAATGTGACTTGTATATGTTTTTTTCTTCTTCATTATGCATTTTTTGGCTAATGCGACTTATACTCCGGAGCGACTTATAGTCCAGAAAATACGGTATAAGGAACCTCACAATCACCTTAATGGTGGTGGTGTGAGTCTGTGAAGGGTTTTGTACAGGCAAATTTAAAGTGTTTAACATTTTCAAAGCTCAATAAATTATAAGTTTCAAGAATCTGACAGTGGTGATATGAAATAGTTTTTTTAGCAAAGATTTTAAGCCCTCTTTTATACAGTGATTCTGTTCTGTGTGGTGTCGTTGGTAAGGATCCAGTTTGTGAAACAGTATTGGACGTGAAAAGATCAAAGCAGAACCATTCTTGCTGCCTTTACAAGGAACTGGGGAGTGCGCACAAGACAGACAATGCTATAAATTAAAATATGTACAAAAAATATACACATTAGACTGTTGTGAAGCCATGAGGACCAATATATTGCATTATAAATTTATCACAAATAGGTAGGCAGAGCAGCAAAACATTGTAATCAGGTAACAGTATTGCTACTTCAAAGTAAAAAGTAGTCATCCAAAAAGTTACTCAAGCAAAACTAGAAAGAATTTGGTGAAAAAAACCTTTAGTACTGAATAAATATTTGGAGTAACATCTGGTTTATGTTTTAGTTTTGAGGTTTTCCCCCTTTAGTAACAGTGTAGTAGTAGAATTTTTGATACATGAACCAAAACCTGGAGCAGCTGTTCCTTTGTTTTAGTACTACACATGTTCTACTACTACATTAGTTCCACTGCATACAAGGACTCTTTAAATTAAGAGTAGGTCTTTATAATTTAAGAGGTTTATTTATGTTTGAATGTGCTAAAGTAAGAACTAATGTGAAATCAAAATGTGTTTCAGTTCTAGGTGTGTTCCCTGGCAAGGTTTAAAACATGTTTAAAATATAAAATTATTAATGACTATTGTCTCAGTGTTGGGTAAAATTGAGTGACAATGTTCTTGTTTTTTGTTTTTGTTTGTTTGTTTCGGTAATGTTATGGATGTTTAGCAGGGTTAATCTTGTATACTGTGCATTTCAGGACAGTAACTTAGCAGATTATATTTACTTGAACAGGAGAGGCTAAAATAAGCATTTGCTTCTTTTTTTAGGGGGAGTATTTATGTATTTATTTCATTGTGATTTGTGATAATTGCAGTGATATATGTGACCAAAATAAACCAATCTATCAAAAAGAAATCCAAATGTTCAGGTCCAGTATTCGTCCTGGTTTTGAACACAAAGCTTGCCTGCCTCGTGCACATAAGTCCTTACATAAGTGTCAGTCTCGTCACCTGTCTGTGCTCCTGTACAGTGTGTTCTCCTCTGCCATCATTTATCTGCTGCCTCCGACTGGTTCTTCCACCTCCGCAGGCCTCCGAGTTCTCACCCCGTGGCGCTTCCTGTTGGGCGGGCGGGGCTTTTGGGTTTTATGGTCGACACCTGGCTGCGGAGTTCACCTGTTCAGACCCCGGAGGCTTTGTTCTCACGCACGGAAGAGGAACACACGCAGTCAGACGCACAGAGGACTGTGGTAAAGATAAACTCACGTGAGGAGGTCGGGCTTTGATGTATCAGAGCACAACAGGAAGCACATTTTAGACAGAAGCTGAACACTGCTGCGATAAACAGGAGAAGAAAATTGTTTCCACTTTAATAAGAGCTCCTGTGTGTGTAGTTCATGTTTATAAAATATTCACTCATTCTTCTAGAAGAGACGTTTAAACATCCAAAAACATATTTCAATTTAGAATGATGTATAAAAAATCATTATTAGAGAAATACCTGAGTGAGGAAAGGTATTAAGACTTTTTATTGATATTGTTCCAGTGTGGTTTGTTTGGAAACTGACTCTGTGTAAGAAGTTTTAGTAGATTTTGTTTGTACATATTGCTGATTATGATCATGGATAAATTGTAAAAGGGGTAGAAATAAATAAGCTTAGCTTCATTCTGCTCCTTTTGAACATTAAATACTTTGTTTTTTTCTCTTTAAAAATATGAACTGTATATTTGTTATCTGTCTACCTTAAATTAATGACGCTAATTTTGGGGGATTTTTTTGTTAATGTATATTGTTTTTATGTTCAATAAATTCATTCATTATATTATTATTCTTCCGTTTATCCTTTTTATTAGTTTGTTTCAGTTTTGTCAGCGCAGGGGGATATGGTCAGACTATGGAACTGATTTATTAATATGCCTGACAATAGAAAAACTAAGGAAGTCTTTAATTGGATTAAGTTAAGGACTACAGAGCAGTAGCCCTTATTTCTGTTATTATGAAGACCTTTGAAAGGACAGTACTTCTGCTCCTCAGACCACAGGTGCTGCAGGTGGGTGCTGCAGGTGCTGCAGGTGGGTGCTGCAGGTGCTGCAGGCGCTGCAGGTGGGTGCTGCAGGTGCTGCAGGCGCTGCAGGTGCTGCAGGTGCTGCAGGTGCTGGATCCATTACAGGTTGCCTCTCAGGAGCAGGTGGGGGTGGACAATGCTCTCCATCCTGCACCAGTCTCTGTCTTACTTAGATGAGACTGGGTGTTAGTGCGGGTGATGCTTTTTGGACTTTACAAGTGCGTTCAACACAATACAGTCGCTGATTCTGAGGGAGAAAATGGAGAGGATGGGAGTGGATCCTGTTCTTGTTTCTTGGATCTACAGCGATCTGACCGAGCAGGCCACAATATGTCAGACTGGGGGACAGTACTCTCGTCGTTCCTCTTTACCCTCTACACTGCAGATTTTTCATATAAATCTGCATCTTGTCACATTCAGAAGTATGATGTGAAGTATGAAGTACTGTGATGATACAGCAGTGGTGGCGTGTGTGAGGGGAGGGGACAGGGAGGTCATCAGTGCATCACAGCCTGGAGTCAGAGCAATTGTCTAATCTTAAACACATCTAAGACCAAGGAGATGATCGTGGACTTTAGCAGAAGAAACGTGGTCATCTGCCTCTCAACAGGAGGAGAGACATTGAGATGGTGCAGTCGTATAAATATCTCAGAGTCCATCTGGACAACAAACTGGACACACAAGAGAAGTGTACAAGAAAGGACAGAGCAGACTCTTCTTTCTTAGACTGAAATCTTTTACTGTCTGCAGTGAGATGTTCCATGTGTTTCATCAGTCAGTGGTGGCAGGTGCTCTTTTCTGTGGAGTTGTGTTGGGGCAGCAGTCTCGCTGTAAGGGAGAGTCGCAGGCTTGAGCTGAGCAGGAAATGTGTTTCTGTGATGGGGTGAGAGTGGACTCAGTGGGGGCCGTTGTTGAGAGGAGGATGAGGAGCAGGATCCAGTCCATCCTCAACAACAGCAGGATCTTCTCCACAGACTGTGGCTGCTCAGAGACGCAGTGCAGTGATCCTCTCTCTGCGACAGGACCGAGAGGTTCAGGAGATCCTTTATTCCTGCTGCTGTCAGACTTTAACAGCTCCTGCTAATGGGACTTTATTACTATCCATAGTAACTTTTTAACTATTTATTCACTTATTTATTGTAAATGTATTTTTATGCTGTTTTTTTGAATGATTCTTAGATTTGTGTTTCTTGTTTGATGTGTGCTACCAGACAATGTGAAGTTCTCCTTATGAGGATGAATAAAGTCAGTCCAAGTCTAAATCTAAGTCTAATTGGAGTAAGACAAAGCCACCCTGGGCTGCAGAGCTTGGAGCGGTCTTTGCTGAAGCACAAGAGAAAATTTAATGTCAGTGCATGAAGAAAAGTGGCTGAATGGAGTAATGACTAAACCAAATCTGCGGACAGATATTCAAATAAAAGATACATTTAGGACAGAATTTTATGTCTGTGCAAAGGTCTTTAGGAATCCTTCCTCTGGCCTTAGAAAATGGGAGATTTAACCAAACTTCAGAAGAAGACCGAAGAAGTGGAAAGGGAAACTTTGTGTTTTATTGTCCTTTTTATGATGAATTTAAAATCCCTTTGTTAAATGGGATGTTTGTCCAAAAACCTGAGCTGTTCTGGAGCTCTGATGATGAGAAGATGAAATGGTTGTTTAATTTTAATGTGTTTAAATTGGGCACATTTGTTTGTAAAGCCTGGAGAAATCGTGTTTATTTAGATGAAATTGTTTGGATCGTATATTTTTGTGTGTGTATATTGTTCCTGCTGTCTGGCAACTAGTCTTACTTTTAGTTGAAGGTGTCTTATAAGCCCAAGTAAAAACAAAAGTAAGCAAAATTGGAATTTAATTTAGCTTATTATACAAAAATCTTTATCTTAAACTGTAACTACTAATTAAACAAAAATCCCAGGCACAGCAACAGACAATAAACCAAGTAGGTTATTGGTGCACAGCTAAAACAAGTGAAACTAAACTAAACTAAACATAACATAACAGTAATAAACCAAACAAATGCGAGCAAAACCAAGGCTAAACAAAACAGAGGAACATGAAAAGAGGACATGCGCTAAAAAACCTGGTTAATAAAACGCCCGTCCCACCTTAAAACCGCAGCTTACCTCAGGGGAATAGTCTGCCACTGGTCAGCTCTAAAAAAGCATAAAACCAATTAAAACCAGACTGAAAAGACCACTAAAATGAGAAAGAGTTAAAACCAACCCGTCACCAGCCAGAATCGAGACCACTTTGTGTTCACCAAAACATTTGTGAACGTACTCAAGGGATGTGACTCTTTCAGTATTTAAAAAGATTTTTTATTCAGAATCATGATTTCATTTGAGTCAGGCGAGGGAAGACTAATTAATGTTATTAAAAATCGATTTTGTAGCATTTTCATTAATTCATTTTTTTTTTCAGCATCCCTAATTTTCTCTCACATTCACATGAAGCAGTATTATATGTTGTAAATGATTTTATATACACTGCCTGGCCAAAAAGAAAGAAAAAAAAAGAAAAAAGTCACCACCTGGATGTAACTAGGTAAACAGATAAGAGCCGCCCTGCAGTTGGTCAGATCTGACTCCCTGCAGATACTGAAGGACCAGGTTACTCCATCCATGGATTTTTTCTTCCCTGATGGCACTGGGCTTATTCCAAGATGACAATGCCAGGATTCATCGAGCTCAAAATGTGAAAGAGTGGTTCAGGAAGCGACAGGACTTTAAAGTGTACACAACATGTCTTAATGAAACGCCTTTTTTTTACTTCTGTCACGTCGTAATCAGAAATAAGAAGCTCTTAAATAAACCGTTGCAGTGTAAAATTGCTAACGTTAGCTTAGCCAGCATTCAGCCTCCCCACATAAGGCACAGAGCTGCAATAATCATCTCTTTTATTCATTATAGCGATAATTCATGTTAAATATCACACATATGACTATTATTTATCTATAAATACTAAAACATCTGAGTCTGGTCGAGCTTTATCACAAAAGAACATCATCAGTGGAGTTTTGATGAACTTTTTTTTTACACAGACGCCAGAGTCACATGATCAGCGGTGAGAGAAAAACAGTGTGCGAGTCTGAATCATTCACAAAATAAGTGCACTACAGTCCGCTGTATAGTGCTGGACTGTGTAGTGATTGAGGAGTTAGGGGCTAGGGAGGACGTTCGGACACAGACCAAGTATTCTGTTGGACCTTTAGCTTTGATTACGGCATGGATTTGCTGTGGCATCTTTTCGATAAGCTCCTGCAATGTCACAACATTTATTTCCGTCCAGCGTTGCATACATTTTTTTCCAGTGCCGCTGCTCCATTCCTTTCGTCTCCCTCTTACTTCCTGACCACTCTGTTACTTATGCGCGATATAAACGGGCAAACTCTGAGCTAAACGCCAACAGAAACGGACTAAAACTAAATCCACGCTGCACAACAGAGAGATGTGGACAGTAGCCCGCTCAGGAAAACATCTCCAGTGTTACTATAGTCTGTCCAGTGAGATCCTCCAACTTTCTTTTGGAAAGCAGGGGAGTCTGGTTCCTCAGCCACAGAGAGTCATTTCCAGTGGACTCTCTGGATCCTGACCTATCCCAGCTGTTTATCTGCAGCACGTCTTAAAAAGTAGAAAATAATGTCCTATCAGAAATAACACCGGCTTCTGCAGAACGTAATAACTTCTCTCTGATCAACAGTGTTTAGGTCTTTCCTTCGTCTCCTGTTGGTTCTGCTGAAGTCCTCGTTGTTGTTGGGATTTTTGTCTTCGTCCTGTTTCCATTTTAACAACAGTAAAGTCCCTCTGACGTCCCACGTAATCGGTCACAGATAAAACCAGACCACACTCAAACCCCTTTACAATCGGGCCTTGAAGGTTTTAGACCAAAAGCCAATTAGATATCACTGTAATATTTTATAAAGATATAGTATTTTAACATTTAATGTGCTCAGTTGTTGTGTGTCTTTGTCCCTCTGTTGTTTTTATTTAATGTCTGTGTGTGTCTTGGTCATCATTTTTATCTTTTAACATCATTCTGTTTACTTTTTCTCTGTGTTTTAATTTGTACTGTGCATAAAAGCCCATCTAGGGACAAATGCTGCAAATTAGTTCTTGCTAAAAGCATTATGATACATGCACGGGACAGCTGGTTTACATTTTGTCTGATTTTTGTGACAAATAAACCTAATAAAAATAATAATAATAATAATAAAAGAGTTAGTCTGGCTGGGCAGGCTAGTGTAACAACGCTAAATGGCTTAAAACCAATAAGATTCTGGCATAAAGCTATTTTCAAAAACACAAATGCTGTAGATGCTTGCAATTCTAACGCCTCACTTACTTGGGCAAGTTTGTATTTCTGCCAGGGGTGCATCAGTCATTAGCATCGACCAATTCACTTTGTACTTCATGGAAACGCAACCACTGTAAATGATCTCAGCCTTGGCCTCTTGTGTGAAGGTCGCTGTGTTAAATCCGTCGTTGGCCTCTGCTGCAGGTGACCCCCGGAGCGGATCTCATCCATCAAACCCGCTCCAGCTTTAGCCCTGGTCCGGAGTCTCATGTTCCCGCTGCCCCCCTCTGTGTGACGGCCCGGTATGTGTGGCGGTCTGCATGAGTCCACGCCGGCTCTAAAAAAGGGGGACTTCCTGCCTGTGCCGTCGCCTTTCAGAGCTTTAAAGTCCACGCGGCGTTTAAAGGGCACAGGAAGCTAACGGCGCTAATTTTAGCCCCGGCATGTGGAAGCGTGGCAGGCCTTACTCGGGTTCGGAAACACAGCGAGTTAGAGCAGAAAGTGACAGCTGGACGCATATAGACGAGGTTTTATGATGAAATATGACTGGAGAAGTTGTTTGTGTTAAGTAGAGCTGTCAGAAGTGTTAGCCTGCAGTATTCAGTGTCTTTGTTGGAGAATATCTACCCTTTATTTATGGATTTTACAGATAAACCATGGATTTATAATAGATAGCGGATGTTTAACCTATTACAAACCGAACAAGACCCTAAAACTTACAGTACATGCCCATCACACACCTGCTTAAACAAAGGAAATTCAAAGATTCAAAAATAAATAAAAGAAGAAAAGAAACTGAGGAGAGAGGGACAGACCCCAGCTGTAGGTTTGTTTGGACAGAATCTCAAAAACCTCAGGCCAAAATCTATTCAATAAGACATAAAACATGTGAAAGTAGCTGGTCGTGCTTTAGTGTAATGGGTATAATGTAAAATTCTGCACTGGGTAAAACAGCGTGTGGCACAAATGGAGGATCTATGCACCCTTTGCAAAATTTTATTCCAAACTTCATCGGAAATCACTTCTCCCAGGTCGCTCTCCCAGTTGCTCTTCACATTATCAAATGAGCCTAATTGAAGACTAAAAATTGTTAAATAAATACATGAAATAGCACCTTTCATAGAGGATGTAGGTGCCAGGAATTTAATGAAATCCTGGTACCTAAAGAAATGCACCTTGGGTAACGAGAATTTGTCCACCAGATGTTGAAAAGAAGCAAAAACACCATCAATAAATAAGTTTTTCACTGTTTTCAATCTCAAGTATGCCCAAGAATATCTACCATTTTTATCTTTTACTTGACCCTACTCTGTTTGTATACACCAATCAGACTTAACATAATGAGTGGGTGAGATTTATCAGGCAGCAAGGGAACATTTTGTTCCCAAAGTTGATGTGTTAGAAGCAGGAAAAATGGGTTTGACACGGATCAAACTGTGACGGCTGCAGACGACTGGGTCAGACTTTCTCCCATCCCACAGACGAGGAACTGGAGAAGTTACTGCTGGCTCTGAAAGAAAGCAGTCAGAATACACAGAGCATCACAGTTTGTTGAGTGTGGGGCTGAATATTAGACATGTGGTCATAATGTTATGCTTGACAAGTGTATATTTTTACACATTCATGTTAAAGGGAACCATCAAAATTACTTTATTTTTAATTTCAAAACATTTTGAGGCTATCTTCTATTCTCTTTTAACCAAGTTGTGTGCTCCTCTGTCTTTTATTAATTGATTTTTTTTTACATTTTTTATTTTATTTTAGTGCATTGCTCTTATTTGGTTTGACTGTTTTTTATTATTTTACTGGAGCCCAGTATGGCTAAATAGAGCTTTTATTCTTTGTGCAGCCCTTTGGAAACGTCTCTGTTTGTAAAATATGCTATAAAAATAAAATAAATTGGACTGGATATTTTTGTACAGCAGGGTGATCAAAAATACAGACAATTTTATCTGGCCTGCAAGACCATTACCATTTTCCCATTAATATACTGCAAAGGCGACTTCAAATGCAGCCCACGAATGCGGCCTTCCTTTCCCGCTGAACGAAGGCTGCATCGGGTGCATCCTTCGCTGCCCAACGTATCCCATGATGCACTGCGCGCTGCTTGTCTGACGTTCGAAGATGGCAGAGGCGGAGAGAGCTGCTCAAACTCCTCCAGGAGTAAAGTAAACAAAATAAAAAATAAAATAAGTGTAATTTCTGGCTCCATTTCTGCTCATGTGACCAATGAATAAAGTGAATTAGCGAGCAGCTACGGTCCTGGTTGCTAGGCGACTGCGGCGCAAACGTGAGAGGAGGAGCAGCTGTTGACGTACGCTCCGTGGACCGGACCGTCCCATTTAGGCTCGGCCTTTGCGGTCCACGAAGGCCACAGGAAGGAGTCGCCTCCGTGGACCGCGACCTTCGAAGGCTGCAGAGGTTGAACTGGGACACAGCTTGTATACAACAGAGATGGAAGAAGTACTGTACTAGTAAAAGTACTGTTACTTCAGAATATTATTACTCAAGTGGAAGCAAAAGAACTGAACAGAATCGGTATTTGAGGAAAAAGTGTTGAGTGTAAAATCTCAGGTCTGGTCCCGGTTCAGCCATAACAACAAGCCAGCGATGGTTTTATAAAGGCAGAGACCTTTGTACGAATACGAGGAGAAAAAAAATAAAAGAAGAATAAGAGAAGAACAGAGAAGAAATGAGCAAAGTTACATAGCTCTATTTTAATATTTAGTCATGAAAAATGACTCATCATTTTTTCCTTAACCAATAGCAGTGTGGTTAATGGCTGTCTTTGTGTCAATAGTTAGGCCACAAAATAGTTTTCATAGGTCAACAATATTTTTTGTCTTTTCTGATTATGATGCGTTTCCTCTTTTGGAGCAAAACATGAAGTTCCGCTGTGACACTGAACCCACTGAACTATGGGTTCCAGCTGAGGACAAACATTTACCCAGAAACCAAAAGTTCAACCAAAGTTCAATAACTGTGTACTTTGTTGTGCATTTACCACAACATCTGAAATCACATGAGATCAGGTTTAGTCCTGGGCAAAGGTGGAAACTAGACACTTTTACTCAGATCATTTACCTACTACTAACTACAGTATAATAGTACATTTTTGGAGATTAATGTATTTTCTGACTATATTTGGACCTCAGTGGGATCACACCTGCTGTGCACTCAGGAACTTCTGGGTTCAAGCCAGGACTGAGGACAGTAGAAGTAGAATTTACTGCGCTGTATTTGCATAAAAATATTTTATTTAAAGTTACACTGTGTAACTTTTCTCCTAAATATGTGGGGCATACTGACTTGTTTTTGTGATTTTTTGAGTGATTATAAGGCCTGAGGCGCGATCTGTTGCTCCGAGCGGGGCTTCTGTACTGAGAAACCACCCTCGCAACTTGGCCGGGAGCGCTCCGCTGTTGAGGAAGAGTCACGTGACAGGGAACGACTTGAGGCGCAGTATAACCAGGAAGCTACTTTTAGCGTTGTTATTTTCGCCAGTTCGTCAGGGTCGAAGGACACAAGAAGATGAAGACAATGTCGGACGAGGCAAGAAAAAGAAAATGTGAAAGGGACCGCACCAGATCGCAGACAAGAGTCAACATCGGACAGACTTTTGCTCGCTGGCGTCAGATGAGAGACAGAGAAGGCTGCAAATCAGATCACGTTTTTGCTTCTTTATTGTTGGGCAGGTAAATTAGCCTCTTTATTTTTTCTTTAGAACGTGCTTTTTCATACAGTTATTAGTTGTTTTAATGCGACCATTGCGCGATAAGCTAACACTAGCGCTAACTGTATAGAAGATCCAATCTGCGGCCACACAAGTGGTTACAGAAGTTTATAGAGTAAATATGAATGCACTCTCTAGTCCCATTGTTAGTTTGACGTAACGCACGCTCGCACAGTTTCAGAAGGAGGAGGGGCCCTAGTGTTTACGTTTTGCGACAGTGCAGTGGCACCTGTGGCCTCTAGAGGCGCAAGACCGGGAATCTTACACAGTGTAACTTTAACCAGATAAGTCGACTGAAACCAACAACGACCTGACCAAGAGGCAGCAGCACAAGACAGAACAGACCACAACAATAACCACAAAACAAAAAACTCACTGAAGACCACTTTCAGCCACTGCTGCGCTCCAGGCCAGGAATCAGGATCTAACCGCCAACCTCTGGTTTAGTGGGCAAACGTCTCTGCCGACTGAGCCCTGGCTCACTTACGGCCGCACCTCTGTTTGGGAAACTTCAGGCTAAAGTCTCTGTGGAGCTAATACTGTAGCGCTAACTGTAGATCTGTAAATCTGCTGGGGTCGCATGTTGATGACATCAGCAAACTATATTAATGGGTTTTCTGTTTAAAAGTACATGTTTGTAAGTGTTTATTCTTTTTTATTATTCATTAATGCCTTTTGAAAACTATGCAGTAGTTTTAAGCCGCACAATACCAAATACAATGAAGTAATAAGGAAATGAAATAAATACAAGATAGGCCTATTCCTGGTTATGGCCTCTAAAAATCATACTGAATACTTTAATTTGGTTAGAAAACGCTGTGTCAGTAAGCATCTGTGGTTATTACAAAGGGTTTTTGGGGCATTTGATGTGTTTTGCTCAATATTTATTATTTCATAGATTGACAGTTGTACACATTTGTACACACTATCATTTAATAAAATAAACTTCAACAGAGAGGGAGGTATCTTACAAACGTGCATAAGCTGTTATATCATCTGTAGCTGGAGTGACCACCTGTCCCTCTTTTGGTCTTCCTGCACAGCCATTTAGTCCTCTGTCCCACTGTCCCACTTATTAAGATAATGTTCCTCTTTTTCATTGGTGCTCAGTGGATCTTGTAAAAAAAAATAGATTCAAGTTAAGAGCAACAAGGTCAGATGAGTATTCCTGGTGTAAAATGTAGAATAAACATTTGTGGGCGTCCCATCTTGACAGGTTGAGTATATGGTTGGTGTGTCGCTGCCCCTGGAGCTGTGAGCTGCTTTTTACTTTTTTATTCCAATGACTAAAGTAATAATAAAGACATCAGTTTGCAAATATTTTTTGGGATAAAAGCAGCACATCATATGTTCTGTTGGCCCTAAACTGGAGCATCATGTATCTTAAGCTGGGGACACACTACATGATTTTCTCAGTCGTTACAGATTCTGAAAAGACTAGGAGCTCACACTAACGACTGGTTTCAGCAGATTTAGTTCTGACGACTGAAAGACTGGGGCTCACACACTACAAGATCTGTAACTGCAACTGAAGCCAACCAAAGGCAGCAAACTCTGGCGAGAACTAAATGGTAAACAAACATGGAGCTCCCTGGGTCGCTGTTGCCGTTGTGTGCGTAGCTATCTGTTTGGAAAAAGGCAAAGAAAAAACAGCTATGTATCCAGTTTTCGCTTGGGTAGCGCTCAACTTTCTTTGGTGTTTCTTCTTCAAATTTCCGCTTATATTTTCCCTGCCGCTTCCTGTTGCTTCGTCTTCGTTCTCTGACGCTATTTCCTGTGTCCCATCAACTGTTTTTCATCGGCCGCTGGACTCCATGAATTCCCAGTTGGATGTAAACAGTCCCACACTACAGGAGTGTGCTCCAGAGTCGGTGTTTGATTGCTTGCGGCTGACGTCAGGCCTGGGTTTTTGCACCGATTCGAGTCTTTGAACATCACACACTAACGGATTTCAGGGCAGACTGGTGATTACGATTCCCTGCAGCTGGTGTTGACTGGTACAGACTCGCTGCACATTGTGAATCGTTATAAAATCGGGAAAAAAAATCGTGTAGTGTGTCCCCAGCTTAAGTAAGTTGATGATTTAAAGTTGTCCCATCTTGTGCCACCAAATCGCACAACTTGCCACACTTTTTGTATTTTTTGAGGTGGTCACCGTATCTGTAGCAGCAGCTAAAACCTGAACCGATGATCTTCCAGTCAAAAATATAAACATTCTATGTTTTAACACATTTTTGTAGAAACAATAAATAGCTAAGAGGATATATTTTTCTATAACACCCATTCCCAAAGTCAGGAGCGTCACGGCGCTCCTTAAATTTACCAAAATCCCACGCGGGATTTTCCCCCAACAATACAACTTCCCTTGATCCCAAATTTTATTTTCATGTTTTTCTCCATATATTTCTATAAAAACATTACAAAAGACTATTGGCTAAAAAGTGGTTTAAAGTTATATTTTTAAACAAATAAACTGCAATAAAATGCTGCAAAAACTCAATAACTCAAGGCAAAGGATCCCTCAGGATTTTTGGGGCCAACTCAAAATCTCAAGTTTTCCACACTTTCACTTAATTTAATGTTCATACGTCTAAAAACTTTTCTCTCTATCATTATTTTTTACTCATCTTACAGCCAACTTACAGAGTTGAGAAAAAGTGATTCTTTTGTTAAATGTAGTATATTTAGTTTTTATTATTATCAATAATACTTTTTCTGAACAGTGGAGTCAGTTGCTGTAAGATGAGCTGGAAAAAATAAAGATAGTGAGTAAAACTTAAAATTTCAAGTTTTTAGATGTATGAACGTTAAATTTGGTGAGTAAAAAAATATGAGTTGTTGGAAACTTGAGATTTTGAGTTGATCACCAAAACTCAAAAATCTTGAGGGATCCTGTTGCCTTGAGTTTTTGCAGCATTGTTTTTTACAGTGCATTTCAGACTCAGTTTCTTTTTATGTACTTAATATAGACAGCCTCTGGGGGCCCCGGACCCCACTTTGGGAAACACTGTTCTATAAAGTAATCATTATGAGCTCCGTCTGATCAAATTTGCTAAATCTGCTCGGCTTCAGGGGTCAAATTTTCTCAGGTTGTTATTTCCGTGTTAGCGAGGACCGACAGCCAATCACGTTGTTCGATCGGTCACGTCCAACCATAACGCATGATGTCATCATTCAGCGCCGCTAATGATTTTACAACTCAGATTTTGTACCCACCTCTCTGTCCTCTCTCTCCAGCGCCTGTCTCTGTGTCCTGGACCCCTGCTTCCTGTCCTCGCCCGTCCACTTCCTGTGGGCTGTGGTCGTGTTACACTCCTCTCTCTCTCTCTCTCTCTCTCTCTCTCAGATGTGAATGTGTGAACGTCAGGCTCACACTGCCCATGACTCTCTCTGTGACCGTGAACCGCGCTCAGGCCGAGCACACACTCTCCACACTCCTCACATCTCTCAGCGACTGAAGCTGGGGCGATGGTGGCGCAGTGGGTTAAACATTCGCCCAGCAACCGGAGGGTAGCCGGTTCGAATCCCATCTGAAGCGCATACTGTCGTTGTGTCCCTGGGCAAGACACTTCACCCACCTTGCCTGTGTGAATGTGTTAGTGTGAATGTGTTTGGTGGTGGTCGGAGGGGCCGTTGGCGCAGATTGGCAGCCACGCTTCCGTCAGTCTGCCCCAGGGCAGCTGTGGCTACAGAAGTAGCTCACCACCACCGAGTGTGACTGAGGAGTGAATGAATAATTGATCAATTGTAAAGCGTCTTTGAGTGTCCAAAAAAGCGCTATATAAATTCGATGAATTAAATTAAATTAAATTGAAGCTCAGGGACACTGCAAATAAAGAAGGAAATAATACAGGAATTTGGTACATATTGTTACAATTAGTGTTAAAGGAACAGCCCACCGTTTTTCCAAACTAAACTATGTTCTGCCCTGATCTTAGCTGAGTTGATGCGTACCTCTCTGGTCTTTGTGCGTGCCTTGTGTGCCTTTTGCCTGTTGAGCGACGCTAATTTGTTAGCATTTAGCTTATCCCTATGGGTCCAGACGCACCTCAAGTTAGAAGCAACCAAGCTCTTCCACGTTTTCCCGATTTAAATACGGTTACGTGAGTAGTTACATGGCCCAGTTACACAAAAATGAAAAGTGCCGATTTTCTAAGCAGATAAAAATGGGTACTATAATGTAAGGCGTAATTACACTTTAGGAGCACTTCGGCTTCGGCGCAGTGATATCTTCACTCCTAAAAATT
Organism: Bostrychus sinensis; assembly: GCA_020698575.1. Taxonomy (NCBI): domain Eukaryota; kingdom Metazoa; phylum Chordata; class Actinopteri; order Gobiiformes; family Eleotridae; genus Bostrychus; species Bostrychus sinensis. Next base: position 2,617,083 of record CM036251.1, read on the forward strand.
CTCTCCCCCTCCCCCTCTCACTTCCGTCAACAGAACCAATCACTGCCATAACATATCTAATGTTTGTACTAGGCTACCCATAATCCTCCACTACAGCTACAACTCTATAAAAGGTAGAATAACAGGAAATCCCATCTTTCCTTTGTTATTTCTAGCATTAAATGTTCCTTTTGGTGACCTTTCTTGGCTAATGAGGACCTCAGCATCCTCCCCTAAATCTCTAATTCTAAAACGGCCCTAGATGGAGATGTAAAACTCTTTAGTTTGTCGCGTTAATTGATAACTGCTTACTCAACCAAATAACATTACATACTGTTGCTTTAAGAGCTAGAAACATCCACTGCAATGTTTAGTCAAGACCCAAAAGTGGATTGTTTAATTTATAAAGACGTTTTAATCTTATTTAAAGTATAAATGTATGTAGCCGGTCCAGTTTGTATCCTTTCACTTGAGTTTCATTTCTACAGGCGGAACAATCACAGGCAGAGGAACCAATCAGAAGGAGGTCAGACTGCTGACCAAACATGGATTATGTTCAGTGGTTCTCAAACTGTGGTATGGGCACCACTATGCGGTCTCAGAGATACAAAGAGGCAACTGTTTCCCAAAATACAAAATGTGAATCTGTAAAAAGCATCTCTCTGTGTCTCTCTGTCTCTCTCTGTGTCTCTCTGTCTCTCTCTGTGTCTCTCTGTCTCTCTCTGTGTCTCTCTGTCTCTCTCTGTGTCTCTCTGTCTCTCTGTGTCTCTCTGCGTCTCTGTGTCTCTCTCTCTCTCTGTGTCTCTCTGTGTCTCTGTCTCTCTCTGCGTCTCTCTGTCTCTCTCTGTGTCTCTCTGTGTCTCTCTGTGTCTCTCTCTCTCTCTGTGTCTCTCTGTCTCTCTCTGTGTCTCTCTGTCTCTCTCTGTGTCTCTCTGCGTCTCTGTGTCTCTCTCTCTCTCTGTGTCTCTCTGTCTCTCTGTGTCTCTGTCTCTCTCTGCGTCTCTGTGTCTCTCTGCGTCTCTGTGTCTCGCTCTCTCTCTGTGTCTCTCTGTCTCTCTCTGTGTCTCTCTGTCTCTCTCTGTGTCTCTCTCTCTCTCTGTCTCTCTCTCGCTGCGTCTCTCTGTGTGTCTCTCTCTCTCTCTCTCGCTGTGTCTCTCTGCATCTCTCTGCGTCTCTCTGTGTCTCTCTGTCTCTCTCTGCGTCTCTCTGTCTCTCTCTGTGTCTCTCTGCGTCTCTGTGTCTCTCTCTCTCTCTGTGTCTCTCTGTGTCTCTGTCTCTCTCTGCGTCTCTCTGTGTCTCTCTGTGTCTCTGTGTCTCTCTCTCTCTCTCTGTGTCTCTCTGTCTCTCTCTGTGTCTCTCTGTGTCTCTCTGTGTCTCTCTCTCTCTCTCTCGCTGCGTCTCTCTGTGTGTCTCTCTCTCTCTCTCTCTCTCGCTGTGTCTCTCTGCATCTCTCTGCGTCTCTCTGTGTCTCTCTGTCTCTCTCTGCGTCTCTCTGTCTCTCTCTGCGTCTCTGTGTCTCTCTGTGTGTCTCTCTGTCTCTCTCTGTGTCTCTCTGCATCTCTCTGTCTCTCTCTGCATCTCTCTGTCTCTCTCTGTGTCTCTCTGTGTCTCTCTGTCTCTCTCTGCGTCTCTCTGTCTCTCTCTGCATCTCTCTGTCTCTCTCTCTGTCTCTCTTTCTCTCTGTGTCTCTCTGTCTCTCTGTGTCTCTCTGTCTCTCTCTGCGTCT